>CM023488.1:67351907-67506110 GCA_013339685.2 Hyalomma asiaticum
CCAACGTACACCCCGTGTCCCCACGCCATGTTTTGCCCATGACCGTGCGCGAGGTTTCACTCACCGCGGAGGGGGGAGAGCGGTACCGGCGAATTCGCGGGCTGGATGCCGGCAGGTACAGGGACCCGCTCCTCACTCTTCACGAGATCGTGACTCATTATCATCTCTCTCGGAGGGTCTTTCCACTTCCTCACCCTAAACTCACTCGTCCGCAGTCTTCGGCCTTCAGGATGCTCCAAACGGGGTCTTTCCCTTCGCGAGGCAGGTTTAGTAACTTCTCGCCCAACGTTGAACCACATTGTCGGAACTGCGGAGAGGCTTGCTGCTCACTAGCTCACATGCGCTGGCAATGTCCTGCGTTACGTGACACAGAGTTCAGCAAAGAAGAGGACTGGAAGGAAGCCCTGAGAAGTGGTGACCTATCGGTTCAACTTCGGGCTGTGCAGAGAGCCTGCGAGAGGGCGGAGGGCCACGGTCTTCCTGTCCCTGCGTGCGCAACTGCTGCAGGATGCCCCTAGAAGGGGACGTCCAACTGCAGTTTCTCAGGACCGAAATAAAGTTCTGTGCCTGCCTGCCTGCCTGCCGCATGTTTCCATCACTGACAGCTGGTATATATTATTTAATACGCCAAAGTGAATAAACGCAGAGCACTCAACAAGCGTCAATCGCGCTCAATCATTTTCGCATAGAATTCTCTTTACATACACACATAGGCAGAGCCAGTATAGCAAACAGACCGTCCATCACTTGGGCATGTTATTTTTTTCTCTTTAGGTTAACCTTGTTAGTTTTCTTTTCATTTTGAAAAAAAAGCTCTAGCTGGACAGCCAATTTTATTGCGCACTACGCACTAATTGCTCCAATTCTATTTCGTCAACAGAAGACGCTGGAGTGTCAAGTTTCTTGCGGCTGGAATACACGGACGTGGAGAGTTATGATTATGAATACAGCGAGGAAGAGAGCTCAACTACTTGCAGAGTCTACAACTGAATACTATGAACAACAGAACTACAATACATATCAAAGTCATGACGTGCTAGATGGAATGGCTTGCGGAGAAAACAAGGTATACCTCAACTTAACAAACTTGGTCCTCTTATTTTTGGTTTTGCAACGGGAAGCATTTTTGAGAGAACTTACGCGACTTCCACTTCATTTGACTTCCTTCACTTCATCCAACAGCCGCTTACGCCACGATGCTCTCCTGGCCGTCTGAGTCGCACTGCGCACAAGAAAATTGGGATGGTAGGGCATAAACGCACGCGAAACGTGAAACATAAATGTCCACATGAAAACCATTATATAGTTTACATGTGCGTCACAACTGAGCCCAATACAACCACCTATGAAACACGCTTGGAATGTACAGACATGGGTATGCGCGCATGCTCAACAAGCGATTGGATCTAGATACATCTTGTGTAAATATTCCCTTTACTATTTAATATTAGAGCTTGTGGTTTTCTAAATGCTCCACCCTGGCAGCACGTAGCTTATTTGCTTCTGTGGTATTAAAAGGGAGGCTTGTTGACCAACTTCAGCAACTCTGACCCTATCTGTCCTTCTAGCTGTCTAGAATACAGTAGAACCTCAGGGAAAGGTAGAGGCAAGAATCTATTAACAAATAGCTAGACTATCTATCTATCTATCTATCTATCTATCTATCTATCTATCTATCTATCTATCTATCGATCTATCTATCTATCTATCTATCTATCTATCTATCTATCTATCTGTATATCTGTCTGGAAATCTGTATGTCTGTCTGTCTGCTATCTATCCATCTATCTACGTATAGCTTCTTTTCTGCTGAGTTACTTTGCTGGCTTCACACTAAAATTATGGTAAGGTACTGACGCATATCGAACAAGAATTATTGATTTTGATGTCTTTCGCAAGACGCATCTGTCAGACGCGTCACGATTCACCACCTGTCAGACGCGTCACGAGGCGCGTCGAGATAATACGATCCCGTGTCACTCCTAGCCACAGTGCCCCGCCAGGGTTATGAGGCTAGGTACCACAGATGATTGAATGTTGTGGACCTTACGTCGGTCGATGTGCCACCGAAGCAGACATCGAAAACTTTATGAGAGCACAATATGCCTGGCGGCTTATCAAGAATAAAATACATGGTTTCTAGTACGCCGCGATCGAAATGTGGACATGATAATCAGGCAGATATTTGCGATTCAGGAGTCTGCCGAATTTTTACTAAAAAAGCAATATTAGATCGCAGCATAGAAATTCCGGTTAAATTCCCAATCTTGTCTTGAAATCATAACGACTAGCGCTATGGAGAGAAAGGCATCGTATGACAGTAATGTTTAGCACACGAATGCTATTACAGTTGCCTATAGGCCTCGCACTTATACATAACTCAGAAGTGCGCGATAGAGTGCGCCCCTAAGCGCCTTTAAGCAATAGAGGCCGTGAATATACTTGCATTTCTTCAAACGTGAAGAAATAACAAATAGGAAACGGATCAAGAGTGCGTTTGTTTGACACGTGTTAATGAATCCAACTAACAATATGGAAATAAAAGGATAGGGGAAATTACATGCAGTTTCTTTAGACGTAGTGCAGAAACTATGACAGAAATAGAGAAGAATTAAAATCATGAAAACAAGGCAGCTCCCGCCGTAAGCAGTCAACCTACAACCGTCGGATCTTAGAGGACATATATTTTTTGACTACATTCAATACAAGCAGATAATTATGGCAGCATATTTCTAATTTTCTCGTTCAAGACATCGTTCAGTTCAGTTTCAGTTTCAGTTTATTGCTTTCAAAAACGTAGTACAAGAACATAAATATAAAGGCGAAGGACCCAAGGTGAAAGACCTGTAGTGCGACCCTCGGTTAATTATACAAGCACTGAACGTAATAACACAGCAAATAAACCGAGTTAATGGCAAAATTGGTACATATTAGATAAAACGTTTACGTTGCAGTTCGGCACTGTAAATCAACCAAGCATAAGTCCTGCCTTATACGAAAACTGCGCAGTGCTTTCTTTACCGAGAATTATCCCTTGACTAGCAAGTTATGATGGAACGTGTATAAATGCCTCAAAAGTTCTAATCGATGAACAAATCGCAAGGTACGATTTAAAACAGGGAATGTCGCGGGAGCCAACGTTTCGACAAGTGGACTTGTCTTCGTCAGGGCGGCAACTGCCTTCTCCAGCGTGCGTTTATGTACGCCTTGCACACTCTCCCCCGTCCTCAGAAAGGGAGGAGGAGAAGAGCAGCACGTGCGAACACACACACACAAAAAAAGAAAAAAAAGGGAAAAAAAGAAAAAATAAAAGGGGGGGGGGGGTTTGGGTGACAGGTGTTAGCGTGACTAATATAAATGGCAAGAGCGAAAGCTTCCAGAGAATCCGCTCTTTGTACATATCTTGCAAATGCATTGTGTGCACAGGGCTAGACAGCAGGGTGGAAAAAGGAACACAGGCTCGGAACAGAAGTTACTCCTATGTCATGTGTCCCCCCCTCCACCCTGTACCACCTGCCCCGCACCAACAATGCATTTCAGGGAAGGCTTGGGGCTAAAAAAAACTACACTGTTTAACGTCCTTGTTCTCCTGGAACTGGATGGGGGCTCAGCACCTGAAAGGAGACTTTCTGGGAGAAACATTGTTAGCTTGTGCATACCTCAACCTTTTGTCGTCTTTGTTAACACTCTACCGTATCTAATGGACTCAAGAGTTCCCTTTGAAAGGTTTATGCCTGTAGGTTGGAGTGTATTAAACCTGTATATGAGATAGGATTCCCTGTATTTTCTGTCCCTCGGCGAGCGGAAGTTTCCTTGGAGTATGTAGAGTTTCAGTTCATCGAAATTATGACCTGTCATATTAAAATGCTGCGCCACTGCCTTCGGCAGGTTATTCGCGGTGTCCGCGCGGTGCCCGTTTAATCTAACATTAATTGGTTGACCAGTTTCGCCGACGTACTGCTTGTGACAAAGTGAACATTCCAACATGTAAATAACGTTCGAACGTTCGAACGTTATTTACATGTTGGAATGTTCACTTTGTCACAAGCAGTACGTCGGCGAAACTGGTCAACCAATTAATGTTAGATTAAACGGGCACCGCGCGGACACCGCGAATAACCTGCCGAAGGCAGTGGCGCAGCATTTTAATATGACAGGTCATAATTTCGATGAACTGAAACTCTACATACTCCAAGGAAACTTCCGCTCGCCGAGGGACAGAAAATACAGGGAATCCTATCTCATATACAGGTTTAATACACTCCAACCTACAGGCATAAACCTTTCAAAGGGAACTCTTGAGTCCATTAGATACGGTAGAGTGTTAACAAAGACGAGAAAAGGTTGAGGTATGCACAAGCTAACAATGTTTCTCCCAGAAAGTCTCCTTTCAGGTGCTGAGCCCCCATCCAGTTCCAGGAGAACAAGGACGTTAAACAGTGTAGTTTTTTTTAGCCCAAGCCTTCCCTGAAATGCATTGTTGGTGCGGGGCAGGTGGTACAGGGTGGAGGGGGGGACACATGACATAGGAGTAACTTCTGTTCCGAGCCTGTGTTCCTTTTTCCACCCTGCTGTCTAGCCCTGTGCACACAATGCATTTGCAAGATATGTACAAAGAGCGGATTCTCTGGAAGCTTTCGCTCTTGCCATTTATATTAGTCACGCTAACACCTGTCACCCAAATACCCCTGCACCCAAACCCCCCCCCCCCTTTTATTTTTTCTTTTTTTTCCTTTTTTTTTCTTTTTTTGTGTGTGTGTGTTCGCACGTGCTGCTCTTCTCCTCCTCCCTTTCTGAGGACGGGGGAGAGTGTGCAAAGGCGTACATAAACGCACGCTGGAGAAGGCAGTTGCCGCCCTGACGAAGACAAGTCCACTTGTCGAAACGTTGGCTCCCGCGACATTCCCTGTTTTAAATCGTACCTTGCGATTTGTTCATCGATTCAAGCATCCATCTTCCCCTGAGCTTCTCTTCTAGTTTGGATTTCAAAAGTTCTAAGACGTATTTGCATTTCAGTGTGCTCGATACCCTATCGCAAACACGATAGAGTGGTAATGCATTGTGTTCTGATTTTTGTCATTAGTCGCAATAAAAACGTAATAAAAAATCTACCTTTTCCGAAGTCATGTCCTTTATATTTTTGCCTAAAAATAATTGCATGCATGGATCTAAATAAATGAACAACTTATTGGGAGTTATATCCACTCCAACCAAAAAGAGCTTGCTTAGAGTGGATATATCCACTCATTTCGCACTTATGGTGCAGCTGGGCATGTCCACTCCAACGAAACATCTTTTGGTTGCAGTGGTTATGCCCAGTTTCTGCATAAGCATGAAGCAATAAGTGCGACGGCAGGACATGTACCTGTAAGCCATATTTCGGGATCCTCTGTGGCATTAGGCTGCAGCGTGCCTGACGCGCAGTTGAATGTTGTTTCTGCCTAGCGAGCCCATAGACTCATATCATCTCGCTGTTATCTTAGCGAAACTAGCGCGCCGCCGAAGCGTGTGACGCTTTTCGGCCAATCACAGCGCTGTCGTGCTGTTAATGTACAGGCGGTACCACGGCAGACCCAGGCATGCATCTCGTGAGCAATGAGCAAACTTGCATCGTCGGCATCCTCTTCAAAAGGCAGTTCTGAAGCCTACCAGCTCTAAATGCTGCATAAATATGGCAGGCCGCATTGATTAGAGGAGAAGGTTCTCGTGTAGCTGACTTGTATGATGCGCGTGCCCGGGGTCAATTTCCCGTGTGGGCGCTCGGCTAAATAACGTTGCCTCAGTATTGCGCTTGCCGCAGATTCTGACTTGTATATAAATACTCACGTACCTTCATATGCGCACGCGTTTTCCATGGGACCACCTTTTTCACTTTCTGTTGAGGCGCGCTAAGGCTCGGCAGAAACCGTAGTTAACTTGCATCTTGCTTAAAGAATGTTGTCGACTTTCCTCCAAAGTTTGCATATATGTTTCAGTGTCTTCCAGACTGTACGCGAGCATTAGTGATGAAGTTATAATGTACACTGACGCATGCAGAATGTAGAAAAACCAACGCATTGGGCCATTGATCAGTGTTTTTTGGACGACAGCCAAATGTGCTCACTGCTATCTAATTAGAGGAAGAACAAATTTTCTTGATGTGAACAAGATTGTCCAAAAAGGGTGCATGTTTAACTGTCTGGCTATATGCGCAATTCATCATCACGACCACTTCACAATAAGCGGGGCCTGACAGCGACACCGACGCCGAAGGCTTGGTTGAGGCATGCATATAATTGTTATGCCAACAAAATCACAATATTGGCTTCAATATCGAAACATGGCAACCCTGCATACATGTTCTTGACAAAGAGATTGTATTTAGCGATCTGTCGTAAAGTGAAGGTGAATCGGCGCTGGTTCTACAGTGAGCAAGCCCGTGGAAACGCGAAGACTACGTTTCAAGGCGGTTCAAATCACACGCTTTCCGTGACGCACCTTATATTTGAAGTCCGCACTGGTACACACCAGTGTCGAAGGGGAACTATACGGGATACATTATGAAGGCTGACCTTTGTACGCACGCTAAAACAGCAGGGGGTCAGCCTAGACGGCCACCAAGTTAGACAAACTGTAAATTTTGCCGCGTGACGAATCAACAACTTCATTATGTTGTTCAAGATCTTGTGAAGCATCGTTGATTCCCGCATCCCTTGTCTACGGAGTGCTATATGCCATCCTTCCCTCCTCCTCAAGAACTGCCTGTTTTCGCTCCACATTTATTCCATTCAACAAAAGCGCTGGACCTCGTTCGTGCAATGCTTGTTCTATTCTAAGCAATTATGCATCATTTGAGATCGTAGCACCTGTTTTCCTTCTTTTCTTTCCACAGACCTGCTACAGGGGAATATGCGGCAATCACAACTGGAACGCGATAAAGCTTAATTATCGCACGATCCGGGCGTTACCAGAAATTTAGTGATCGGCGCTGCAATACGTCCGGCGCCGAAACAGTTCACTTCAAGATAATTAGCATGCCCGTGCTTGAATGAATAAAAGATATAGAGGAATCTCGTATCACCTATAGCCACAGCTGCAATGGTAATTTGCCAAAGTGGCAAAAACAAGTGTCCAAATAAATTCTATGGACTGAATTCTTAGCCTTCTTGATATTGAGATGGGGTCTTTTTTCCATTTGTTCACTGGGACCAGTTTTACCTCTTCCTTGTAACGCGAAGCCCATGCTACGCTTGTCCTGTGTGCTGCTTCACGAGTGGTGTCGACCGTTCTACAAACTTTCTATACCCGATGCGAATGTTCGTGTGCCTTCGAGAACATCAGTGATAACACCAGAGCGCGTTGTGACAAATGTACAAAAGCTGAAGCATTTGACGGCCTGCCACTTTCATCGTCTACCGTCGACTGTAATCGCCACCATCGTCTTACTGTGGGATTTGCTTTTCCTGCTGGGCATATCTGTGCCAAATAAACAGTTAGATGGTCCACGCGTTCTATTTCCATAACAATCACGACCACGTGACAATAGTACGGTCTGAAAACCTTAATTTGACTCGCGTATTTGCAGTCATGAATAGTACATGAATTCGGAATATTGAGAAATATGTAAACAGGATGAGGTCTACGCAGTGACATCTTCCGTATCCTGAATCAACATTACTTATTGTAATAAAATACCATGATGTTGAAACTGTGGAAGGAAATCTGATAAAAATCAGTAATTTTCGACGTGCTGCTGTCAGTCAGGCGTTCAGTATTTTGGTATCTCGCGCTATTTTCAAGCAAATAATATGATACCTATAGTATTTTTTTGCTGAAACATTTAAGGAGCTTATTTCTCGAACGCACTTCATTTGGCCTTGCTCATACCATGGCCACAGTCTAACGGCGGCAGACACTGTAGGTTCTTGGAATCTTTCCCTCTATAGCTAGGGACTGGTGACATGAAAACTTGTGAACGGTACTCAAGCGCTAGTGCTTTATGCATAACTTCTGCCTATCTGTCCCCTTGCCACGCCACGGTGGTCTAGTTGCTATGGCCCTTGGCTGCTGATCTGAATTACGGGATGTAATCCCAGCTGCGGCGCCTCCATTTCAATAGAGGCTAAATGTTTTGACCCGTGTACTGTGCGAGCTCATTGTATTTTAAATAATTCAAGGTGGTCCAATTTCTGAAGTACACTACGGCGTCTCCCATAATTATATCGCAGTTTTGCGACCCAAAACTCCAGAAATCAAATAAATCAAAGCGCACAACACAACTAAAACCGAATATCTGAGGCAGTGACGCGTGTAGGATCCTAAATCTCGTGCATTAGGCTCTTATAAGGTGCCTGTAGCAGAACACCATGCGGCATCCTTAGTCTCGCTGGTCACAGCCGTCACACGAAGACCTCTTAAAGGTGACGTTTACATTTTGTTCTAAGTCACTTTGCCTTCCTTGAATGCGTGACTTACAATGTAACAGAACTCGAAAAACACGTCAACCACCGATCGTCAAATTCCGGTAAGATTTCAGAAAACTAACGCTAAAGACAAAGATCTCCGTGAGGCTCCCAAAGGGGTGGGTCACCGACAGAATAAGCGGCATGAGAGATGAGGATCTCGCGAGGCCCATGCAGTCTTTTGTCACGTGTCACAATGCTTACGTCACACAATTTCACTGCCAGTACCAAGGAGAATAATCGAATGCAACATCCCCACACGCAGCGTACAAAATATAGAACTGGTTCTAACAAAATGTACGAGCACGCACTGTTTGCTCCAACTAGGGCTTCAGAGAACACTGAGCGAAATCGCCAAGGTGCAACGCGCTTCACAACTATGAAGAGTAACGGGGACAAGAACGGCACACCGGATCATATACAGCCTCGGCGTCTGATGTCAAGACACAAAAGGGCCAAAAAGCAGCCGCTCCTGACGAGACCAGACAAAAGCCAAGATTCGACCCGATCACAGGGAACGTATTCCCGAAACTCACTAAACCGGAACAGATGAGCTGCCAGAGCAAGAGCCATCCTACACATTCGGAGACACGGTTCGTTGACGCCACGGAATACACAGAACTATCGCGAATCGCGGTTGTGGTCGTTGATTCTGGACGCGAAATCAACAATATTCTCAAGTGTAACGCGCGACTGCGCCAAAAATGCGGAGGAAGTCGCTGTTGCTCTCCCTCTCACTGATATGAAAAAGCACGGCAGTTGTCTGCGACGTGAGACAAGCACTCAGACACTTCGCCAATGAATGGATCTCACCAGAAGCGGCCCGAATCCGGTGCGATGGCCAAGCCCTGCGAGGCGCAGAATTTCAAGCGAGAATTAGGTGGTTCCCGTCGCATATGGTAGAGGTATCGAACGCATTCTGGACCGATGCCAGACGACACATGCCAAGGCGTCTAAACACGTAGACTGAATCGGGAATCGTTGTGCGCGGGGGCCAGCAACAAAGGCCACCTTGACCAGCTACAAAGAAACCACCACAGCATTCTATCTGGTCCACCAAGGCTTCCTAGCGCCTTGCGAAAAGTTGTGTAGGGCACAGGCGGCGAGCCTCAGAGGCCTACACACGTACACGTATTCTTTCCCGGTACCATGTCGCATCTGTAGCCCGCCGCATATCCGACAGGTACATGCAAGGTCTCCCGAACTGATGCAGCTACGTTAACTCACATGATCTGAGACTGTAAGAATAACGTACAGTAGTGTAGGGACCTGGGACTGTAGAAACAGCTCTTAAACCGTCCCACGGCGGTTGCCCTGCGCCCGCACCAACCTCGACCAGCAGCTTTGGACCGTCCAGCAGGACTTCGAGGCGCCGAATGAAGCAAGAGTTCAGCATCCCCGTGTGGGAGACCTAAGACCCGCTACGCGAAAACCCACCAGGACTATCAATAAAGTTGCTACCGACCAACCAATTTGAGTTAACACTACGGGGGAACGAAATAAACAATCAATGGGGGCGTTTCGTAGCAGCCTAGCTGCCCAAGTCTCCGTTGCTGCAGCTGCGGGAGCTCTCCTCCTCTTACTCTTATGTTCTTCAGCAGAGAGACCATAGCTTAGCCGTCACAGGCGGCAATATAGTCTAGGGCGCACAGGACATGCGCTGATTTGACTGATTCGAGACTTATGATATTCAGGTATGAATCTTATAATCAGGTATCTGCTCTTTGTCGTATTGATTCACTGAACTCATCGCCTCTGTAGTATTAAAAAACCATGTGTTTGAAAGAGCCATTTCTTTTTCGTTCAAGTGCGAAGCAAACGTACATTTAATGTGCGACGGCTCTAAAGTGCGCCTAAGAATGAATGCTGTAGAATGTTAGCTGCAGGCATATGACCGATGAAAATATCGCCGGATGCCTTATGAACCGCTCATATTTCGAAAGTAAGTACACAGCCATCGAATCTACATGACATTACCGATAGTTCTTAAGTTCGTTGATCTATATGAGAAGGCTGATCTCCATTTTGAGACAGTACAATATAAATCATTTGTCTAATGTTTCTTCGAGAGGGGTCAGTCACTCATTCATGGTTGATAGAAAAATGTTAATGTTTTTAGCCCTGATACATCAAACTAATATTGAACATGGACTCGCTCGGCCCAGCCGCGGTACTCTGACATAAACATGGAACTTATTTAATTATATGCCATTTAGCTGGTGTGTAGCTTGCATGTATAGGTGAAGAGGAGCATAAAGAATCAAATTCATGCAGGGTGTTTCTGAACTTCTCAAGATTTGTTCTGAAACCTTCTAGGTACAGAAAACTGGATATCTGCGCATTTTACCGAGATATAATTCGTTCGGGAAAGCACGCGCTGAAATATGCGCAGGATTGAAATTTTGGGCACGACATTACGATGTTCTAGTAATTACCTTTAAACTAGAATAGCCAAAGCTTCAAACCAAATTGAAGAATTGAAATTCTTTTATATAGGGAATCCATTATAAGCTCCAATTTTTGCAAGGGGTCACGCCGCTCATATCTAACATCCAATAAAATCCATCTAATATCGCTCAGGAAGCCGAAAAGAATGGTGAAAAGCATAGTCGAAGCTACCTTCTGCGGGACCCATTGTGACATAGCTGGTCAAAGGTTCACAACCTCCACAGATATCTTTCTGGCTGGCTAAAATAACAGCAAATATCCAATTATCAAATTAGTACTCAAGCCAATGTTTTAAGTCCCGATGCTTTGGAATTCATTCGGCTTCTTTTGAGCGGTGCCTACTTTTGTGAGGTGCCAGGATCCTTGTTTTACAGCTAAGTCTCTGTATGTCTAGGGGAAACAAAAATCCGTTGGTCTCCTGTGCGCAGAAACTGCTCGAATGGCTGCGCCGTCCAGTGACGTCGTTCTCTGCGTCGTACACAAGCACGCGCGCCGAAGGCTGCGACATCAGTATAGCGTCGCGAAGCATCGAAGCGAGGAGGAGAGGAGCAGTGAAGCATGCCATCGTGGGACGCGCACAGCTGCCGCCGACGCCGACCGCGTCTTTCCTACGCTTGCGCACAACGCGCCCGTGCGCTGTCAGTGACGTCGTTCATTCCGTCACGCGACCAGCACTTTCAACTTACAACTTCCAGCTGCGTAGGCGACGGATTTACAAAAGGAAGCGCGGAGGATAGGAGAGTCGAGTCCGGCCATGGTCTAAATTAAACCGCTTCTAAACATCGGGACCACACATTTCCGAATCGCTGGTTAACCATATGCGCGGTGTGCATGGGCGGTGCTTTTTTTCTTTAACTGTCATGGTCTTGCGCCAGCATTTCCAACGTTCAGGCCGCTCCCGTACATTCTCGGTAAAGTACGTTCTATTATATGTCTTGTTGTTAAATCGCGCCTTTACATCTTAGCACAGCGGTTTCATATATAGCATATTGGAAGTGAATTACGTGCTAGATTTTTTGTTCGTATAAACAGCTTGGTTGTCAATCACTCCATTACAGTCATACGTATCAACTTCTTTTTAGTCCCTTCAACGGACTCAATAGTTCCTAAGCACCTATGATTCTGGAATTTTCGAGCATATTCATTGGTTCTATAAGCGCGCAGGCTTTCTTCACAGTATTCGGATAAGGAGCATCACACTACTTCACGCGTTTAAGCAGCGTTAATAGATCGATGATAAATTATCATCTGTCTACTGCCATTGCCAAATTATGTGCAGTGATGTGGTGTTTCTTATACATTACTGTTGTTCTCAGACAGGTTAGGATAAGAAATGGTTGTTCGATGGAATATTATTATAATTTCTGCAATCGATCAATCTTAACGCGGCTGGCAATAACTGTAGCGTATCTTTGCTGGAGGGCGCACGGACGTCCACGCAGCCGTGGAAGATTGCGTTGAGGCTGCGTAGTTCCAGGCAGCCGTGAAACTAAGCAGCCGTGTGTGAAGGCGCATCTTTCGCGAGCTTAGTCGAGTACCATAACTATGTCAACTGTACGAACAATGCGGGCTGCCGTTCTGTGACGCGTCGTGTTATATTAGCAGATAAGGCACCACGCTGCTGAGCTAGAGGCAGCGGCTCCGGTTCTCTGGCATGAAGGCCACATATCATGAGGAGAGGCAGTGTCATAACGCAGGTGTACTTAGACTTAGGTTCCTGCTGAAGAGCCCCCGCCAACCAAAATTAAAGCGGTGCCTTCTAACACGACGGGCCTCATATTCATATTTTTCTTTTTTCACCAAGTGCGGAATAAGTTATGTAACTTAACAATTCATAGCTTGCGCGTAGCCCTGATGATTAGCTCTCTCACAAATGAAGTGTGTCCTGCCGGCACTGCCGGGCATGTCAAGAATAATGTAAGTCCTCAGTTCGACCGCTATTAAAATGGCCGGCAGGCATAAAACTATACAATTTATGGCCCGGAAATTGAGACAAAGAATGTCGATTCGCTCAACATACGAATCAGCACCGCACAGATTTTAGACGCCTTTTCGCAGAAGTTGTTCAATTTCAGCTGCATGCACCATAATCTGCCAATAACAGGGGCTCGGAGATAGACTAGACTCGAAGGGCGCGCAAGATAGGTTACGTCGCAATAATATTTTCTTGCAGGCTATATCGTTGATGTCGAAACGATAGTGTACTGCGCGAGTACGAAGTAAGGAAGGAATAGAAAAAGAACGATAGTGCGCTGCTCACTCCAGTTTTGTCCCTTCCATCTTTCGTAAGAGCAGGTACACTACCCCTTCGACATATTATATACTCTTCTGGGCATCTGAAGCCGTTTCAAGTAAAGGTGCGGACATTCGTGCATTGCACAATGTTTCGGAGAAGTGGAACACTCGCGAATTGCCGCAGAAATAAAAAAGGGTAAACTTCGTCAGAGGCACTTGATTTCACGCTCCAGGGGCACAGCGAGACGACCTTAAACCACAGGAGATCGCTAACGCTGGACCTGTGTAAACCAAGACGAATGATTTGTCTTGATCGTTTCGAGAACCCGTAATCTGCTGCAACGCAAGGTGCATGTTTTTATGGTGGCCGGCAGCGTTGTGTGTGTGCTGGGCTCTACATTTTGCATGACGATAGTATTATCAGGAAAATTTTGGTGTGGCCTGGCATGAAACACTTTCTTCCTAAAAATGTCCGAACTTGCCGTCAGATCTACTTTAGCTATGCATCCTCTTATCACGCCTAAGATATTGCAGGTAAAAACGACATTTAATTCGAGCATTAGGGTGAGGATGCCAGCAGTTATATACACGCCGGCAACACTAGCTGTTTCTTTTAAAAAAGAGTCTCCGTCTCTCTCTCTCTTAGGCTGAGCCCGACATTCACAACCACCTGCTTTTTCTGCCTATGAATGACGCTGTGTCGTTGTACGTGTACGGGTCGACGACACAAATGTGACCACCGACGTTTTACTGGGCTTAGAAAGTCACAGTAAACTTTACTACATACTTCAACTCATAGTTGGTTCGAACGGAACACTTGGACTGTGTTCTTGACTTTCCCAGCGCGAAGGTCCCACACTCTTCGCCATCGCAAATAACCTCCAAGGTTCGGTACGCACCAAGTAAGTACGGTGGCAACTCTAGGTACAACACATATTTTAATAAATTTTATAGCGTATGTCAGTGTCGTAGTTATTGCAACGATGTTACTTATAAAGCAGTCTAGCCAGGCAGCCGAAATGTGGTGTCAAGAATAACCACCGCCAAAAGGAGATTAGGCCATCAGAAAATCAGTGAGAAATACCCACTGCATAGAACATCGGCAGCAGTTATAAAATACGCGCATAGGCATGTTGGAACTGTACGCTCCCTCACCACATTAAACTTCTCGAAATATGAAACAAAAAATGTGTGGTGGCATAACAATGAACATTGTAGGATTAGTTGGTCGTGCTCCACATAGGAACTCTCACAAAGTCTCTAGCTTTATGCTGGTATGCAATACAGAGACTTCCGAAATGTTAAAGTGATGTATTTTGACTGGAGAGTAGTTAGATGCAAAAATTGTGACATTTGTGCAGCGTAAATATAGGCTGAAGCAGGCTTCAGGTGTTCATAAGGTCGCTGCAGAGTGAACATGTTTCCCTCAAATTATCTGAAACAGGAAAAAAAAGTCCTTTAAATCAGCCCTTTTTCATGAAACAACAAAGGTTATTTGGAAGCTGAAAACGGCTTTATTCCTCCATATAACGACGGAGCGATTAAGCTGCCTTTGTGTAAACAGAATACATATTTCCTCATATCTGACGGCAGCATAAAAAAATCCATAAGTACTAAAGCCTTATAAATTCCATAAAAAATCGATAGCCATGTAGAAATACACTACACAGAAACGACAACTCTAGCCAACGCATACTGCGCCTGCTTCTCTGAGCTGAATCTCGAGTTTTCTAAACCTAGACATATACAGGCATCAGCAAAAGTTTATGAGACTCGAAACTGTCTAAAAAGTTATGTTACCGCATAGCCTCTGCTCATGGCCTCGAACCAAAAGCCACAGACTGTACATCGCAAATACCTCTACCAAATCAAACGCTTAATTCGAGGCTATGTTACGAAGCTAATGGGTGATATACGTCTTTCGGAAGTTTCGGATACCGCAGACTTTTGACTGTACGTAGTGCGTTACCAGTAAAGGACTGCTTGTAATCCATTACACTTTATTACATAACAATAGGATAACTAGCTTTACGGAGTAACGATTGTGGTAATTCAGTTGCTTTTTTGGGTAGTTCATTACGGAATTACAACATTCCTTGCATGTATATCAATCGATTTTGCTGTGAAGTTTAAAGCTGCTCTTAGAGATTCGAAACGGTATTGCGAACGCCGGAAATGCTCCTTGACAAAAGCTTTAGTACATACGCACTTAATAAGTACACGCAGTAATTTTCGCTTCTCGATTTATTGGCGCATCGCTCTTGCAGCGATAATTTGGGTATAAGGGCTGTCGCAGTAAAAGCGTTGTGCGCAATGTAACGTGTAAGTTACCGAAACACGTTACCGAATAATGTAGGGCAATTTTTGGATTACCCTTACAGTTTGTCATTTAAATTGCAGTCACTTACTACGAACAGGTTCTTACAGTGAAGTACCTGTAACAAAAATGTTTACATGTTTCAGTAACTTGAACAAACCTGGTCACAACCGTAATCGCAACAACGCCTACAAATAGCCCGAACAAAAATGTTCGTTCTCATATTTATATTATAATTGTGCGACACTACCACCTCCTTCACAAACGAATCTCTGAACAACACCAATGATATCAGATATTACGGATATTGAATGCAGATTGCATATTGAATGCATTTTTGAAGCCACATTAAAAAGGTAGCGGCAGAAACACACGAAAATAGTGTAGGAGCATGAAGTGGCTGACGCCGATGCGAATAAAAAAGACAATTAATCAGGGATAGCGCAATATGCAGATTGTAGATGTCATTATCTTACTAGCCTTCTGATTTAACTAGATTTTTAAATATAAATATGAAATATGAGACACACATCTGATTCCTGCAATGCATATATATATGCTGACACAGAAGGCACATGATCACTACTGACTGTAAACTGAAAGTTATAGTTGAAACTACGTAAATGTAAATAAAGCCGAACAAAGACAACAGTCGTTGTAGAGAACAAGTTCTTCTGTGACCCGAAATATCGCTTAAAATGACGTGTATTAAGCTTATATGCCTGATCTCCATCTGCTAAAGGCAATGTTGCATCAGTGAAGCGTTCGTACCTCGCTCTAATGATGCTCAAATTTCCAATCACCCCAACCATCCACCCCGGCGGTCTACTGGTCATGGTGCGTCACTGCGGACCCAAAGCACTCGGGTTGAGTACATGACGCGGCAGTCGCATTTGTGATGCAGGAAAAAACGCTAAAGATGCCCGTACACCGTGCGTTACCAGTGCAAGTTAAATGTCCCATGGTGGCCAATGTTTCACAATTGTTCCACTACCACGAGTCTGATAGTCAGCGCATGGTATTGGCATATAAAACCGCAGCAAGCGTTCCCAATTGCGTGGCACAGTCGAAAATGTCACTGACATAGAGTGACAGAATCAACCTATTAATAAAAATGGATAGCAGCGAGGATTCTGACAATGCTAGAAAGCGAAGAAAATTAAGAAGCGACGCATATTCTCATGTTAAGAATAATTATTGTTAGACCCGGCGAGGCTTGTTATTTATTAGCATGACCTTAAGAGGCCTCTGTTAAGTTCACTGCAGGACGAAGGCCTCTCCCCATGATTTCCAATTCGCCCTGTCGTCGGCAAGTTCATTCCATTTTATGCCTGCTAATTTCTTAATTTCTTCGCTCGATCTAACCTTTGCCTGCGATACTGCATTTTCCGTTTCTTGGCATTCATATTGTCACTCTCACTTTTGAGCTGGTGTCTCTTCTCCCATTGCTTGTCCTGTCCACGTCAACATTTTAGGGGCGAAGCTCCTTAGGGCGTGGGTCGTTCCCTTCTCTGTCGTAGTAGTAGTAGTAGTAGTAGTAGTAGTAGTAGTAGTAGTAGTAGTCGTAGTATGTATGTAGCAACCTCGCGCCGCCGGGAGGCTCGCGCTCGCCCTCGGCGCGTGCCTCTCGGCGCGCGAGCTCTCTCACTCTCAGCGCTGTCTTGTGTGAGAGAGAGAGAGACAGAGAGAGAGCAAAAGGTGCGCGTTGACGATGGAAACGCTCTGTCTTCGATGAACGCTGTACCAGCTCGCAAAGAAGGAGAACGCGCCCTTACCAGCGAGAGACAACGTTGCGCAGGCAGCGTCTTCTAGCGAGTTTCTTGATTGAAAAATACCGACTGCTCACGCTGGAGAACCGTTCACCGGCCACCCATATATATATATATATATATATATATATATATATATATATATATATATATATATATATATATATATATATATAGGCACTGGATCTTGACTTGCAATGAAGTGCCGGTGGGAGATTCCACTTGTGCGTAGTTGAATCATAAGGATTCGTAGCGTGCGCGTTAACTAAATTAATCCGGAACTCGGCACGATCTACGATGAAAATCCGGAGCTTCGCCCACTCATCATCATTCACTCCGTGGATATGCTGTGATTTTTTTTCTCTTAAATGACATCGGTATATCGGCTATTCCTGTCTTTGCCGCGGTCGATACCGAATGATATTTTTTTGTTTTTTTTAATTTTCAATACTGCCAGTCTCTATGTCGAGTCCATAGCAGGTGGGCATATAATTACAATGCAGGCGTACATTCAAGGTATAATATAAAACATGGATATATAAAACCAATAAAGAGGCAAAGTGCGAGATACATATAAGCAGTACACCATGAAAAGCACAAGAACAAAAAAAAAGAAAGAGCAAAAGAAGCACGAGATATATAGGAATATAACTATTGACAAAGAACCTACAGGTGTATAACTTGATAAAATCCAACATTCCAGCTTTTCGTTCCTCAGCACATTGTGTTGTCGATAGATTGAGCTATAGGTTATTTGTCATCGTCTATGTCGTAGCACCGTATGTTTGCAGCGAGGGTTGTTGTTGTTGTTTTGGGGGGTTTTACGTCCCAAAACCGTTTGCAGCGAGGGAATGCTGTGGTTGCACACTGATCGCTTCGAAGGCATTTACCTTCTCTTCATGATTGGGAGACGCTTGCAGTATAAGCTACAAATCATCCGATATAGTTGACAATTTTATGTTCCCCGGCTTGCCTGAAGCTATTGAGCCTTATTATGGTGAGTTTCCTATTCATTATTAGGCCTACTTTAACACTTTCCTGCTTGAGCCCTCAAACATTACTTTTAGTTCGGTGCCATCAATGCTGAAAAGCATGCTATCATATCTGCAAAGATCTAGTTGCCGAGATATTCACCAATTTTCTCTTCTTCATCTCCGCAATCTTGCTAATATATGAATTACACGAAGCATGCATTGAATAATATTGAGGATATTGCTTACCTCACCTCACCACGTCCGCGATCGATATTTTTCGCTTTCTTGTGCAGGTGAGTAACTGTAAAATAACTGTAGCTGTCATTTATAGTTTGCACGCATGTCGCAGGTACCCTTTGCTGTCGTAAGGCTTCGAGAATAGTTTATACTTCTATTGACTAAGGTGTTTCGTATAGTCCATATAAACCATATGGTGAACTTGTTATATCCAGCAACTTTCGAATTCATAGAGGTCAAAAACATAGGGTGGTCCGCGTGTGAATCGGCTAAAAAAAATTACTTCCTTTCATTTTCAGGCAAACAGAATGACTTGAAACTGTCTGGTGGGCATATATTATTACAGTTAGATGTTTCACTTAGATTAGTAGAAGCTGTAAAACCGCTGGAGTTGCCCTTTAAGGTAATGCATTTCTTTTATCTCTCTTGAAATTGCTTATGCGAATATGTTTATTACTGCAAGTATGCTTACATTTTTGCAGTTCTTTAGGTGTTTTATGTTTCCTCACTTGCGTATTAGGAATACAAATTTTCCCAACTGGGTGGGTCATTAGGTGTTACTAGGCGTTTAGGTAAATTTGACGACAGTTTTTAAATAGCATATCTCCTAAACCTTTCCTCAAGTCCATTGTTAAATTGTGTTCAACATCTCTGTTTACATAAGATATGTATTGTACTGCTATTCTTATATGGTCGTTAATTACACCAAGAATGTTATCGCCTCCGCTTTGACGCCTGCTCAAAAACACAGTGCTGAATGTTTATTTAAGAGCTGTACAGTGCCCCACCACGGTGGTCTAATGGTCGTTGAACTCCGTTGCTGATCCGAAGATCGCAGGATCGAATCCTGGCAGCGGCGGTTGCATTTGGATGGATGCGAAAAGTTGTGGCCTGTGTACACTCAGATATCAGTGCACGTTGAGGAACCCCAGGTAGTCGAAATTTCCGGAGCCCTCCATTACTGCATATCTCGTATTCATATCATGGTTTTGGGAAGCTAAAATCCCAGAGATCACAATCATCATGAAAGCTGTGCAGTTAGGAGCAGAATTTTCATGCTGCCTTGAATATTTCAGTGAAACTGGCGATGGCATGCCCTGCTTAGATTTTCCAGTGTGAGTTTTCTCTCGCTATAAACGCAGTTTTCTGTTGATAGATTTAATGATGCTACTTTTCCAGTGCTGTTTCTATTTCGTTCACGTTCAATTTCCTTATGTTTTATCCTTTTGTCCTACTTTAACCACCTCCGTAGGTAATTTTATTTCATGTCATTCCTTTATTAAGGACAGCTTCCCGGGGTATTTAGTCTCACGTTATTGCATCGTGGAATGCGGGCAAGTCCGCCGTAGTACTCTTCCTTATCTGCAGCTGCTCATTACTTTTCCTTTTATGCACGTGTTTGTAACCCGCCTTTCTTCGATGAATCTCTTGTCGTTTGTGACAGCTTAACCACAAGTCGATTTGTTTCATTACGTGGGATTTAGAACGCCGCTCTAGAATTAATTCAGTTATGGTTTCTTTTGTGTTTTCTACGTGGCCATATTTTTTCATCTAACGCTTGAAACTTGTTCGTTAGGTCATCTTTAAATTCCCCTTTAACTGGGTCTGCTTTCTTCTAGAATTTCCTGTTTTTAGTGAAGAGATTTCCTCTGGTCATTTTCAGGTTAAGCACGACCTTCGCTTTCACTACAAAGTTATACTTTTTGTCTTATTTGTAAAAACAATATTGCGTTTCAGTGAATGCATTCCTTTCAATGTGTACGCCTTCATACTCTGCACGTAACGTCTATCTTACTAGCTTTCTCTGGTTTTGATCCTGGCATACATATTTAACTTGCTGCAATTCTGTTCCTATCGATGGGTTCAGGTATCCACAGATCAGATGTTAAGTAAGCTTTTTAGTTCACTTAATTTCCGTGTGAGGAGCTAGCCCCCAGTGTGCGGGCAACCTTTAGTTGACTGAGGTAGCCTTTTTGCTATCTTGCAGTTCGTCAGAATGTAAAAAGCCAATTGAAAATAATGCAATAAATGAATGCCCACCAGTGACAGCACTGGAATGCTTGGAGAGCGAAGCATTTCTGCCACAGTGACGTTCGTTTGCGGATCCTTCGACTGTGTTCTTTTAACAGCCTTATTATGGCGACAAAAACAGCTAACACAGTTTCATTGAGGTGCAAATTTGCTGTTTCGCTTCTTTACTTGGTTGCATGCAAAAAAAATTGAGGGAATTGTTGCTTCTTCTCTTAAAGGGGTCGTGAAACGCTTTCTGAACATTTTGTACTAAGTGCGTATTCGCAATCCTGACCCTCCAATCAACAATATGCATTGTTCCGTAGCACCGTGTGCGTTGATTTAGAGCGATAAAAAACGCGGTTTCGGTTTCACTGCGCGCGTTCCCCTCAACTCTGCAGATGACGTCATCTTAGTAGACGTCATCATAGTAGCCGTCAGATGACGTCATCTTAATAGCCGTCAGATTGGCGCGCCCTCGGAGGCCATGGGAAAACAAACCGTGCTGCCGCTTTTCTTCCGAATGGTGGCACCGCACGGTTTCCAAGTATTTTCTTCCTTTCTAGCTTTCAAGTAAATCGATTCCTTTAGAGCAAACGCGAGTTCACAGTGCCTTTGAACTTAAAAATATCTTAACTCAACGTCACCAAATAGTACCACGCCGGCCGGTAGTGTCGCATAGTCGTTTCGGGAGCGCAAGAAAGCTGAGATTTAAAACGGGCGTTGTTAAATGTGCACTGAATATTTTGCCGAAATATTTCGGAACCGGCTTGTCGAATGCGTATTGAAGCAGTTAAGATTACAAACCGGCATCTCCAAATTCTTTTCATGACCCCTTTAATATGAATATTAGTATTAACTCTGCGCAAGTTGCAATTTTAAAAAATATAATCGTCGTGTTGAACAAATCTTTGAAGTATGCGAAATAAATGGATTCGCAGACCAACTGCTCACAGACATCGAGTCCCCATAGCCACCGATAGCGTGAAGGCTAAATGCGAGACGCAAAGTTCAGCACTAGCGAATATTCTATACCTACGCTGAGTGAAATGATCATTGAAAAGGCAAGAATTTTATTCGACCTAGGAACAATTTGACTTGACTCAACAGCACATTGTCTGCCATATGCTAAAGGACAGTCGTCATACAGAGCGACACAAGGACAACAGCATCCGCTTCGCTGATCGTGCTGTCTGTGAACAGATGGTTGGAAATATAGCAAATATAAGTCAGGATGAAATTGTGCGCCACAACGCACATTGCTCTTAGGCCGCTTCGCTACGGAGAACCTAGGCAGAGGATTGGCATTATTGGAATACGAAAACACAGTCAAAGTAAGTAGTTTCGATAATATATTCTGTTATCAGCAGAAGTACTGCGCCTCCGTCAAGTAGTCTAAGATTTAGTGCGTTTTAATACATGTTAGCGAACTAATTTACGCTAGCGAGAGCCTTCTTATTTATCTGCAGCGATAATCTTGAGCATAGGCCCAATACTTTGAGCGCTGTGCCAGCGCAGAGTTTAGAATAATGACAGACACATTAGGGGCGCAAATGCTATACCATCATTAGACGAAGGTTATTTTCTGTACGTACAAACTCACGCAAGTTACTTTACATTGCAAACTTTACTCGAAATTAAAGAGCATATAACTACTGTACAAATATTTTTCATAGGTTGCTTTAATTTAACCCCAAAACCGTAAGCCATATAAGGGACCATTTATTCCGGCTGATCACGAGTTGTGACGGCAGAAATCGAACCACCCAGGTGACGATTATATATGCAGACGAGGAAGAAGTACAGGTGAAGATGACGTCCTGAGGTGACTAAGAGTCAGTGACAGGTCGCCATCACGCTAACGTCCTCCCACAGTGGAAGCGGCCGCGCGCCCGCGAAGTGTCAGAAAACCCGGCGCATGCATGGTTTCAAATGAGCGACATGAACAATCTCGGTACCACGGCAACGGTCATAAGAGGAATTCCAATGGGAGAGACGTGGTGATTAACAGGGGTGTCTTTTCATTGACTTCGTAAGGTGCAACTAAACGACTGGCGAATTTCGGACACTATACTGGGACGCGCTTAGGAGTCCAAAGAAGAAGTCACAGCACCGTCAGTCGAGTCGCAGCGTTCCTTCCGAATATCCAGATAGATGCTGTGTTTAAGTGAGGGCGATCACGGTAGTCCGCTAGAGGAGGCAACCGTCCTTATAAAGGTGTTGCTGTGGGTCCAGGAGCTGCTTTAAGTAACCATACATCTAGAGCAAAACTTGGCGAGCGACCATACACGAAGAAAAATTGAGAGAAGCCTGTTTTACGTTGCACAGCCGTACAATGTGATGAATGGCAAGATTGCATTCCAGTTGGTGCAGTCGGGGCGGATGTACATGGCAATAATGTCCAATAGAGTACGATGAAAACGCTCTGTCAAGCCGTTGGTTTACGGATGATAGCTCGAGGTGGTCTTCTGGACAGCGTTTGTGGCACGCGGAACTTCGATAAGAAGAGACGATGAGAAAACTTTGCCACGGTCGCTGAGGAGAACACGTGGAATTCCGTGACGGCGGTACCATATGGTAGACATCCTGTCTCTACATAGTGTGTCATGAGGTCCACGGCGGTCACAATCCATGTATTGACATTTGTGGTCCTGGGGACAGGAGCGTATAAGCCTATTCCGACAACTTCGAAAGGCGAAGCGGGGCAGGGGACACCTTGCAAACGACCACAAGGAGCAGTCATAGGTCGTTTGCGACTTTGACAAAGAGCGCATGATGTGACGTATTTGGCGAAAGCGGAGGACATGCCGGGCCTGGAGCATCGACTTCGTATTCTGTCATGTCTTGTCCAATCCGAGATGACCTGCCATCGCGTCATCGTGAAATGCTTCGATCACCTCATGCTGCAAAGAATGCAGTATCACGGGGACCCACTTGTTGCACTCCACGTGATGAACATAGCGATGCAAAATCCCATCGTGAAGCTCGAACTGGTTGAGTTGACGAAAAAGCCGGGCGTTTGCAGGTGCAGAAGAATCTTGCACGCTGTCGACAAGAGTCCGGCAGCATGCAGTCCGTTGGTGGGAGTCGAGGACAGATTGGTGGTTAGGTTTCAGCCAGTCGAGCGCCGAGACAGGAAGGCGCGATGATGAAAGCCCGGTGGGCACGTTGCTACACCTAGGTGATAGTGAGTCATTATTGTTCGGGAAGGGTAACGAGATATCGTGCCATCGTCTTGGTGGTTCTTTCTAAACCTGCATATTACGCCGAAATTATCATCATTATGGCCCTCGCCAGCAAGTCTACGCCCACTGCAGAGCAAAGGTCTCTCCCATGGATCTCCAATTATCAATGTCCTGTGGTAACTGGGCGCGATTTACCCCCGCAAACTTCCTGATCTCATCTGCCCACCTAACTTTCTGTCGCCCCCTGCCGCGCTTGCCGTCTGTAGGAACGGCGAAATCATACACCTGCAAACGTTTCACCAACCGAGCAAGGCGACCCGAGAATTTCTTGAAAGATGAGAGCCAGTAGAGTAAATTATGGTCGGTGATAACTGAAGTGGCGACCTTAGAGATACGGGCGCAACTTTTGCACTGCCCAAACAACACAAGGCACTTTTTTTCGGTTATAGTATAATTCTTCTCTGCTGCAGTCAACGTACGACTTGCGTAAGCGACTAGTTCACGAGAGGTGTTGTCCCGCTGCAAGAGACAGCACGGAGACCATGACTGCTGGTGTAAGTGTTAAGGATAAAGGCTGTGCTTTGGTCAGACTGGGGTAATACCGCATCCGAATTAGGGCACGTTTCGGCATCAGGAACGCGCCTTCACATTCGTCCGTACCAAACGAATGATGCATCGTTTGAGAGGAGTTGATGGAGCGGAGAATTAAGCTTAGCGAAATTGCGCATAAAGCGGCGGAAGTATAGGAAGTCAGTCCAAGAAATCTGTGCAGACCTCTAGACCTCTTTAGCGACAAGCACGGCTTAATTCCAGGACGCAGGAGAGTCTATCATGCTGTGGTCGAATGCACACATTGCGGACTCTGCGCTACGAGTGATGGTCTTCCTTGCGGTAGTACATTTCTTCGTATTGAGCTGTAGGCCCGCGTGTGCGAGGCAGGCTCGCACTTGTTCTAGACCTTCCAGGTGTTCGTAAAACGTGCTTAAAAGGACTACAATGTCACCCAAGTAGCAAAGGCGTTCCTCCATTTTAATCCACGCAGTACAATATCGATCGTTCGTTCGAAGGTTCGGGTGCGTTGCAGAGTCCGAAAGGCATTACCTTAAACTCGTGCAGCTCATCTGGCATAGCAAAGGCGGTTATCTCCTTGTCTGACTGTTACACAGATAGGCAGATCTAAGTTCATCAGTAGAAAAGTACTCAGCGCCACGTAAGCAATCCAGTACGTGGTCGCTCCGTGGCAAGCGGTAATGATCCTCGCGCGCTATTTTTTTCAAGACATGGTGATCAGAAAATCTCCCAAACCCGTCTTTATTTTGCATTAGAATGACTGGAAAGGACAAAGACTCGAAGAGGGTCGTATGAAGTTGAGGCAAAGAATGTTTTAGACGAGTTCCTTGATAATTTTGCACTCTGTGGGACACACGCGATGCGCCTGCCGGTCTGTATCAGATAAGTGGCTGCAGTATTCGTACCGAGAGCCGCAGATGTCGCGTCGAACAGAGAATGACTTTTCACTCACGCATCGGCAAGATCGCTGCTGAAATCTTCTATTCCAATTTCACTATTTTTACACAGTATCGTAGGGAGTACGTTTATTTTTCATATCTTTGTCGGGCGTTCGTTAATTGGCTCCCTGTGAACTTTATGTAAACATAAGGAATTGTTTGAATATCCGTACACAACATTACCTTGAGGTTATTTCAAAATATTGTTCAAGTAGTTCTATCCTCTGTATTTTAATGCAGCCTGTTCCTTCCTCTTATTCCAAATGCCTGTGGGATCATTTATCTATATTTCCTTGCGAGAGGGACAATGTTTGCTCGCTACGCTGTATTGGGAGTTTTTGTACAATGCATAATTTTCACCTATAATGTCGCAATGGCCAGTGTATTCAACTTCCATTATTCAATGACTGACTTCAAATTTCTGCCTTCCGAAAAATAAAGGTTCTATGAAAGCGAACTACAGACCCACATCCTTAGCAATAAAGTGAATCGAAACGATTTAAAGACATTTCATTATTAGATGGTTGGAAAATTGGCACGATCCGAAACAAAAAATAAGGGGGAGCGCTACGTGCACGTTAAATGAAGCACACTAAAACAATTGTGCACGAGAAGTAAACCGGGGTGAGAGATTAGATGAAAACCTTTTGTGTCTTCGTAGGACCGCAAAATAGAATGGCGTATAGAACAGCGTTCAAATTTCACCTACTCCATAGCGAGAACGATTCTCATCAGCACGGAAATGCTGCATGACAGCAGCGAGTCTTTTCAGGCAATGCAGAGTGAGCTTTTCATCGATGGTGATTAGGCAACCTTATTCTCTCGCTCTAGAAAACTCTGCCTTTGCAGCCACACCTGTGCAGTGCGATATTGTGGGCTTCACGGAGGATTATTTGAGATGTTGATTATTTTTAGCAACCTGTATGCGTTGGTCCGGCAGTGAAAATAAAAAAAAGTGATGAAAGGCGCCCTCCGTAGAACAACGTATTAATTGCGTCATAGGGTACTTCGGAAGTTACATTTACTTCGACATTGTAAATTTTTAATACAAGCCACGGCACCTACCTGATATCTTACCGTGGGGCAGACGAGTTTCCAGTAGGTAAGAGTGCGCGACATACGCCCGAACGCCCTGCGTCAGCGCTGCCCCAAGAAACGTTCTCAGGTAGGTCGTAACGCAAAGCAAGCACATAGAATAGAAAAGTCTAATAATTGGCGTCGCCGGGAACAGCGTACCAGTTGCCTCAAAACGGTATAATACTACGTTTACACAGCAAACGTGCAAATAACAGTTACACAGCTGCGTAGAGCGGAAGTATTAAGAATGCAAAGCTGGCTAGGTCCCGCAATTAGCCGTTCCCGATGTCCGTTGTCTATTGCACAAGAGAACAGCTCTGTCCTCGATCCACTACACAAACTTTTGCCCTCAGCCTACTGCTATAACATAGCGTTTATACGAACGGCAATGCAGAAAGAAAGGAAGCCTTGCCACCGTCTCCTATCTCGGGTTACAGAGCGTACGCTCTCATTTTCTTGGCCCCCTACACGCACCTTGGCCCTCAGTCCGCTGCAGCACTCGGCTGCTGAGTCGAAAGTAGCGGGGTCTCATCAAGGTCTAAGCGGCTGCATTTCGACGGAGATAACATGTTGAGGCTCGTGTACTGCGCTTTGTCAGCTCACGGTACAGAACCTCAGGTATATAAATTTCTGGAGCACTCCATTACGGCGTCTCTCCTTGACAGATCATTTTTTTGGAATCCGAAAAAACCAGGCAATTAGCATTATTCATCAGCCGTACATGCTATGTGCTAGAACAGAACAAGAAAGTGACAAATAAACACAAAAAACGAACAGACCGTCACAGGTTAAATAGAACAAAAGCACAAACGAAACGCGGAAACACTCCAGCTCTGTTGTTTAGTCAGATTTTACAGGCATCAAAGAAGCTTTAGTTGTTGTTTTTCAACAGAATTGACACCAGGGTGCAGTGTTTGGTAACGTGAAAGAATGCGGTCTTAATGCTTACGCATTCAATAGCGAAAATATTTCTCTTCACTAGACGCAAGAATGTATTCTGGACGTGAAACTTTTACATACGTGATGCCACAAGTTCTTGCAAAATACCAAAGGAGAGTCATAAGCTCAGCGATCGTTACGTTTCGTTTCGGTGTTATCGCCCTATGCATTGCTGAGTATTGCTTCGGTGAGCGTACCTTTTCTTATATAGACTAGCTTATGTGGTGCTTGTGTGACTACTGTAAAGTTGCAGCTGGTATGCTTTCACTTCTCCTTGGGGAACGTAAATGGTGCCTTAATAAGTGAATAGAAATGTTCCGATATATTGGCATACGCACGAGTGCCTTCTACTATAACTTCGTTGATTACAGACCGATCTGCAGGGCTTTTTCCTGGTAAATACTTTCTTTGTAAGACACGTGACAGTTATAGTACCAATAAGGAAGAAGTATATCATTATCACACCACCCTTCGAAAATTTTCAGGTGAACCGTCGTGCGCATCTATATATATTTAGCGCGGGCGATTGTGCTAGTTGATAGGGAAGAGCGATTATGAAACGGCGCCCATAAAATACGACAAAGCAAATAAAATAATAAAAAAATACAAGTGCTGGGCTCCTAACTATACCTTATTGAAAACATCGCACATTCATATACGCATGCCGCACATGTTGCACAAATAAGGTAACAAGCCCAATCAAAAAGAAAGAACAAGAAAAACAAAAGGCAATCCATGAAGAAGAAAGAGAAACGTATTTGAATGGCTACTTTCTCTGTTTGGTGGTTTTCGTTCCGAATATTATCCGTCTTTTTTTCTTCTTTTTAACCTCTTTCTTTGCTCTGCGTAACTATGAGAGAGTGTATAAATTTGTGCTCAGGTTAATAAAATTTGGTTGAGACAGCGGCGCTCGTCTTCGTGTTTCTACGATATTCCGTGCCTGGTCGTATTCTGCACGCGCCGTTTCACAGTGATGGATGTCATTGATATCAGTTTATTTTTCCTTTGGAGAGGTGCGGTTTTGAGCATCACAATATAAACGAACTTATTCTGCTTCCTCCAATTCAATATTTCAGTTCACGATGCATTCCATGCACGCAGAAAAAAAATGTACGCTTAAAATAGATTAGAAGAAAACGTCGTGCTTCAAGAGGAAAGAACGATCGACCGACTGTTGCACTTGACTCACACGTGTTATGTAATCAGATAATAGGAACTGCATGCCAGTGCAAACAAAAATGGCCGCATATGTGCTTCCTCCGCTGCAGATTACGTCCAAAGACGACAGTCTCATGCCGCCTCTGATAATACCCCCTCTTCTCCCATGCCCCGCTCTTCGCGGTCTTCCCATCTACTCTCACTCATCCCCTAAAGGATGGTGTGAAATTTTTGGTGAATTCAATTCAAATTTCGCCCTTTCGCCCAGCTCTTGTGCCGTCTGTTTGGCAGCGCCGGCGGCATTTGTGCAATCAGCGGCGCTGCCAAACAGACACTGCCCTCTCTTGCTCAAAACGGAGGTGATTCTTAACGATAGGAAGTGAGGGTTCTTGCACGATAACTGTCTGTCCGCGGAGGCGAGCACGTACGATGTCTGGCAGCCGAGAAAGGGCAGGAGAAGAAAGGGTAGATGGCTGTTTCGCCGTTTTTGGCTCTCTTCTCTTCTACCCCATTTATAATCTGTTGATTTTTCATTTAGTAACTAGAACCCACTCCAATATGTATTCTTAATTAAATGAACGCTGCGAATCACCGTTACACAAATATGCCTTGTTTGAAATAGGCTTGAGGTTTCCTTTGAGCTTTATCCTGTTGACGTGTATCACACCGTCGCCCAGGCCTGGATTTGTGGTTAGTTTCATGACCCGTGCGATTGAGTCATAGGACAGACATACAGACGTGCAGACATATACACGTACAAACGGACTAAGTCATTTGTGTTAAGCTAGCCGAAGAAAGCCTACCGCCTTTAATAACGCGGAATTTGGCGACCCATATTCGCGGAACACGAACACTCATGGGTATACATCGAACTTGAATTAACTGGACGCTATAGCCGGATATTGCAGCATCGGGTAGTCTAGGCAATTTTCACCATCTTGCGCCGTAGCCCTGGAGCTGCATCTTCGATTACTAAGGCCTTCACAGTTTCAGTTATGTAGTGTCATGTGCAGTCGCGAGAATTTCTAATTGTCTTGGTTCCCAATAAAGCTTTGCAACTGCAATGCACGCGCAGCTGGATTTGGCCCTGTGGTAAGAGCGCTTGTCGGCAGCCGTACACTGAAAATCACTCTCTTACACGAAATTCGGTGCTGCTAAGGAACTCGGGATATTTGAAATTATTTCGGTATTTCCTATTTCGTTAGGCCTTGTTGCGACATCGGACTTCCTGTGTATTAAAGGCCAAAGGATATTCAGGCCTGCAATCAGTGCACAATGGCAAAAACAGATTTCTTTCGCACTTCCGTAGTCTACATATTGGAACTACCGACCACTTGAGCTAACCTGCCGTGCATTCACGTTTCGAAATGAGTGGTTAGCATGCATGCTTGACCTGGCTGTCTCTTTACAACTGCAAGTACCTCCACATATTCCATATAGTCGAGGGCGTGGTTCCTTGTTCAGAAACAAATATTACTTCATTGTATTGTGCCCATTCCCTGCGCTTAACTTGCAATATATGGAAAGGTTTTGAATTATTCCCCACTTTTTATTGGAAATTTTATACATTAGAAACTAATATAAATCAAGTTGAGCTCATGGAACGTGACCTTCGTCAGAGGCGCGCATTTGAAACCGACATCATTTCTATATGTAGGAAATGAAGTCAGGTTTATTTTTCGTTCTGTCTTAGAGAGAGAAAGCATTCTGAAAAGAAAGCTGTGCCTAAAACAGCTTGACTAGTTCACATACCCAAAGATGAACACATACCCAAAGCTCACAACAAAGATGAACGATATAGAGGAATGCAGAAAGAAAAGAAATCGGAGCAGTAGGAGCACCACGGTAAACATGACAATATGAACTTCACGGGCCGTGCGTACAACAAAGCGTAAACATTAATATTGTGATTATCATGTGTGTATCTAAAAAAACAAATCGTAGTAGCTTTTCTACGAACTCCTTAGGCCGTGCAACGTAAGCGGATTTACAATATGTCTAGACCATAATGAATATACCTTTATTTCGAATGTCATAACTCAAACTAAAGGTAGACGTTACTATAACGGGACCCGATCTAGCGTACTCCGCAACCTTGCTGCCCTTGAAGTAGTGAGTGAAACATCTTTATCTTGTTCACAATAGACGCGAGCGGACTCAACGTCACCTGGCTATGTCCACTCGGGCACCATCATATCAAACCCGGCGGCCCTCTCGCGAGTCCTCTGAAGTAGCAAATACAAGTGCTCGAGGGCAGGCTTCAGAAGTCACTTGCCTTTGGAACAGCCTGTTCGAATGGTTCACTTAGCTCAACACCCTCACTTGTGGCTGTGGCGGCGAAAGAAAGTTACCTCTAGCCATTGTTTTTAGCGTCAGTTCATCTTCTATCGTGACGATGTAACTTATAAGGAAAAAAATGTTCCGTGGAGTGATCCGTAGAGTGGAAACCTGCTATTTCATAGCGACTTGCAAGACCACATACACCTGCAAACGTGCAAACGGCATCTGCTTCCGCCTCCTCGCTCATGTTATTTGAAGACGTTCATTGTGAGGAAGATTATGCGGCCCGTTCTTGATCTGTTTTTACCGTCATGACCGAAATATTCGTTATAATGTGCGATAGAAGCGCGCTTTCATATCGCTGCCATTGGTCCTACTCTCGGTATTCACTACTGGGAGTATATAAGAAAGTAATAGTGAAATTTTACAATCTCTGCCAAAGCAAACATAGAATGGGGCTGCTCACTTTGTTACACGCACTTTCTTCTCTTTCCAGGCTTTATTGTGTACCCAAACCTTCTGGAAAGCAGAGCAGAAGGCGAAGCTCTCGTCTTACACATTCATCCGGGCCTAATCCTAACCCTCGAAAAGAGTTCCATACTTTCGGATAACTTGCACTTCGTATCATCGTCACTGCAAAGCTCTAACATGTCTATCGTAAGGACGCCGTTATTGTCTAAAATTCTTCCCATAATTAAGCGCTTTCAAGCAACGTGATTGCGGTCAACTTTTTCAATATTTTGGCAATACAGGTGATGTCTTAGGACCAATGTGCAATATTTCTTCTAAAAATACGTTCTGCTGCCGGCAATATAGAATTACGATGAAAACTGTGGCGTTCAGCTTTAGGGGACCTAATGGGGTGCAGACAAGTCTGATGGCTGTTTATTTGAAAAAACTCATTCATTCCTTACAGACAGCGCGTATATTTCATGTACACAAGTTGATATATCATGCATTCTCAACGAATTCTTCTAAAATGAGAAATTAGCTTGTAAACCGCTGGGACTTGTTACAAAATTCTAACGGAGCCAATTCACACGTGTGCATAAAGTTGTTCCTACCTTATTCAATCCATACTTGAGAAAAAGCCGATGGGTACTCTTCCTTATATTTGACGCTTACTTATACTCTGACGGCCCCATTCTCTTTAGACCCCATTCTTTACCCCACTAAAAACTGGAATGTTATACATCACATGCCGATGAATGCTCTTCACCTAACGTGATTCGCTTAAGGTATGGTATATCTACACTATAAATTCCAAAATTTGTATTCACACATACATATATATATATATATATACTATCAAAAAGACACAGTGACAAACATAGGATTTATTCGGACGTTTCGGCTGGAGGCCAGCCTTTTTCAAAAAAGGCTGGCCTCCAGCCGAATCGTCAGAATAAATCCTATGTTTGTCACTGTGTCTTTTTGATAGTATATTTATCCCGATAGCCAGGAAGAACTTTTTTTGAGATATATATATATATATATATATATATATATATATATATATATATATATATATATATATATACGTTTCTTCATCAGCTGGATGGTGCGGGTCTTGAGAGGAGTCTGTATCACGACGCCGCACACATGTCATCTCTGATCGTGGAACATGTACCCGGTGGTGTGGAAGTGGTAAGATATATTTAAAGCATTCAAATTTATTCCTAAATCACGTGGCCATGTTGCAATTAAGCACCAACAAGGCCACCGATGTGCGGCGAGCTCTACAATGGACCACACCGCTTTGGTGACAGCTATTTTAGGCGTGTTTGCTATTAATGATCACTGCTGACGTGAAGAACTGTTTCAGGATGTGCTTTTATCAATAACTTCACTGAGTATAGACGCTGCTCCTAGAATTCACGAAATAGATCTCGAGCATGAACTACCGTGAGGTATAATTTCGCCTACACTGATCGGGTAATTAACGCCGCTAAACAACGCTGCTTTAGTATTAAATGCGAAGCATTTCTGAGCGAACTTCGGCGAAATTGAGCGTATCTATCTATCTATCTATCTATCTATCTATCTATCTATCTATCTATCTATCTATCTATCTATCTATCTATCTATCTATCTATCGATCTATCTATCTAGCCGCATACGATTTTGTGCTCTCCTGGCCGTTTCGCTAATGGGATGTTTACGAAAATTGGTATACCACAACATCACTACATGACGAACATAAATCACAGGTCATAACATGAAAATCATGACAGGCATGTCGTGAGCGGCATGAGTTACATGCCATGGTCTTGGTGCTCTCCTGGCCATATCGCTAATGGGATGTTTACGAAAATTGGTATGCCACAACATTACTGCATGAAGAACATAACTGAGAGGTAATAACGGGAAAATCATGATATGCATGTCATGAGTGGCATGATTTACGTGCCACGGTCTTAGTGCTCTCCTGGCCGTTTCGCTAATCGGATGTATGCGAAAATTGGTATGGCACAACATGACTGCCTGACGAATATAAATGGCAGCTCATAACATGAAAGCATGATATGCACGTCATGAGCGGCATGATTTACATGTTATGGTCTTGGTGCTCTCCTGGTCGTTTCGTTAATGGGATGTATACGAAAAATGGTATACCACAACACGACTGCATGACGAACATGACTGACATGTCACAATATGAAAATCATGATATGCTTGTCATGAGCGACATTATTTACATTCCACGCGTTTCCTTAATGGGATGTATACGAAAATTGGCATTCCAGAACATGACTGCATCAAGAACGTAAATGACAGGTCATAACACGAAAATCATGACATGCATGTCATGAGCGACATGATTTATATGCCACGGTCTTGGTGCTCTCTTGGCTGTTTCGTAAGTGGGATGGATAGAAAAATTGGTATGCAACAACATGACACCATGACGAACATAAATGACAGGTCATAACGTGAAAAGCACGACATGCATCTCATGGGCAGCATGATTTACATGCCGCGCGTTTCGTTAATGGGATGTATACCTAAATTGCTATGGCACAACACGACAGCATGGCGAACGTAAATGACAGGTCATAACATTAGAATCATGACACGCATGTCATTAGCAGCATGGTTTACATGCCACAGTCTGGGTGCTCTTGCGGCCGTTCCGTTAATGGAATACATACGAAAATTGCTGTGGCACAACACGACTGCATGACTATCATAAATGACAGGTCATAACGTGAAGATCATGACATGCATGTCATGATTTTCATGTTATATGTCATGACCGGCATGATTTACATGTCGTGGTCCTGGGGCTATACGGCCATTTCGTTAATTGGATGTATATGAAAATTGGTTTGGCACAACATGACTACACGACGATCATATGTGACAGTTCATAACATGAAAATCCTGACACGCATGCCGTGAGCGGCATGATCTACATGCCACTCGTTTCGTTAATGGGATGTATACCAAAATTGCTATGGCACTACACTACTGCATGGCGAACGTAAATGACAGGTCATAACGTTAGAATCGTGACATGCACGTATGAGCGGCATGGTTTACATGCCACAGTCATGGTGCTCTTGCGACCGTTTCGTTAACTTCATATGTACCTTACTCGGTATAATGAGACAACAATGCAAGTCCATTTTACGTTCCTGATGCGTGCTTCGCATTTCCTTGATTCCCACTGCAAGTGGGATCTGCCAATTTTTTGAGCGAGAAAAATCGACAAAACCTACTGTTTTGAATATTCACGGTTCTTATCTTTCATTTGCACTCCCAACCCTTAACACATTGCTCTTTTCAATAACTTGATAGAGAAAATGCATGTCTCTTTTCTTGCGTCTACACTCCGGCATCATTGTGTTGTGTGAGGACGTGAGCATTGGTAGCCGGTGTACATGCTTCCACGGTATTTCTGACTAAGGAAAATGACTTGGCTGCGAATGTCTGATGGTTAATAAGCTATTGGATTTAGTGTCCTCTCACTTAAGAGTATCTCTTTGTCAAAGTTAAGGTGTTGACTGTGTAAGGGCGGCCAGTCCGCGTCCAGTAATTTTAGCAACTTTTACTGCAATATATACCTCACCGACGCATTCGTTGATGATGTGGAGATGCTATGGATTAAGATGGATAGTTCTTAATAAATAATGGGAACTTACTTCAAAATTCCGAATTAGTGCCAGCCCTATGTACCGGTGTAGTCCTTGTAGTTTGCCGATACGGCTTTTCTTTTTCAAGTCATGAACTAACTTGCTCAATAGTACGCCTAATCATCATACGAGTCACGGGGGAGGTGTAATAGAAATATTGCAGAATGGAGCCGTAGTCCCGTTTCGATGACAGTTTCTTTACTTCAATCTGGAAAACTCTTCCGTCATGGACGTTCAGCCGATTTTGTTGCTTCAGGCGCCACTCAAAGCAACGTGCTTTAGAAACTCGGGTTAGTATGCAGAATATAGGAAAAAATTGCAGAATTTGAAGTGTCACATATATCACTGACTTAGCACCACATGCATTCCAGGGCTGTGTGGTGAAAATAAATAATTCCAATGAGCCAGCGCCCTCTTTTTTTGCACACAATCTAATCTGCTGCGCCTCTTGTGAATACACTAAACCACAGCACCTAATATGAAGCGCCTTTCTATCGTAATTTGTCCGCGACGCTTCGTATTTCTCTCGATGTAATTTGACTCGCTTTTGTGGGCTATAGCAAAACTTTCCAATTTTCAGAAATTTTGAGGGAGAGCAATTATTATCGAAGTGCTGGCAGCGGTTATTCGACAAACACTTAGAAACTTGCGCACTAATTAAATTTTCAGCATGCTAATAACACTTTGGTGTAGTCAGTATCGCCCGTAAATAGCGCCCTCGCATAAATACTTACTTGCTTGAGGCGAGATCACCTGCAGTTTCAGCACGTTCGCTCTGCTCTGTGTTGGCTTCCGCACAACCATTCCTCCTGCCCCCCTCCCCCTCTTTTGTCTTTTCTTTAACTGCGTGCATATTCTTTTCTGCATTCCGCTTGGTTGCCTATAAGAAACCTCAAGGTTCAAAAGCGGCCAATGCGCCAAACTATTACCATATCACGTAAGGTTTTACTTTATGTTTCACTGTATACTCTGTACTCATGAAGCAGTTACTAAAACTGTCACTGAGGAAGGTGTTGTGGCATTATTTTTTACACATGAGACAGGCGCGCTTCTGGTGGGTGTCATGCGACTCTCCTCTTTCTTTTTGCTCTTCATGGTGCACTTCTGCAGAATGCAAAGGAAATCATCATTAACCGCAGCGGACTTCAGTACGTATGGACATGTGCCACCTTATGTGATGTTACACGGGAGCGCAAAGTTCTGCGAGTAAAGGTTAGAAGAAAAATTTAGCGCAGCTTGCGCTAATGACGCTAGGCTAGCGAATGAGGGCAGTTGATGGCACTTATCTGGCCCAGGTATTCTTCTTCTTATCCACTAGTTGCTCATCTTCACCTTCATTTTCTTTTCGACTGTCATCGTTTTTACCTCATCTTACGTGATGTAGCATGGTGTCGAGGCCGTACAAGGTTATGATGGTAGATGTCAGGTGTTCCAGGAACAGTGGCGTCGCTGATTCTCGCAGCTACGGCGCGGCTGGCTTTTCGCGTTACGCACGCACAAGATACGGCAGGCTTAAACAGTTTCGCTGCAAAAAGTCTATAAAAACGAACCGTTTCTCTATATTGGACAGAGTGTCCTTAAATAGAAGCATGTCTCCGCCCAAGTTCTAACTGTCTTTTTAGTAGCAGTCGATAGATCACTGGCGGAACACCCAAGCCCTAATTTTATATCTATCATCTCATGTCCTATTTTGAAGAGGCACATTGTTACTTCCAGTCATTGTGAGATCACGTTCTAATATACTTTTCAATGAAACATAAATAGACAATGAACAGTGGGCATTACCATGAGTACAACATCTAAAAGAAACACGGTTCATTCACGAAGGCTTCATTACATGCTGTTTTGAAGGGCTGGCATGGATTGTTCCACGTTTATGTTGCACAGAATTCTTCCACATACATTATTGCGAAATCAGAACAAAAGCATGCACTTATGTTTACAACAAAATGTAATACTGCATTTCAGCTAGGAATCCTCAGTTTGCAGCACAGGATTTCTCCTCTTCTGACAAGCCACTCCAACAACGAACGCTATGCACATGTGATAGAGGAAATACAAGGAAGCTCTATATCAGAGTCTGGCGAAGGTAAGCTTTATCTTTTCCGCGAGCTGTTCAATATAGTCTATAAGAGTCGCATGATATTGTTTCTATCAAAGGAAACTACGATACAAACACAATGCTATCACGTAAAATTTAAGACAGAATTAATCAGAAATATAACAAACACGAAACCTGCTTCACATAGAACTAAATACATTGCACTAAACATCATAACCAAGCGATTTCAAGTAGCCAGTAGAGTATTCTTATTAGTCTAATCGACTGCACAATTCACTATGCAGAAGATGACTGTTCTAGAGAAATTGCAGTATTGCAGCGTAATTTGTTTTACAGTGCTCGGAGCATGAAACGTGATGCTCGGAGCGCATGGCCGCTGATGCTTTCTGTGTCATTGCTTTCCACCGTGGACATCAAGCGTTGTGAGTCAGTGTTGTCTCTGTGTGACTACCCAGCGCACCCCAGAAGCAAAACATGCGGAAACCGTCATGCAGTCCGAATATCGCGTTTGCTTCAATGACCAATGTACATATTGTACGCACAAGGTTCTAAATGTCCGCACATTATGGTTTTGCGCTGGCCTTCCTGCTAGCACGCATCGGTAAGTTGTGCGAACGTTCCTATTGGAAAATAATTCGCACTTATTTTTAGATAGTACAGCACAAGAATTCAAAAAGAAATTCTGTCGCGATTAAACCAATGGTATGTAAGCAGTCGCACACATGGCCCCCATAGTGTTATGAAGTCTATGTTATGATGCTCAGCTTCTGAACCGAAGGATGCGGGCTCGACACTGGCCATGGTGGTTGATTTCATAAGCATAAGCGGAAATCGTAGAGATCCGTGCCCTGTGTACGTCACTGCAGGTTGAAGAACCCAAAGTGGTCGAAATTTGCACACAGAGCCACTATGGCGCTTGACATTATCATAGCGTGGTTTTGGTACGTAAAACACATACAGCTACTATATTTCGATTATTGTAGTCTTCAGTTCTATGTCCTTGTTTAAAAAAATTCAGCGACCCCTTAATTGTCTCGCCCATTACTCCCGCTTGCTGGTTCACGAGCTCACTCAGAAATGACGGCTTTCTGACCGCTTCTCTTTCCAGGTAGCCCTGAAAACACGCAAACTTCGGACAATCTGTTCTGCGCGGCTGCCGAGCTTGGTAAGGCTAATTTAATTTTCGAAAAATAAGAAGGAAATCATCGGCTTCTGCAATAACACCGTGATAAAGCCATGTAAATATTCACATAAAATTCTGAACAGAACATTTTCATCGTTAAAGACTGCCGGACCGAAATCTTCTCTCTCGAAACAAATTACTTTTCGCTCAAGATGTGGTGGTTGAAAAATGTACTTTGGTCGTCTGGAGAACGACTGCAACTGCACAAAGCACAAATGGTGACTGAGCCTGCTCTCATAATACAAGAAGTGTTCATTTACTGAAGGCAGATGCGTTGTTACTATTTTATATTTATCGGATATCCGCGCGATGTTACAGTAGCGTTATTATGTGAACAGCAAAGACGACTAAGAAAGCACCTAGGCATGAGAAGATAGATAGATAGATAGATAGATAGATAGATAGATAGATAGATAGATAGATAGATAGATAGATAGATAGATAGATAGATAGATAGATAGACACGGTTAAAACAAACACCGACGACAGTAGTTTCTGCGAAACTGCAAGTACACTTCGAATTTTTGTTGACATAACCTCCTCACATACCTTACCATAACCACTAATGAATGTCGGCTTTTCAGGAACTGCAAAAGCGGAAAGAGTGTATGTTGATGTATTTACCGTTGAAACGTGCATCGTGGTAAGCGAAAATTACGCCGCTGCATTCGCATCTGAAGAACGCCTTGCCACCTACATCGCAACTATGCTGAACTGGGTAGGTTCAATTCAATTCAATTCAGATTATTTTCGCCATCAAAACAAAACGTGATAGCCGAGGAGCCCGCGGTAAAAACTATCTCTCGATAGTTTGACAATGCCGTGGACACGGTTTGCCGAAACGGTTTGGAATAACGAATGAGGTTTGCGAACGCTTAGTTATGCAGTCACGGTGACCACATAAGAACGTGAACTCAGCTGGAACTGTGAGTCCGCCTAGTTGGAACAGACCAATTTTTTGCCCAAAACTTTTAGCGCACAATCACACGACCATAAAGGGCTCGCCCTTGTGCGGTGTACTCTTAGTGGTCGTGTGATTGTGTGCTAAAGGTTCGGAAAAATGAACGAACTGTAAGAGACGCATGAAAAATAAGGAAAAAGAAAAACACGTGGGCGTTGAGGGAATTCGTCAGGTTTGCTAATGTCAACAGCAGAGCTTGTTGATTAATGAAGAGGGAAATATGTGCACGTTGAATACTGGTTTCGCACATGGCACACACACGGATGACCACTGAACTTACAAGTGATGCTTAATGCTCCCCAGCTAGGTAGCTTCTGGTGCAAGTGACAAGGTTACTAAAATTCCTCCTCTCCCACACGCAGAGAACCACGAACGCAGAGAAAGGCCCCTACCGCTAATATTTGCACTGCCTTTTTTCCCGCACTAGGAGAGTCGATTTCTTTGTTTAAACCAGTGACGCTTCATTGACCCAGTTGTCCCCTCGCTTCTTCAGGTAAAAGGTTTTCAGCATTTCCCTGCCTTATCTTGCTGTCTCATTCCCCACAATGCTCATCCCTTGAAGAGGTGTGCATTATTAGCTTTTACTGAGCAGAATCTAACAATTCATTTCTATATTTCCGCGATGTATCGGAAATTCTTGGGGAGCAATCCATATCGTGAGAAATAATTAACCCCCGACGAATGAAAAATCTGTCGCAAATTTTTTCCGCTGTCTCTCCGCATATAAAGTATACATTTTCACGCAAACCAGTTCAGGACCTCACGTCGCAGAATAAACGGTATCGGCATAGGCGTCCGCTGCGTAAATAACGAATTAGAACTATTACCATTACACGGAGCATACGGCGACATAAACCCTCCACCATGTGGCAGGTGCTTTAGTGATTAATAGTAAATTTCCAAAACTCATCAGAAAAAAAAAATCACACATATCCACGGGGTGAATGATGATGAGTGGGCGAAGCTCCGGAGGGAATCATCGGTAAACCGTGAATCTTTCGCGTAAATCGCCCAGTCGATCATCATGTAAAGGCGTGAGAAACACTGTATTCGTACGCTGGGATCTCGCGTTTAAGGGGGATATGCTGTGCTAGAGCCAGGCCTGCGCGGAACTGCAGGACAGTGACAGCGTAAGCAGGAGGAGCTACTTTCTTAGAGGCCACTTTAAACGCTTGAGGAAACTAGTGCAAGTAGAAGTGGTAGGTATCTCCTGCGCCATAAGTTATCATTTTGCCAAGTAGGGAAGTACCCACTACGCCATAATTACCAGTGCCTCCGTAATGGGTTCAAATCTACAAAGCACGCAGCTCTGTGTTCTTTCAAATGATGGCTCGACCTCGTTATACAATCCATTTTCGCGTCGTGTTGCGGTGTATTACTATTTTTCAACGTAACATTACGTTTGTTAATGCGATTCCGCGGGAGACATTATACCTGTTTAGGTCTTTTAGCGATAATTTTTCCACCACAGGCGTAGCTCAGTAGTAGAACGCTCAACTGCCATGCCGACAGCCTGGGTTCGAATCCAGGCAGAGGACACAACTTTCGGAATTTTTTTTTCATAAATGTAGACGTGGCTACGTACATCACCAACAACGAACACCATGGGATGTACAGACCCACGCCCTAAGGAGCTTCGCCCCTAAACTTGTAAACTACGATTTCACCACAAACTACACGCGATAACTTGGGTTGCAACTCGAATTTACAAAAAAAGCATCATTATTTCCCGTGAATATCAAATATATCCAGCGTTTAATGAAGGCGCTGATTTCAACGAATGATCGATCGTTAGGCGACGCGAAGAAAGCCCAATAGCGCTATAGCGTTATGTAGTATAATATCGTTTACCCCTTAAAGGCAAAGTGTCCTCTAACAATTTTATTAGCTTTTTCCCCGCTATGGGTGGCGATCGTCTGCAGTTGGGCCCCCGCTAAAGTTGCAGGTAAGCCAGTAAAATGGTCGCCCGATGTCACGCAACCAATTTGCGTGAGGAGGTTTTGGATATACACTAAAGAACCGTTCAAACTCATATGATATTATACGAAAGTTTAGAGTCTTTATGTGTTAGGTCCCCTCTTGCTGTCTCTCTCTCAGGCTCTCGCATTAACTTCTGTGGGTCATGAGAAAGCAGCAGTGATCTTTATGAACCTGTTACACATATCATGTGGAAACCGCTCCACACCAGGCCTGGCCATACTGAGCTTACCGGGCGGTGGTTACACTGCACACTCACCCTCGTGTCTACTAGGAATGACATCGCCCCACGCCGCGGCAAAAGGTGAAATTTCCAACCGAACGTTGTTTGCTACTCCGCACTCACGCATGACTCTCCGCATGGACACACCACCACGTTACATTGCTCACAGTGACATTTAGCGCGCGGCGATCTGCCTGAGCCGCTCAGCAGGCGTAGCTTCGAAGGGCTGTTTACTGGAAGCACACGGCCTGCTGCGAGCACGACAGCGCAGATCTGACACCGCAGTATCGGAAAGTGGTAAGAGTGCCAGATTATCAGCAACTATTGTCACGAAATCATGAATATGAGTCACTTCGTACATGCATACCTGTGCTAATAACAAAATGTAGTGAAAAATTTTTGCGTTAGAAAGCAGCCTATTGCGTGCTCCATAGCACATACACTGTGAATGAAAGTTCTCTACGAAGGCAAGTTCCTTTTAAAGGGACTAGTGGAAGGCATCTTGAAGCAAAGAACTTTTGCTGAGCTCGTTGGGCTTTCTGTGCGTGTCATCTAACAATTATCTCCAAGTGTCCAACATGGTTGATCAGATGGTGATGACATCCGTAAAACCCCAGAAAACTTGCACATTCCTTTACCAGCTCTTCCCCACTTCCTTGCCGCATTCTTCGTGTCATGCAGGGAAGCAGCAGTCTGCGAACTACAAGAAGTGTGCGAAACAGTGATCCCGTTTCATATGAATGGCACGTCCATGCCTCAACTGAAAAAGCGGTGCTCAGTGGCGGCAATCATAAGGATTACGACCGCATGCTCATTAGAGCCTAACGCAATCGTTCTCCCGCCATGATAGCCGAAGACCATGTCACACAAAAGAGATAAGTATTGCCGCCATCCACGACGTGAAGCCCGATTAAAGCATACAGGCAGGTTCTTGTGTCTGCCCGCGTTGCTTGTCGCGCCCCTGCATCGGAGAGAGTTTGTGAACTTGAACACTTTCTATAAACGAGATTTTGCCTTTTGTTAGAAGTGATTCACAAGAAAATGCCTCCGTTTCTGAGCTTTTAAGCTAAAGAAGGCACAATATTATTATTAGAGACGCCGTAGTGAAGGACTTCGGAAATTTTGACCACCTGGGATTCTGTAATGTGCACTAAGATCGAGCTGTACACTGGCCTCAACGTTTCTCCTCCAATGAAATGCAGCCTCTTCGGCAGGGATTTGGTCCCACGACCTTGAGATCAGCAGCAGGGTACCATAGCTACTAGGCCACCTTGATGAGTCCTAATTCGCTTAAGTGTCTACTGAAACTAAGGTTGCCTAGGGAAAATTTGACGGGGAAAGCATGAGATGAAAGATTAAGTGGAAAATTCGGTGCACCTTTGTCGGGCGTTGAAACTACCGCCTCACTGACAAGGCAATTACGTGGCCAAATGAAAGCAAAGCAAGTCGTGCTCGAGCAAAGATAAAATGTGATCATGCCACTAATGGCGCCACGGGCACCGTGACCTAGTATTCAAAAAGGTGTGGAAGTTGATAAGGGGAACATATTGAGATATGATTTGCATTCGCCTTCACTGTATGTACGGACACTAATTAAGTGGCTCTAAGGTCTTTCTGAGTGCTCACTGTGCTTCTTAAGGCGCGTTTGAATAAAAGTGCATAATTTTGTATTCCCTTCTTAAGCAAACGAAGAGACAGCTAGCTTTCTTACATATATATAAAACATATGCATTACGTTTAAAATGAATTGCTTTCACCACTTGTTGCCAAAGTCACTGATATATCGCATCGCTTTAATGAGCAAGCGCTCATTCAAATGATAGATAACTTCAAATGACATGCAACGTTCCCGGACACATATTCTGAATATTTGGGCCGCTGATTTACAACGGTTATACGGATTTTGCCTTAATGTGCATAAACGTATTTCATTCCACGTTAACTCTTAATGAAGGTTGCTTTATTACCATCATGTGTTTTTTTAGGTGGCCCTTCCCTTCACAGAGATGGTATGTCCGAAAATAAAGTTTCAGGTCAACAAGATAATAAAGGCCCCGGTAAGCTTTTTATAATAGCATAAACGTACCTATGGCATTTGCTTCGTGTCGTGCGCGCCTAAAGGTTGTGATAATTATGCGTTCTAGAGAGAACAAACAATCATTGATAGACTGCGTGAACATTTTGTTCTGAAGTGAGCAAGACTGCCTTACTTCGAGCTTCTATGAAAGCAAAAGCTGGCCGCATGAAGTGCGATATGCGGGACAACTCGCCAGCTGCGTCACATGCGGAGGACATTTCAACTCGTCTCTCAGAAGGCCAAATGATCAAATGAAGGCGTAAACGGACAGACAACGAATTTTTAAAGGACTTAAGCTACCTGGTTTCTTTATTTGAATGGAGAGCTTATCGGTCAGATTGTTCAATGGAAAAATCGCCGTTAACCATGTTTTATCAAAATTTCTTGCTTATGCAGTCTTAACGCAATACGTGTTTCAAACAGTGACTGACAGCTGTCGTATGTGTTTGCACCTGCAGTCCATAGATATTTTTATTTCCACCGGGTTCTGCCCCGACAGAGCGCGTGCGCGCAACGCCTGGGAGAAGATGCCCGCATGCGCCCCTAGTGAGATGTATTATGGAAGTATTTCCTCAGAAATGTGTCCAAAATCAGCTAGTGTATTACTGCTGTTACAGTGTCAAGTTTCAGGACAGCTTACCGCTCGATTGCGCCCACTCCGCTTTGGTCAGGAAGACACACGCTGAAAGCTACAAACGGCAGAGCGAAAATGCAAGACGCCACGCCAGTGAGCGTTATGACATCGAACATTTCCTCTTCTCTGTTTATTCTAACGAATTCACGTTTCCGCCCTAACTACAAGCCTGCCGCGAGAGTGACTATGGGGTCGTGGCACCGCCAGAGGGCTTCCACGGTAACTGACTGGGAAAACAGCCAATGGTAATTTTACCACACAATTCGAATTCCAGACGTGTTTATAAAGTGTTGCTTGTTTTGTATAGTGTGGTAAAGTGTTTGTAAAGTGTTGTTTGTTAAGTGTGCACGCGTGTTTGTAAAGAAGAAGAGTGGCGCTTTCTAGATATATCTTGAAACTGAAATGCAAAACCGCTGCAGCATGCTGTGAAAAAATTTCTCGCTGACATGCTCGCAGGAGTGATTTATCTACGGCGTTTTCGTGCCATGTTCAACAGTTTGAATTCCTCCTTTAAAAGGAAAAAAATCAGAATCACATCGACTGCTGGAAATCTTTGCGAAAAGTGGGGCACTGTATAATAGTACCGGCATATTAAACTCGAAGGGTGTGTTTTTCTTTAGAATACTGAAATATAAGTTCTAAAAGGGACGGTATATCGTGCTTCATCAATTTTCTGCTTTCTATCGCAATATAAATTCCGCCATTTCAAGTCTACAATGTCACAGTTGTTTCGCTGAGAAAACAGATAAATTTAAAAAAATATTTCGATGTTCGTGGTCCCACGTTTTATATGTGTTGCGGCGCCTGCAACACTGTTTCCTGTGTGTGCGTTTTTTTGTAGTAATTATATAAAATGTACCCCACTTTCCGTCGTGAATAGAACTATGAGTACTAATGCATCGCTTTTAGGCAGGATAAGTGAACCTGCGTGGGTATTTTCTGGTTTTTCGTTACACTCATCGTTGTAGATGTCGCCACTGGTAATTTTTCTACGACGTTCAATGTCCAATTTAGAAGTATTATTCTAAATATCTTATTATTCTAAATATTATTTCATTTTCAACGCAATGGAAGAAAATTTCTGAGCTGTAGGAAATCCCTCTAAATATGCATACATTTGGCAGGGCACGGAAGTTTTGGTGATGAAGTGAAAGCATTAAGTATTATCTAGTTCGTGAAAATATATGAAGAATCAAAAGGAGTAGAGACACAATAATTTGAAGAGAACGTTGTTCGTATTCATTAACGGGGACATTTGTGTTATTCCAGGACGATTTCCTTTTTAGGGAAAATATGTGCGGCCCATCTACAAACCCATTCAAGTCTGACGACTGGGTATGCGGCTATGATGCCGCGCAGACAATAAACAACACTATGGAGTATATAAATGCATCATCTCTCGAGAGCTGCGATGTCGTTTATCATTTGACTAGGTATGTATGCCTGTTGGGGACATGATTCTGCTTGTCAGCCTCCACGGAAATGCTTCAGCGTGCCAACTCTCGCGCTCTCCATTCATCTTTTATGTATCGTACACATTAGGAGTGTCTCGACCGTGTTTCCTGAGAGAGCTCAACTTTCCCAAAATGGGAATTCGGACAGCTATCTAATTTTTACGTCAGGTAATAGCAGCGATCCTTATTATTAGGCTAATACATGATGATGAGGATGTGACAGCAAGAAATGTGCTTCCGAATTTTGCGGTTCCCCGAAATTATTCGCAGTCTTCGGTGTTGCCAATTTGTCTTTGCACTAAGAACATTACTACAAGTGCTCCTCTGTTAAACGATCAAACTACCCAATTACTTTATTCCTTATTACGCTGTTGTTGTATACAGACATAAGAGCTTCAACGCACCTTTTAAATTTCCCTTATTATAGAGCAAGCATGAATAGAATAATCCATATAAATAATCAAACTTTTTTTAGTTACATAATTCCCCAGTACACATATCGCAATGATGTGCAATATAACAAAACTTTTTCAGCCAAGAACTGGTTCTGACTATAAATGGGACGTTCCAAACTGAAGTCGAGGGTGAGTACAAGAACAACACCCCCATATGATTCATAAGTTCTGCATGTAAGTGTTTCATCTCACACTAAGATGGGTCAATCCACGCCAAAAGACCCAGACATTGCGCTTGACCCTCTCCAATTCTATTGTAAAAAATTGTGGACGTTCATATCAGTGCACTATTCGTCCTCGGAAAGTAGTTTTTTCGAAAAAATATTTTATTTTGTCTTTTGCAGTGATTTGAACTTTGCCGTTGTGGGGAAACCTAGGTTGCGAACAAATACTCTAAAAAATACAATACTTCACGGAACACCTCGAATATCTGCTAGTTGCTTGAAAAGCAATGGCACTATCTTATTATCGCCCATTGACGACCACTACTATGTCTCACGATGTGCTTTGTGGTGAAGCAATGCTGCAATTCAGCGCCCATTTTGATTATTTTTTTAAAATTCTACGAATATAACAAACACAATAGGACTGTATCACATGGCTGGATAGTTGGCAGTAAGCGTGTTCAAAAGTATTGAATGCGACGACCGAGTAGTTTCGAAGTGCAAGGGACGCAAAAATTGCAAAATACGTGAAATGCCCCATGTTCAGGCACATGTAGAGTGGTGATGCGGTCCAAGTAAAATTGCACGCTTGGTGTCATTTCGAAGAGTAAACAAAGGAGACGTATTTATGAGAGTTTAATCGGAGTGATATTAGTTTTCGGCGAGAAACAGAATTTTACGTTGAGCGTTCGCGGCGTGCCTGGGCGCGGGCCCGTAAGTCCGCTTCACTGCGTCGCCACACTTCCTTGGGTCAACGGAAATACGCGGCGCCCACGCAAGTGGCAAGATCGTGTGCTGCTGTGAGTTTTCACGTTGCTGAAAACTTGCAAACAGTGTACATGGCTGGTAGAAGGTATCGGGAGGGCACTAAAGGCTGCCGGTTAGTAGTCGGAGCTGAGCACTATTTCATTGCCACTGCACTACATGCGCACGTATGGCAGACGCAGCACTTGGGTTGTGTGGCCGGTTTTCGATCTCTTCGGAGGTTGTAGTTCTTACTTCCGTTGCCGATGTGTGGTCTTCGCCACTTGAAATGCCTGTGTTGCTGAGTAGGAGGTGAGCCCGCCATTAAGAGTGGTCAGTGATGATGGCAGGAAATGGTGAAACGCGCGCGTACTTTGACGGAGATTGTAGATTCAAACCTTGCTGAGAGCTCAACATTCCTTTTTTCAACCCTCATCTTTGGCAATCGGAGCACAAATGTACCTTTGATATTTTCTTCTCACCAGGTAAAAAGCTCATGGGGTGTAACGATATGTCCCTTGTAGGGTCTCTGAAGACTTGCCCAGGCTGCCAGGCGCTTCACGGTGCCGCCAACCCTATTGCAAGCGCTCTTACCATGAGAGGTTGCGAAAAAGTTCCACTGCAGCTAAACTAAAGTCTTTTTGATGGTAGCACTAGCTTAAAAAATTTTTGTTGTTTTTGTACTGCGACGATGCACCGTCGGAAAAGTAGTGAACTTTTTTGACATCAGGAAGTTCATGTTTCAGGAGTTTGAGTACTGCATCTTAAAATGTAGCCACTGCAGCTGTAGTGTGTTCCGAGACAGTCCGAAATCACAACAAATGATCTTGCCCGCAGGGAGCCAGTTGTAATGTGGCTTGCGTGTTTGCCGAGTGGTATTGTTGGGGAGCATCTTGCACAAGGAAACCTTAATTATATGCGAAGTGCAAAATATGAATCAACTCGTCGCCTTTGAGGTTCGTTATCAGCTCTCTTAAATATTTTGCTTCCTCCTTGCTCAGGAAGTGGTGCAACGTTAGCTCTTGTAGCATGGCTACAAACATTTCAGAAAATTCGGCGGGAGTTGAGATAATTGTTTCGAGCCTGCAGTGGACACCACTTATACATTGCTGAATATGAAGGTAGTCAATCTTATCGGTATCGAGAGATGATGTGTTGCCCAGCATGATTCTGAGGCGTCGCTGCTTGGGCACACAAGACAGCAGCCGCGCATGCAGTCTTCATTTTCTGTTTCGCATACAATTGTGGATAACAATTCTACTGTTGCAGACACTTTTATTTTATAACATATCTTAAACGAACCAGGTCTCGTTTTTCCTGACACTTCGTCGGTGCCACTGCGGAAAGCCGAGGAATGCGTGTCGAAACAAGAAAAGTCACAGCAGCACACGATCTTGCCACCTGCGTGGGCGCCGCGTATTTCAGTTGCCCCAAGGAAGTGTGTGGACGCACTGAAGCGGACTTACGGGCCCGCGCCCAGGCACGCCGCGAACGCTCAACATAAAATATTGTTTCTCGCCTAAAACAAATATCACTCCGATTAAACTTTCTCAAATAAGTCTCCTTTGTTTACGCTTCGAAATCACACCAAGCCTGCATTTTTACTTGGACCGCATGACCACTCTACATGTGTCTGAACATGGGGCATTTCACGCATTTTGCAATGTTTGCGCCCCTTCCACTTCGAAACTACTCGGTCGTCGATTTCAATACTTTTTTATTATGCTTACTGCCAACTATCCAGCCATGTGATACATTTCTATTGTGTTTATAATATTCGTAGAATTTTCAAAAAATAATCAAATTGGGCGCAGAATTGCAGCATTGCTTCACCACAAAGCACATCGTGAGACATAGTAGCGGACATCAATGGGTGATAATAAGAGAGTGCCATTCCTTCTCAAGCAAATAGTAGATATTTAAGGTGTTCTGTGAAGTATTGTATTTTTTAGAGTATTTGTTCGCAACCTAGGTTTCACCCACAACGACAAAGTTCAAATCACTGTAAAAGACCAAATTATTTTTCGCGAAAAATACTTTCCGAGGACAAATAGTGCACTGATATGAACGTCCACAATTTTTTTACAGTAGTATTGGAGACGGTCGAGCGCAATGTCTGGGACGTTTGGCGTGGAATGACTCAGATACAAAAAATCCATTGCAGAGCACACGTGGGCTGTACATAAATTAGAGGCATTACTTCCACATGTGTGCTTCATAACACAATGGCATTACTACGTAAAATACCAACAATTATTATTATGCATAATTTTCGTGATATTATCTAAATCGTGTCCGCTCAGTGGGAAACATTTTTCAAACCGACCGTAGGAAAACAATCCTGGATTTTTCCTCAGAGCTTTTTCGAATTCTTTATTCATTGCGATGTTTGAAAGCATCGTTTCGTGAGCACAAATCAGCATAACCGTTCGACGCAAGAAAAGAAATAGATATTCTTTTTGCTGCTTGTTATACAACAGCAGTGTATGCAATTACAAGTGAAATACGACATATCATGTTTCGATAATTCCTCGAGCTCAAATAATCGCACGGCGCTATACATCTAGTAGGGATCGAACAATGTAACGCTATTTTTAACCTAATTCCTTGATTACTTGAAGGACGAAAAAACAAGTATTATCCCCACCAAGAAGGTGGTCCTTAAGGAAATTGGCATTGCATGTGTTCGGAACTGTGGTCGAAGCGCGTAAAATCGCCGTTTAAGATCATTTCTATTTTCTACATGAATACGAGCTGCTTTCCCTGCAACAAAAGCAGTGACACACTCAACACACGCACATTTCTAACATACTTTAACGGACGGGAACCTTACGCGCGCACAAGCGAGAGCGCATGATCTGTCGCCTTTTGCTTGTCTTATGGCTTTTCATGGACGAAAGCTGTTGTTTTTTTCTTCGTGAAAATAAATACGCTCTATGGACCCTTACCAACTCGCTCAACTTTCTGTCCTTTTCAGCCAATGACTTTGTTTGATTGTACACATTTCTTCATTGATTCCAAGCATTGGGCCTATAATGAGCGTCCTTAGAAAATTGTGCGACATTCGATTCAAAGAACATCACGTTATTAATACAATGATGACGCGATGCAAGTTGCATATTTATTGACGCTACACTATGAGTCAACGTACATAAAAATTAAGTCTGCATATGTCAATAAAAGTTCACTTTCGTATTGGCCGTGTCAATGGTGCGGAGTAACTGAATAACTTAAAAAGTCTGTGCTCTGTCTATCAGCACTATGTTGTTTCGCGTTTGTTGTTAAGCTGATTATTTGTGCTCGATAGATTGAAATATTTGTCGCCTAGCATCAATCGTCCCTCGGAGCACTCATTTCTAGGTGCAGTTGGCAGTCCATGAGAACGATCGCAGCTGTATCATATTCTAACCGTTAGCACAATCCTCCACACCCTTCATCAGCTGCTTGGAGACGATAAAACTACACCAAATAAATTTAAAATATATTGGAAAGTTTATATAGACTACAGCAGCTAGTGATCGAGAGACGCGACGATCTTGTTCTTTTTCGTACAAGTCTCGCATTTTACTTTCCACTACCACTTCTCGCAAGAAAGCTGCGAAGAGAGGTGACGGTTCAGGCGACCTTCTCGGGCGTCTTTTTCCTTATTTGCTCAAGAGACGCCTCGAGTGAATGTTTCATGTCACGTAACCTAACGATTAGAAACGCGCGGATGATGCGGAAACAGTTGTTTCTCCGCTCGCTGTCCGAACCAACGTAACACTCAATTCCACCTATTTTCTCCAATTTCGGTAGCAGAACATCCACATCAGCTTCAACATTTGTAGATTTTCTGTACATTGAAGTTCTTTCAGACGCTGGTCCTGTAATATCAACAGTTAGGACACCCGTAGGGCGAAAACATTGTGCATGATAAGGATGTATGCTATGGCATAGCCAACATTCTTCATTAATATGCCGACACAATTCGCAACGAGCCAGAGTTTCACAGGCGAATTAGCCGTCACATTGACGGGCTCTTTCCGGACATTTTATTTTCTTCCGGTACTTGAAGGACGGGCGCTCTGCGCGATACTTTCAGTTTACTTCCGGTCTTGTATGAAAAGGGCAACCAACTTTTCACCTAAATATAAAAATGAGCGCTGGCCTGGAATGTCTCCAGCACGTCGTTGCAAATTACTTTTGGCATCATTTCTTTCAACACGAGGGTATTTCATGCCGGGGTCCACCAAGAAATCAGTGACGTACTTCCGTAACGGAAGTCGATATCTGAAAAAAATGAACACACATTCGCCATGAAAACTTTTCACCCAGTCGGACTCGAACCCATCTTCAACACGGATTTGACGAGAGGAGCTGGAAGCTGCACTGATACCGCACCGAACATGGCTCATATAGGAACAGATGGGCCTTATATGTTCACTATAGAGCTTTACAAATTTCATTTAATTGTCGTCCGGTTAAAGTAAAGGCGCTTAGTACAGTGAACTATAGTATTTGACAAGCAAAATTACTCTTAAATTAACATCGCGTCCGTTATACTTCACTATTGGTTAGGTTAGATTCGGTGCGGTGGTACCGCCATCTAGGAAGGATAGATAGAGCGAAGCAGATGGTCGTGCTAAGTGGCTGCGGTAGTTAGGGCTTGGGTGGTCTTCGCGCCTCGATCGCCGCGAAAGTTAGCGGCGTGGCGGCGTCGTGAAAGTGTGTTCCTTGACCGAAGTATGAACGCGGCCGCAACGAAACATGCCTTGCGTGACGAGGTGTGTTGAGCTGCGGCGCGCACTGCTCCAGTAACGTTAGGACGGCCGTCGACAAGCAAACCATTGGCCTTACGTTGCAGTGGGCTGCCTTTTCACAAAATGATCCACTGACAATCCCTTCTGTTTCGCTTGCAAGGTGTCACCTTTTGCAGACGCCCCTTGTTTATGGCTGGTTTTGCGCGGGGCTTTGGCGCGTGCACTTCAATGTTTCCGGAGCAATGTGATTCGTTCTAGAAGTTTCCTTCGTGCACAACTGTTCAGAATCCCTGTACCGTGTCGAGGTGTCGTTGATGTCTACATGTAACGCGTCCACAAGTTCACAGTACCCAAGCCATCTGCCGCCCCTCAGTTCTGCCAGATTGTGCTGGTGCATTCCACAACATGGCGAAGACAAGTATCACTTTCGTGTTATACCGATTCCTGTGCCAGAGGAATCAACCAAACTTATTTTCAGTATGTGTTGATTGACTGACGCTTTGCGAGTTTTTCTATTTCCATATTTAAGCGTCGCATCGTTGCTTGAAATCACGCTGCTAAAACAAAACTCAAAAATCCATAGTATAGACAGATTTCTCCTGCGACCATTTAAACAACTGAACAGATCAGTGCAGAGGAACATATCGTCACGGGGAATGATTTCACGGATCGGCTGCGGACTTTCCAAGCCACCCCTCGTATGTCCGAAAACACAAATTCAACCATCAGCGTGTAATATATCAACACGAGTTAATACAGGGTCTAACACCAGCTTGTCCCTTTACCAATGTGTTTAAGATATTGCAGCACGGTATAAAAATAATAAATTTTGTCATCAGACAATATTAGTGGTTCCACATTGTCTTGCGGCCGCGGTGCAGGCAGAAGACCGCCTGCCTTAGGACCGGGTGAGGTCGTGGTAGGATTCCACATATTGATTGCCTGCTAAAAGCCTGCAGTGCACCAGCGTAGTTACATAAGCGCCAATAAAGCTGAGGATCGCACAGTCGAGAATACTTATCGTGTAGAGCGGTCGTTCTCGACGGCAAGTCGCATGTAGTGACGGGCTCCTCGGTGGCTGCTATCATGCCTGCGCCCGTGAGGCGTTTGCGGTCTCGGCACCTGCCCTAAGGTGAGTCATTCTTCCAAAGAAAGCGCACTGCATATTCAATGTTTGGAAATAACCGAAGTGTCCCGTATACTCGAAGAATTCAAATACCCTTTTTTTTAATCGAAGACGAATTTCGAAAATGTTATATTCGCTAAATGTACGGGTCATTCGAACTTCCAAAATGCATAATTAGTTGTGCTGCTTCGTTCTTTTGCCCTCCGATAAGTATTGTCGCGCTGAACTTCTACACCTTATTTATCTCTAATTCAAAAGATTATGAACTAGATAAGTAACACTCAGCGCATCACAGAACCACAAAAATATTGGACGTGGGAGAAATAAGAGTTGGCCTCCATCAGAAGAAACGCAGCGCTTTGTGATGCGCTCACCTTTACAATACATAAAAAATTGAACACCATCGTGCATTTTGTATTGTAAGTTTTCTCTTTTTTTCTGACAGATAATCAGGCGTATCATCTACGACCTCGTTTGAATTAGCGGATTTTTATTCTTGCCTAGTTGACTTACGCATTTCTCTTGTGTGAATAGGCTTATGGTTATTGCCTAAACATAAGAATTCCGTACCCCGTGAAATAGATCCGCGGTTTTGGAATGGCATTGCCCTCTTATATTTTCATTCCAACATTACAGCGCACATTACTTTATTCCTGTAAACATGAAATAACGGCTGTAAGTAACGGGAGTCTAATTTCAGGTTTGACCACACTCGGTGGAGCTTGCAGCGAGGAAAGATTCGCTGTTGGAGAGGATAGTCCGTACACGTACAGTGGACGAATAACGATGGCACACGAAATTGGGCACTTGTAAGCAGCTTTTAGAAAGTCTAGTTGATATGTAAGAGATTTAGCCAACGAAACTTTCTTGGATGCACGTACTTCGAGAATGTAGAGCATAAAAGTCGCTTCACATGAAATTACTGCGAAAGCAACATTACTGCACTCGCTTCTTGTGAGACATAAAACACTACGCTGAAGGGAATAGAAAATTTCTGAAATAACATGGTGGTTCAAAGCTGGTTTAAGAAAAAAGAAGTAAAATTTTTAAGCCACATGCAAGAAACAGCTCGGCAGAAAGAGGAGATCGTGAAATGTGACAAAAATTTCAAGTTTATTTACTTGGTTTTAGAGCGAGGTGTCAGGGGCTCGTGAGGTCGAGCTTTCCTTGATTACAGTAATGCGTTGTGTGTATCTGATGCGTAGTTTTTCTCGTATCTCATATTGAACGAATCGTTGCGTTGATATTACCTCAAACGTTAGCATATTTGGTTGCACGTGTTAATAATTATACAGATAAGTGCGACGCTCCAAAAGATAAATCTGTTGGGCATTAGCGTGTGTATTCGTGTTCTCCATCTAGTGTTGTATGTATTCTTCACAAAACGAATATATGAAGTATTAACCTGTCGGAACTTTCATTATCGCACGCTATTGTCAACAGTGGGAAGGCAAAAAAGTCGCTTGAAAAATCGTACATTTACATTAAAACCAGACTAGTGTTCAATAGCCTTGTTTGTAGATAGGTGGAGACGCACTCGAAGTGGTAAGCGAATATATCTACTTAAGCCAGGTAGTGACGTCGGATCATAACCTTAGGGCTGATATAATTAGATTGATAATAAGGGGGTGGAGTGCATCCTGCGTCTATTCTCAGACAAGGAATGGGAACGTAACATTCTCCATCAATAGCAAAGCGTATAACAGCTGCATCTTACCGTTCGCTACCGAAGGTGCAATAATAGATTAAGAGGCCTGCGGAGGTGAAGTGACCACAGTTAGCGTAGGACCGGGATAATTGGAGATCTGTGACATAGACTCTTGCTCTAGACTTGGCGTTGACAGGCTGATGAAGTTGATGAGGACGATGTGTAGGAGGATAGACAGCTGCGTTGTGAAATCATTCACACCATAAACTAATCTGACCGCCTTGAGTCAAGGCTACTACAGGCCATCCGAGATTGCTTCCCTTCATAAATTGCTGTTCGTTTTATGCACTGCCGATCGGTTAGGTCCATGACAGTGACGGCTGTCCCGCCGAAGCCTTGCACACTGTTCGAACACGGCCCCAAAACCTCTCAGATATGGCACGTGCTGGCGAATCGGGACACTCAATACTTCGCCGCCGCATGAAATGACTATTGGCGGTGAGATTTGAAAAGTGTCGGCTTCTAGCGGCGAAAGAAGAAAGCTCTGAATTGTGGATTGGTGCTCCTTGTGTACGTCGTCTACGAATCACTGCATGTTTTATATATATCTTCCAGGATGATCGTTATATGCGTGCATATAAATATGCTATCTTGATACGCTTGCATAATTACTTTCGCTTACTTCTCTGCGATGCAGTATTTGCTTTCTCAGGAGCGCTGAATCCAAGTTCCGAGATCAGCTGTCAGCGTCGCACACCCTTTTGGAACAATTATTTTAGCCTTTAAGCTGCACTTGGCGTCGTTCTGAACAAAGCAAGCGGGAAACATCGAGATGTAAATACAGTGCTGTGCCAATTTGATGCCACTATATGAGACTGCTTTGAGACGATGCAAATGAGCCCGTGCAAATATCTGTCGGCGGCAAACACAAATAATAATGTGACACTGATGCTCATGTCACGACGTACTTCTAGTTTACCGTATAACTGCACGACTGTCCCTTAGCTGTATCACGACGAGTCGTAATAGCGGCTAAGACGCGCTTATTTTAGTGCTTTGGTACTACGCAGAAACTTTCCGCCTCATAAGTGGATTCTTCACTCACAGTAATGAAACTGGCTGCCAGCGTTTATTGCAAATTCAGCTTTACTGTAGCCTATTTAGGATGATGCACGGCAGGAGCCAGTTCTCGCTTGAAGAATATAACTTTTTTTTTCATAAAGTATTCCGGTGCATTCTTAGCAGACTGCACAACCGACGGACGATTAGAATAGCGATATGTATGCGAAGAGATGGTAAGCGAAGCCGTGGACGATAGAGAGTGAGGTGGGGTAACGAAATTAAGAAATTCGCAGGCATCAAATGGAGCCAGCTCGTGCAGAACAAGAAAGGCATCTCTACGTCAAAGTAATCCCGAGCGTTTGGAATGGGTGCACCGCGAAAAGAGTGTTTACGCTTGAGGCTCCATGTGCAACGGGCATGCAGTCATGAGCGAGCTCTACCAGATAATCGGTCACCTTATTTTTCGCTATGCCACGTGCGATGGCATCCACTGCTGTATAACGTCGGTGCCGTGTTTACGTAAGGAGAGAAGTTCCACGCCGCACGCTGGGCGATAAGGAATGCTGCGCTCCTCTTTGGTGGGCTTTCGTAATGCCCATTATACTCGTGAGTGTGGCAGTGCGCGTTGAGACTACTCCTGGATAATGTAAGCTGCCTATTTTACGCTGGCGGTCTCCCACAGACTGAAGGGTGCGACATACATGTAAGTGAGGCCGCCTTGTATCTATATGACACGCTTACATTCTGAAGCCCCTCCGGTAGGCGAAGCTATAGCATTCGATTATAAAGTGGGAAGAAGAACGAATTATCGGTAAGGTTTCAAAATTTATGCATTGGACAACCTGCAAAGCAAGTTACATGATAATATGGGAGTGTTTTTATGCTTACTTTCTTTACGAAATATGAACTTTACATGTGTATAGTTTACGATACTTTACTCATTTTCAGACTCGGCTGCGATCACGATGGTTGTCCGACTTCACTTGACTGTCCTCCTGAGTATGGTAACCTGATGTCGCAGGGTACTAGAGACATGCAAAATAAGTCGAAGCTTTCACATTGCTGCAAAACTCGCATACAGGACGTTGTCAGGTATGCAACTAAACTTTTTTCAACCAATTTGTCTACAAATTCAATGGGGGTGCTAACTATCCTCTACGACTGGGAAGGCAAAAGGGTCGTTGCATTAGATGTCAATCTGCTGCTCCCTTCGCGCCACTGTAGAAGCTTGATTTCATTTGTCGCCGCACTCACCCGACTATGGTTACTGTGCGTTGGATTTAGTGTAGCCTCTACCGCCGTGGCCTGCTTTCACGGTCTTCCAAACCCTTGAACTGGATCTGGTGCGTCGCATCAACAGTGTTCTGAAATGAAGCCCTGAGTCCAGGCGGTGGCGTATAACAAAGCGCGCGAACGTGAGGGTGACATAGAGTCACCGTTTCCAGAACATTCTAAGGGCGCTGTCACTGGCAGTTCCTACTCCTCCCTAGAGCAGGTGAACACAACCTAGTATAGTATGCGTTCCTTGGCCTGAATGCTGTCTACTGCGCCGACGTGAATATTTATATCTTCACAGCTGTCCGATGGTGCTAGAATGGCGATGCGATGCTTTTCACCGCCTCTGCGTCGTCCCGTTCCAGCCCATTCGACAGCAACCTGACTTGGCTCTTCGATATACCTGAAGGCGCCTCCTCGTAAGGTGCGGACCGCTGCCGAAGAAACGAATCGCAGAGTTACGCGCGCGGCTGCAGAAACGCCACGTCGAGCACAAGAGACAGCTTTGCAGAGAGAAGCCCAAACCGCAGCTCGCCGTCGACGCCGGGCCGAGAGTTCGGTTAGTTCTCGGAAAAACGACGCCGAGACTCTCTAAGATGCGCAGTTATACAGATTTGCATGTCACAATACCGCAGTAATCACTACATAGTTGGTACTTCTCTACTTGGCGAAATGATGAGTTATGGCGCAGGGGATACCTGTCACCTCTACTTGCACTAGTTTCCTCAAGCGTTTAAAATGACCTCTAAGAAGGTCGCTCCTCCAGCTCACGCTGTCACTGTCCTGTGGTTTCGCTCAGGTCTGGCTCTTTTTACAACGAAAACATAGTACCACCCTGGAGTTGATGGCTCCATCGAAGCAATATTTCAAAAAGCGATTCAGAAAAATTCTCATAGCGAAATCACGGGTAATATTTGCGCAAACATCAGCCAGATTGCGCTCGCCTCCTCGGCGGTGTGGCGAAGTGAAGTCACAATAATGAAAAAAAGTCGAGCTATAAATCTGTTTCAAAGAAATACAACACTTGTTTGTGTCCCCATAGGTCTTCTGCAGGTGCCTACACGTGTACAAGCAAACAGTGCCTACCAGTAGGCATTTTTTGTGTTCTTGCCTGAGTGGACTGTTACAAAGGGCAAACAATAAAAAGAGGTCCATGAATGCTGCGATCCACGTCTAGTTTTTCTCTGCAGCTCTTTCAAAAAGAAAGAAGCCTATCGGCAATAGTCGAACTCACATTACAAAGTTGAGTCAGTTTGTGTCGAGATTGGGCCTTTACAGGCGTGACCCTCATGCAGCCCACGAACTCATCGCAACTTTTTTTTCGTTCAACTTGAATAAGCGGGGCTTAGTGAGCTAGCACGAACGCCACTGCTGCTCGCCTAGTGGTACTGTAACCGCTGCTCCTAACGGCTTCCAGGAGCATTGGAGTTTTGTATGATTGAGCTTCGCTAAATTCCGTGGGCGACCGTACAAAACTGGTGAGGAGTGGCGGGTATGCGCCACAGAAATCGCGCATCTGGCAATCAGATGTTAACATAGCATGCCTAGGCGTAATATCCTTTAGGTAGTGGGCGGGGAAGCGGTGAGCGCGAGGAGGATTTATGTGCAGGTGAGCAGGACGTACAGGAGGGTGAACGGGAAGTGGGGAGGACTGATGTAATGGTAAGGATGAGGGAAAAGAAGAGAGAGTGCAATAGAGAAGGAAATGCGAGAGGAAGATTGACAAAGAAGATGATGCTTTGTGGGGTTTAACGTCCCAAAACCAGCTCTGATTATGAGAGACGCCGTAATGGAGGTCTCCACAAATTTCGACCATCCGGGGTTCTTTAACGTGCACTGACATTGCACAGCACACGGGCCTCAACATTTCGCCTCCGTCGAAATGCAGCCGCCGCGGTCGGGATTCGATCCCGCGACCTTCGGATCTGCAGCCGAATGCCATAACCACTAGACCGATTGACAAAGGAGGCATGAGAGGAAGATGCATATAGACATGAAAGTAAGAATTATAAAAAAAGGTCATGATTATCATGAGGACAGATGAAACAACTCAAGCTACGTTCGTAAGATGGTGGCGCTTGCTCGCCAACTCCGCTGTTTACTCACATTTCACAGGCTTCTGACGCGCTTTAATTTCTTATGCCCAGTGCAGTGAAAGGGTACCACTACATTACGATTTTCATAACAGACAGGTCACGCGAACTCTTAGCGTGTTCATCAATGAGGAACGGATCTTCAGCATGTTCCAATTATCAATATCTTCTGAAAAGTAATTCCAGCAGACCATCTAAGAGGAGTTAAAATGAACCAGGCGTTAGCAGGTAATCTTGAACAGTAGCACTCCGCACGTTTTCTGGATTTTAATGCGCAACTCTGGGGGGCCAGCAGCCGCTAGCTTCCGATGTAACCGAATGAAGTTACTCAACTGGTAACCATCTCGCACTTAGAACTAAAAGGACATACTGGTTGTGACAGTGCCTATGTTCTCTCAGATACTATACACCCCGTTTTTGCTCTCTTTTACATCCGTGTGCACCTGTAGCAGTTAAATCCTAAATAAGTTTTGTCTAATTTGTGCTACTAAACGCCTCATTCATTGGTGGATCGTCCTATTGACCAGAAATGCTTTTCACGGAAGTGCTCTTGCGTCTCCTTATCTATGCATTTGTGTATAGATATCTGCTATTAGGCAGAATTTTGAATAATAGAACAGCCGATGTAGTGGAGCTAATGAACGGATTGGTGTGTCTTTTCTTTCCTGCAGCAAGTTGCCGAAATCATGCTTAGACGTCAGTACAACCGCAAACTTTACAAATAATTTTTATCCAGGACAAAATATCACTGACGAAGAGTTTTGCAATTTAACGCATGCAGGCCTACACGTCATGCCAACCTACACAGTAAGTTGACGGCATACGAGCTATGAGCTTTGTGTAAGTACGTATACGTGGTCAGCACAACATTTTCATAGGTGTGAAAGAGCTGCCCAAATACTGAAACAGATATTGAGTACTTACTGTTTCTCATATAGCAGTATTTATCCATCTCAATGGACATGTGTAATATATGAGGCTTACTTTAAGCGTGAGTTTTGGAATCAGTACCCTAAACAATAAAGCTATTGAGTTCCCGGAGAAGGTTTTTCTGGCGCAAAAAGAAAAAAAACTGTCGCCAAAAGCGCTGTGATCTTGCCGACGCAAATACTCATGAGATTCACAAAGTGTGCTCACACAGGACAAAAATCGTAACACTTGCTTTCCGAAATTCTTTTCATTGTCCTTTATCCCTACTTAGGAAAACTTCTGCGGTTACCACTGTCTGTTTAAAAAAAAGGATATTATCCGGCTTGTCGGCGTTTAAACTGCAGAGCAGACGTCTGAAATAAAAAAAAACCGCATACATTTGACTTCCCATTCTGGAAGCCATCATCGCCAGCTTATGCGACAGACGGGCCGAACTCTATATTAGGCAAGCATACTTCCAAATCTCTTAAAGCATGTAGCGTTATACACACAATACAAATGTCAAAATCAATGCCTCTTTTTAAAAGCGCTGATAGGATAACTACGGAATTGATTTGAAAAAAAATGAATTCAGGCTAGTATATATCCGGGGTTACTAGTTTGTGACGCTCACATCGTAATACGCAAATGAACTATTCCAAAAAAGGACGACAAGGATCCTTTGTCGCTTGTTTGTCTCCTAGTCCTCACTACCGTTGTGCTGTGCACCCCAGAAAAAACACTAAACAACTATAATGCAATCTTGTTGGAGTGACAGCTAAGAACAGCATTCGGGCTTCATGCATACGAATACCGAATACATGTACATGAATTTCACAGGCCGCACTACTGCGTGATATTTTGCCTTTTTGATGTTGTCTTCCGTATATGCGTCACAAGTGTGCATCAAGCACTTAATAAAGGTCTATAAAATAAGTGACAGCTCACAGAGCCAATTTCGGCGTTGATCCTTCTTGTCAGTCTGCCGAAATACTACGACAAGCTTGTATACTGAGTACCTCAGCTGCAATAGAACTTCCATGTACGCGTTACATTTTGCGATATCTATTGCATATTCACAATATTGTGCGGGCTTTTTACCGCTGTTACAGACAGATTCTCAGGAATGCCTGATTGACTGTTGCTGGAACGGAACAGATGATACAAGTGGCGAAATTATAGTAGTTTCTGAGGAAGATTCATCATATACAACGGCATCATATGACGATGGCGTGGATGGGAGAACTTGTAATGCGTATCACAAGCTGGACGGAATGACATGCGGTGAAAACAAGGTATGAAGTGGTATTTACAACTATTTTGAATCATTTACATTATTAATTGTAGAGATCGGCAATGAAAAGGTAGACCTCGTTATTTTTATAGCTGGCTTCGAAAACATAACGCGGACTCGTAGGACAAAAATTCCGAACTACACTGCTTTCCGAAGAATGTTCGTCAGAGAACTTGCCATTAAACCAGAACAGAAGTAGGCCGCGTGTCGTCACACAAACGTGTTGTGTATGAAACCCGAAGTCAATTTACATTTCTGAGTGTACGCTCTCCACCAGGCGCACGTGCGCTCGCGTAAGTAGCGCGAGCCTTTCATATATTATAAGAGAAGTAACTACCTACGCAACTATACATAAGTACAACAGATCGGTATCCCACTTCGCAGCGCTCATCCCTGACACCCGGACAATAAAGCAAAGCAGCTAAAATTTATTCACGTCACCACCGTGGATTGCACTCGGTAGCGTCAAACAACACAAGAACTGACGATCCTCGAAGCGTCGATTGGGCAGCAATTCTATTTCAAATGTCCCATTTCCAGAATTTCGTCTGTTGTACCACATGCGCGCATATTTCTGTTCATTATTCAGGAATACGATGGCACAGGATGCCCACAAGCGAAGGGGGCCAGAGGGAGACATCAGTGGGTGTGAGCAAAACAAGGATGTTATTAAAACGTAGCACAACTTACTATTTACTAATATTTGTTCACTGCAGACATTCGTCGCAGTATTATTTTCTTAATGATATATTGTGAACGTAAATGTTTGTTGGACGTTATCTTTGTCCCAAGATAATAAGTGTGCTAGGCAAGGAAGGTTCTTGTTTCTGTAATATTTAGTCAATTATTCCGGAATCTTTTTTTCTCCCATTGTCTTTGTTGTTATTTCACTTGTGAATTGTATCACCTATATTTTATTTATTTTTTCACAGACATGCTACAGAGGAAATTGCGGCAACCACAACTGGACAGACATACAACTTAAATATCACACCCTCCGGGCGTTCCCATGAAAAGTGCCATCTGCACTGCACCACAGCCGGTGTTAATAAACTCTTAGTTAAAGAAACTGTTTAAGTCCTGACTGCAACGGTAGAGTATTTCTTTGGGAATAGCATTGCTCGTAGTAATTTTAGAAGTATTTCAGCGGCATATGGATAAAAGTGTTCGAATAAAAGTTACAAAGCTTGCTCCTTCGGCTATCCTGACATAATGACCACTTCACCAAACACAATTGCTGGCTGCATAAAAGTACTGACTTAGTAATTTCGACGGATATTACCAGACGGAAGTCCTCAATAACCTGAGGTCCATTGACGGTCATGGTCTAGCAGCGCAATTTGCAAGGAACGCGGTGAGATGACATGGTGAGAAATCGACAAATTGTTACCAATATCCAATATCACAGTCGTCCACGTGTATAATATGAACAGTGAACTATTTTTAAAGGAAACTGTTTGACAGTTATTACGTTAGCTGATAAAGTCAATCAGTGAGTTTTCTCCTTTGTCGTCACGGTTACAGTATCTGACCTCGCTACGTCACTGAAGCAATCAACACACACAAAAAAGCGGCCCAAATACTTTTCGTGACACGTACGTTTTAAAAAAAGTTGCAGTTCCACGCAAAAACCGCAGCAGATGCCGTGCGTTCTCAGAATCCATCTCTTGCGAAGCAGTCAGCGATGAAATTGCATATGGCATTGTTTGTCATAGAGCCCAATGCTACAAGTGCGCCCTTTTAAAAAGGGGATATACAATGGCTCTCTTAAAGGAAAATGGCCATGTCCCTACGTTTGCCTCAAGGGTTAATGTTTCTCCGTTTGACGGGTAATGACGGGGTAATATTTATTTATTTGAGAGCAACTGTCTTGAGAGCAACCGTTTCTCTTCAATAGACCAGTGCGCGTTTAAGGCAGGCCCTCGAAGCGGGTATTCGGAGCATGGTAGGAGCAAAGGTAGCATTGAAACAATTGTCTAGTATGTGTTAAGCCGAATCATCAGCATCATATAGCGTACTGCTATTGTGATTAATTGATTTGTGGGGTTTAACGTCCTAAAACCAGCTCCGATTATGAGAGGCGCCGTAGTGGAGGTTTCCGGAAATTTCGACCCCCTGGGTTTCTTTAACGTGCACTGGCATCGCACAGCACACGGGCCTGAACATTTCGCCTCCATCGAAATGCAGATGCCTCGGCCGGGATTCGATCCCGCGACCTTCGTATCAGCAGCCGAGTGCCATATCCACTAGAGCACCGTTGCGGGGCGTATTGCCATTGTGTTCGAGGAAGTACGCAGTAAAGTCAGGTTTACACTGTCACTCGGCTGCGCCCACTGCGCTGGCATGGGAGGTTCAACCGCTGACTTAATTAGTGCGGCGGAAGGCATTCGATCGTTCGCAAGAAATAATCGTCATCATGAATCGTCACGAATATATATGTACGTGCACTCCTTTCTCATGTTATTCAACATACTGTTACGTAAAAGACTGCAGCCTTTCATCAGAATTCATTCTTCTCTTGCGCCCATGCTTTCAGCCCACTAAGTTCAAGCAATTTATCGAACGCTATAGCGAAATTGCTGTGCCTAGCTTCACCGAGCCGCATCGTCGCTGCCGACCCTGCAGAGTCTGCCCAACGGCTGTGGATGTACAAGCGACGTCACCGTACCGATGCCCACAATAAATGCCCCGCATTGCCGGTGCGACAACAGAATGCCTCGCCTCTCTGCGCCGAGCACATCGTCCTGAAGATGGGTGACCGAATGTGATCGCCAATAAAGAGGAAGTGCGGCCAGAAAGCATCCGCTCCGCTACTTGACAGCTTCCGGTGCCACTCTGTTTTGGTGCGACTTTGCTGGGACTTAGTCATAAGAACGTTTGCAAGGCCGTGTGCGATTTTTCTTCGTGAAACAAAAATAATTCTATGCCGATTAGTTCACCTTTTGTACTTCCCTCTAATCCTTATCGCGATATGTGAGAAATAATTTGCCTATAAGTCGCTTCTCCAGTTTTATTATTATCAATATTTTTTATATCTACAAACTTAGCAGGCAACTATTATCTGGACCTTAATTTCTTTTACTAAATTTATGCTATGGACTTTTTTCTGGACTATTAGTCCTATTTTTACAAACAAACCTGTGGGATCATGGCCGATTCCCCTCAGTGGGTCGCGCATTCAAAGGAACAACGAACTTAACAGCGTCCGAGACAGCTACTAAGGGGACGACAAACAGTTCAATTTAACTTTCAAATGAAATTTTTATTGCGCTTCGTTGCGTTGTCTCACGTTCTCTCGGTAGTCAGTTGTATCTCCTGCTTACCTAGTAACGAAATGGAAGGGGTCAAGGGCTCGTTCTTTATTTGTTAGAAACAACTTAATGAGCAAACAGACAATCAAGCCTCATTGGCTTCATTGTCTGTTTGCTCATTAAGCTGCTTACCTAGTAGGCATACACTATCTGCAAGCAGGACACACATATACGCGCACCCTCTAGGTGAAAAACATGCGCGTGGCGCCCACCGGAAGCCGCAGGTGCAGTGGCTCAAAAGCGTCGGTCCTGCGACGGCAATGCCTGCTTATATGAGTTAAGAAGAAACTTCAAGAACTATTTTTTTCACCCTGGTGCTGCTATAACTACCACAACTTCGCAAAAAACTCGATTTCTTTTTATGCTCGAGGACGTTATAGCGGTTATGGTACCCGAATGCTCATCCAAAAGAAGCGAGTCAAGTTCCGGCAGAGACTGTCGCCCTTTTTGATCGATGCAAAAATACTGGAGTCCCATGCACATTACATTGCCAGTGCCCCTTAAAAATCCCACGTCAATAAAAGTTTCCTAAGCCACTCATTGCGGCATGCCACATTATCATATCGCAGTTTCGGCATGTAAAAACTCATCGAATATTATTGAATCTCTATTGCAGACAGCACGTCACCTATATGACTCGGAATGTTTTAGCAGCGCATTGAACAGCATTCAACAGCGCTTTCCTTTTCCATCGTTGACCTACTTCAATCATGCGACCCATAGATTTCTCAGTTCCCGAGAAATCCAGGTTGCTATACGGCAGAGGTGGCTGACCCATACTGCTTTATAAAATTTTGTCACATCGCTGCCTGTACACGCTGGCGTCGCTTGACCAATTTGCGTCGCCAATGCAACATTGCCTAGCGAATCACTCCTCGCAAGCGCACCATGAAATGTTCCCACCTAAACCATATATTACACCGTGGACCAGGGTATCTGCCCCACAGCATATTATCAAAGTTGATACGCAACATCGAGGTAACTATAGTTCCCAATGTATTGTCTTAACCATCATAATAACGTGCGACACCTTGGACCGCTGCAATACTACTGGCAGTCAAAAGTGGCGACAAGTTGGCGTGGCTGCTGAACCTTGTTTCCTTTTCCTTTCCAGAAGGAAGCCTCCAGTCAGCTGAAGATAACTGACTGATTGAAAGATATCGACTCATCGATTGAAATGGCCGCGGTGGAAGGCGCAGAAAAGTTGGCTGCTATAGTGTCGCAGGTAGTTCCTGACCTTAAGCCAGAGCAGCAGCGAATAAACTTGTAAGAAGAATGCGAAGCCAGACAATTAAATGTGAAAGGCAGCACCGAGCTCTGACAATAAGCGAAAGTATCCAGAGAAGCATCCAGGTGACCTGCGAAAAATGTCGGCAGGATCAGCACGCTATCTTTGATGAAATATTAAAGTTCAGTCTAACGAAAACATATACGACGAAAAATTTCTTCAGACAATGCTAAGGTCAGCGTGTTCATTTCATGGAAAATAACACTTCATGTACCACGAAAGAGTAAGACTTTTGATATATATATCTTCCGCCGGGCACATGTCTGAAAAGTGCAATGACTTTTATATTGAGGCAGTAATTCAGAAAAATAAAGTAGCAAGAGGTGTCCCCAGTTTTATAATGCTTACTCACGTGTCCTTTTAATGCCAAGAATGCCGTCACTGTGAATTCATAGACGCTGAAAAATAAAAATTTAGTTCATAATCATGTGTCGCCTTCCAAAGTACATGTCTGTTAGCATGTTTGGATTGTCACGATTCCCGGCCTGATCGCAGAGTTTCAGAAGAGCTCGGATATACGGCTAGTCGTATACCGATGAGTCTAAACATGTGCGACGAATTCACCAAGTAAGGACCAGTTGCTGTGAATTCCCAGATCATGACCCTTCGCTTCCTAACGTCTCTGGAACGAAAACTACATTATCGGCTTCCACCTGCACTAAGTTAGAGCGTGGAACCGAACGAAAAACCCGATAGGAATGAGTTCCAGATGAAGTCAACATTAACAACGAAAATTGAAAATGTGCTAAGGACCACATAATATGCGACGAAACGAAAAATATTGTGTTTAACTGAAGAAAGCTCAGAAGTTAGGCCACTTGGTATTACATTTAGACCGAAAGACCGAGGACTTATGATATGCTATATGGGGGCCAAGAAGGCCAATGTTTCATTCAAGGCCAGCTCCGGGTATTTTTTTGCCGCATCAAGGTATGAAGATTGTGCCTTCCCAAGACACTCTTGTTGTGCGCGTTCATAGCATAAACGGTCAATAATTCAGAAAAAGATATCTCATGGGCAAAAAACTACACAAGGTAAACCGAACTCTAACGAAGCAATAACATCAAATTAGTCTGTCCGCGTGTTCCACTGGGCAACAACGCATACTCTGCAAGACCATGGTCGCAAAGAGCTGGCGCGGCACGCACCTTTCCTGAAGTCGATGATACTGTACACGCATTCTTCCGACGTTCACGTCGCTTGGCCTACGACGTTCTAAAGATGAATGCTGAATAAAGGAATGGAATGGAATGTCGCCAACACACATGACGGCCAGTAGGAAGCCAGATGGGTAGCTTCATGTAATAAGTGAAAATTTATTTCTAAGCAGTCTGAGCATCTCTCGACCTTTAAATGTAGCGAAAATGATGCAGGTGCGCATGTGAACGTAGTCTGCGAATTTCATGCAGATTCATTGATCTCGAAAGATCGCCGGAGTTAGCTTTTAATCGCATGCTGGAACATTAAACGCTCTGGGAGTGACACGCATTGGGACGATACAATGTAGGCCCAGTGAAAATTACAAGCTTCTTTATAAAAAAAGCGAAGGTGCTGGCGGGTTTTGTGAGGAAGAGGGCACGTGACATTGTAATCGCATCAGTGATTACGAGGTATAGCTAAGATAAGCGTGTTAGCGAACCGTCCATTTACCTTAGCAGGAACGAGCATTGAATTTACGCTTTAGATCAACGGCGTTTTCGGGAGGGTGCGTGGTGCCTTGAGCAAATGCTTGTGCACATATATATTGTTAGAAATCACGGTAACGTACTTCCTAGTAAATGCAGTTATTTGTCTGCAGTTGTCATCTCTCCTTCTTTTCTGGTGTGACATGCGTAGCGCAGTTTTACATATCTGTCTAAAGATGGAGTAGACATTGAGCACTAGGGAGCAAGTAAGGTTCATCAGAGAGTGTATAGGCGTAGCCGATATCCTAATGGAAGAGAAAAAAGGGAGTTAAGCATGTAATGCAAAGAAAATATCTGATAACTACGGTCCGTTAGATCGGCGGAGTCGATGCCGAGAGCGGGAAACGTAGCCGTGGGAGACAGTGAGAAATAGGATAAATGATATTTTTGAAAATTTTGCAGGCATAACAACATCATCTCGCGCAAGACACGGCAAGATAGAGATTGTTGGTAGTGGCCTTCGACATGCTGTGGTCTTAGGGTCCTCATCATCATCATCATGATCATTATCACCATCATCATCATCAGTGTGTTTAGGTCCACTGCAGGACGAAGGCCTCTCCCGACGATTTCCAATCCACCCAATCCTGAGCGAGTTGGTTCCACTTTATGCCCGCAAAGTTTTTAATTTCATCGCTCCATCTAGCCTTCTGCCTACGTCTGTTGCATTTTCCCTCTCTTGGTATCCATTCCGTCGCTCTTACTGCCCATTTGTTATCTTTCCTCCTCATGACATGTCCTTAGGGTACGGTGATGATACAGAAGAGGATGCACTGCTACACAAGGCTTCTGTGCATCGTCCCGGCATGTGTTTCGTGCTTCATTGTATGTTTCTTTCGACGGCATGTTAGAATCCTTGATCGTACACTGGCAAAATACTGTAAAATGTTTAACACAAGTTAATAAATATTAAATATTTACTAAACATTTCGTTCTAGCCCAAACGTCGAGGTTCTCCTAGTGTTGTTTTTGTGCTGCTCTCGCAGACCATCTGCAAATGGGCTGACATCTGCAACTGAGGAGACATCTGCAAGTCGCGTTATTTGCCGGTGATGACTATTGCTGTGACGCCTGGAGTGCCATTTCGATGAGCGGCCGAAGAGTTCACGCCCCTGACTTTTCGTTCTTCTTAAGAATGTGGCTGCTGCAATTTAAGGGCAGCTGTAAATCTGTAGAAAGGAATTAGTGCTTGCACAAACAAATTCTTAGACGTCAAATTATATATTATCGTTTAGATACTACTATACCATCATTCACGCGGTGACTACGTCTTATTCTATGTAGCATTGCTGTCTGCACGTTAAAGGAAATGTAAGTAGTCTCACAGTTGAAATTAAGGTAGTGGAACTCGCTTATAAAAAGCATGCTTTAGTTGGCGTATTCGCTTACAATAATGTTTATTTCTCGAGCTTTACGTCCCAAAGTCCCTATATGATTATAGAAGACGACGTGTTGGAAGGCTCCGGAAACTTGGACTAGCCAGGGTTCTTCAGCGTGCGCTGACATGGTACATTGCACGCGCCTCGACAATTCGCATCCTAATAAACGTAGCCGCCGCGACCACATTTTGATCCTGCTACCTTCTAGGACATGAACACAAGCCATTCTAACTCAAGCTCACATCTAATGCCAAGGACAACGTGCTGTAGAGCACCGGAGTTGTTGTTTCTTTGCATTGTTTATAGTTTTAAAGCAACCATTGCACCTTAACAATGACATCGCCGTTATATTTCGAGTAGGTGTGCGTTTATATGTGTTTTTATTACAGCGAATCTTATATAGATGTGGGAGCTACCATCGCGTTTTCTGCAGCAGCTGTGCTTCGTGGATGCTGCAAGGAGTTCGCACGGTGCAAACGCGAGAGGTTGGGGTCCGGGGGTATTTCTGTCGACACGAAGTATCTTCCTGCATAGCTGATGAAAAACCATTTCACTCAGGCCCTGAACTAGCAATCAAAGACAGAGCAATGGATTTTACATTATGCTTCTGGTTTGTATCATGTCCGCCCAGCAAGTGCAAGAACTCCAACATTCGTGTTTGTATTGGGAAGCCGAGTTCTTTCCTGGATATTATGCCCAAAGAAATAGCAATTGCTTGTCAGTCAAATGCCTATATGTTGGCATGTACTCAGTCAAATAGGTCCAAATTACTGCAAACGTTGCAGAGAAACACGAATGTGTCTTTCTTGGCCTTTTTGCTTTCCTCTTAAAGCAATGTTTCCCGTTATATCAGCCACAAGAATATGCAAATTAAGAGAGAGAGAGAGAGATAATGGGCGGAAGGCAGGGCGGTTAACCGGAAAGGTAAATATCCAGTTTGCTACCCTGCACTGGAGAAGGGGTGAAGGGAGACAGAAAGGGATGGAAAAAGAATAAAGAAAGAAGGAGAGAGGTCAAATCGTGCACATACACACAAGCACGGCATGTGTCACAGACGGTTCACGAGCCCCGTTGCACGCAAAAACTTGAGCACAGCCTTCGTGACTTTCTGCTGCGAGACACTGTCTGTCCGGCATTCCAATATGGTTTGCTCGGACAGTGGTCGATCATCAAGGCGTGACAATTCTGTGGCGATAGTCTGTCGCTGGGAGCAGTACCCAGGGCAATCGCAGAGGACGTGCTCAATCTTTTCCTCGCTGCCGCAGTGAATACAGGCAGCACTGTCTTCCAGTCCAATGCGACAGCCGAAACTTCGTGTGAACTATAGGACTGTGGTGACCAGTAATGATCTATTAAGTGGATAAAAAGGAAAACAAAGATCGGCGGACAAGCTCACGCGAGCCAGCGCGCAAATGAGAGAAATTTTTGGCTGCACACTGCACTCAAGATAAGCTCCCCAAACCTCGCAATGGCCTGATAATCATCCGCGATGTATAATAATTTCTGCGGTGTTAGGTTTCTAAAGAACTATACGACCAGCCTCTCGTGGGCATTATCGAGGACTCAGAGTCATGCTCATTAATCATCAGCTCCGCAGGGTACCCCGGCACCAATAAAAAATTAAGACAGACGTCGTAGCGGAGTGCTTTGGTTTCTTAAATGTGCTCTGAATGGCCTTTAGCATTTGCCTCTATGTGCACAACCGAGGGCTCCGCGGTCGTGATTCTATTTTACGACCATGCAGTTTATCTTGACAAATTTCTGCTCTATAGCCATCTCACTTTTGGTTAATAAAAGTTCCTTACAAGAATTTTACCTTCTGCCCTCGTCAACGATGCTTCTGTCTGTCTTCAATCTTCAAGGCAAGGAACGCTTTACGTAACACCATCAAATTGCCATTCGGTTATCGGTACGTTCTTTAAGCACGATCCCTTCATCCCTTCAACTTAGAGTCGAGATTGCATAACTCCTAGTCACCTATAGCAATTTCAGATTATGCTTTTCGGCCGTGAGTGCATCAGCATCAATGAATCATGTGATGAAGGGCATCTTTCACTGGTTTAAATAAATGTGGATGACGAACATCATGCGTTCCCAGAAACAGGGGAATAAATGAGAAATGATAGAGTCGGCGCTGCTCCTTTTACTTCTTATGTCTTCCTAAAATTTCAAGTTTGTGCTTCATATTCGCTGTACTAAGCACTACAGACGCAATATCCCGTTAAACGGGAATGGAACGTGTGCTTATATTGTGTAGTGCTTTTCTCAGCTTATTCTTAAAACCGCTTTTCGTAATTTCAAATGAAGCAGAGAGCTGCCTTGTCCTCACTGACCTTAAAAACCCACAAAGATTCATTGATTCGCAGCCGACACGCTTAGAACGCTGCGTCACGTTGTTGGAAATGAAGGCACCTTCTTGTCCAGATAAATTTCGCGCGGCTGCCGAATTCCCCAAATTTACCGCCTTGACAACGCTTCCAGAGATTGGAGGTCAACGTCCGCACATGACCTGCTTTGGACCTTCAGTTCCATAAAAGCGAAACTCCTCACTTGCATTGACTACCACAATGAGTGTTCTTTTGCATATTCCGAAGCATTTGCCTTCGACTTCAGCGCCTATTCAGCACTCGTTATCTTGAATTGCAATGTCAGATCCAGATCAAGGTTACCTGCTCAGTATGGGGCAATCATGTTCTATTGGCACATTGGGAGTAGTCGCAGATTCCAAACTGACCCGTCCAGCAACAATTCTTGGTCCGCTGAACTCGATGAATCTCACCGGAAGTCCGCATGACGTATTTTGTCTGCCTGATTTTCTCCCCGTTATGCTGTGCTGTTTCCCGTTGCGGTGTGCCACGTATGACCAGAAACACATTGTGTTTCCTGTGCTGTTGTTGCTGCTGTAGTTACGAGTACAGTGAGGATCTTTTCTGCGCATTCCGCGTGCTTGGAAAGAGACATACAGTGGCAATGCAATGGCTCGTAGGAAGACATCAGTACGACGACGTAACGTACGACACAAGATGGAGGTAATGTGGAAATCGGCTTTCTTTTCTCACCTACCGTTTTCTCTGGTTCCGCCGGCAGCTTCGTTTTCAACGCCCCGTGGCGTAGTGACAGTGCTGGAATGGAACGCCCATTTTGACATGAAAGGGCGCCAGAGCATGCGGCACTCTTAACGACACCGGGTGAAAACATAGCGCATGGAGTGCTGGCGTCCTTCCGATCCCTTGTTCCGCCACGGTGGTGTAGTGGCTATGACACTCGGCTACGGTGCAAAAGGACACGGGATCAAATCCATGCCGCGGATTCTGTATTTCGATAGATGCAAAATGTGGAGCCGTTGTTAATGCACGTTAAAGGACCTTAGTTGTTCAAAATTTCCGAAGTTCTCCACTACGGACTCTTTCAGAATCTTATCCTCGTTTAGGGACGTTAAACGTGGGAAGTCAGTCAACCAATTTTTCCATTCCTCTCTAGTCTAAGAACTTCTTGATGTATTTCCATGTACTAGTGTCGCTCTCGCAGCGCGCGCATTGAAAATCATCGATTTGGCGGCAGCGATTTCACTCGGCGGGGCGACCAATCCGACACGGCCAAACGCTCGCGATCTTCCACTAAAATTCAACGTTCCAGAGACCCTCCCATTTACTGCGCAATGGGTGCCAGTTTCCTCTAAGATCTCAGTGCATTTTGCCAACGCGAGATAAACTTCCTCAAATACGTATTTCAGTACACGAGACGTCGTTTCAGTTTTTAACCAAGGGTGAGTGGAAGCTCATTATCACATCCCTAAATATCTATCTCACCAGTGCTCACATAGCACAAGCAATTCATTCTGAGTGTACGACCATAAGCTTGTCTCTGTCGGCTACTTTCACTCAACGAACATCTCAGTCTCCGGGTTCGTGAGGTGTATGCACGTGAATGTTTTATCGTTGTCGTTTGCAGCTCTGGAACAAAGTAACCGGACGCACACTCCAGGTCACGCTCACCCGTCTTCTCTTTCTTTCATTCTCGACCTCGCGCATTTTCATCCCGGAAGTCCTATTCACCAAAAAGCCTTCAGAGCTGCGCAGCATTTTGTAACCTATGCATAAGTTTTCTCATAAGTGCTAACGTTGAGAAATCTATTGTCTCAGAGCACTCCCCCGACGGGTGTACATTTTGTGCAGTTGATGACGCAATGTTGTACTCTTGAGGCTGTGAGTAAGACGGTGAGGCGTTGCATCGTTCATTGTCTCATGAGTACTATTCAGACTGGCGCTGGTACCAACAGGGAGACTCGCATAACGTAAAACTTCGAGCCTTCAAAAAAGTCGACATACGCCTCAAGTGATACTTACTATCGCAGAATTTGGACATTAAGACGTGGCCCAGCTCTCTATGGTGCTCCATCTGCGTATCTTGTTCGCCACTATCACACTTCGCGTAATCGGTCATTTTTTTTCTAGAATCGCCCAAGCATTTCTAAATCATAAAGATTAATCATTGCCCGGTTAAATGGTGCTGCCTGATGAATCACAGTTTGCCGGTGCGCTTTAACCTATTGACATACTCTCGGTGGGCACAAGTTCTGCTTGCTCGTTATGGGATTTTGTACTTCTTGCAATGCACTTGCAACACGGGGAGGTGCTGGTCTTCCCCTCTTTTTTTCCCTTCCGCATTGTCGTAGATATTTCAGAATTACTGATAGAGCCCAGCCGAGTATTATGCGCAATGAGCAGACGAGTCACGCCAGAGTGCAGACTATTTTTTGGTTGAGTAATGCCTTTAGGAATTGCCATATCACTAGGCATGGTTGCCCAAAGCGTTCCGCCTGGTTTGTTCACTCCTCGCATTTCCGCAGTTTTACTGTAGAGCTGGCACTATATTCCTTGGTTTACATTTTGCTTATAGATAAAATTTTAGCAGTCAACTGTGTCGGCGATTCTTTGTCATATATATGGCACAGTCTATCGTGGGCAGGACAGTCTGTCTCAGGAGCTTTAGGTCCTACCTGTTCGTTGTTGGTTTTTTTTTTGCTGCTCGAGACGCCAGGATGACTCCTCTCTGACAGCGTCACATGTGCAGAGGAAAATAAAGTGACAATTCAACGGGCGAACAAAAAGAATACCTGCAGCTAAGTGGGCTCGTCGTCATCAGCATTGATTGTCATGCATTTTGCAACATCAGCGAGACTGTCGCGCCTGGAAATGTCTTGGTGAGGGACGATTGCATACATCTTATAAATTGTACGGAACCCTAGTCCATGAATTTAGAGCCCTTTAGTGGCACTCGCGCTTCGCTCAGGTGAACATCCTCTCAGTTTATTCACACGACACACACGTTCAGATCGGTTACAGGTACACGTTACTTATTCCGTTTCGTTTTTCTTCTTTGTTTTCTTTCTTCCTTTCTTTCTCTTCTTCCTTTTTCTATCTCTTCTTCCTTTTTCTTTCTATAGCCGGATAGTGTGTGGATGCTGAAACAATGGAAGTATTGCACGCACTGACGCGCCGAAGGTGCAACATACTACAGAGGCCCAGCAGGAGGCTTTGCTCACGTCACGAACCCTTGACGACCAGCATGTACTAGTGGACAGGTCTCTGGCGTCAGCTACTAGCCTTGGCTTTACGGGATGATGAAGTCGCTAACCTCTGGGCAAAGAAAACACTTGCCTATTCGTAAAATATTTCTACATACCGCGCCTTCTTTCTTACGTGTACCCTACACCCGCTTATCCATTACGGAGATTCTCACCACATGACTTCGCTATTATTTCATAAAATTTACTGATTTGTCACGATGGTTAGATGCGCTTTTAGCACATGCCCTGTATAATGCATGTACCTCATCAGATTTAGAATATGCCCACGCAGAGCTGTGACGTTTAGGAGATGATGTAGACATATATGTATTTATTTCACCTGAAAACGTGTACGCAGAAGGACAGGAGGGATATACGCACGTGGACATACGCACAAGCCCAAATTATGCTTGTATGCCCGATACGGAGAAACTAAACGCTCCAGCACATGAGCTCCCCTGTCCACGCGAGCCCGGGTCAGAGAAAGATTTGGAGAGGTGGCCGTAAGCACAGATTCAAGGCCATCTATTGTGGTTGTAGAAACTTTCGCTCCCTATAGCGATAGTAATGCTCTCTTACTGATACAGTAGTAAATGCCTTACACCTCCACTGAGAATATCAATGAAAATGTGAGCACGTGCACCTTCTTGAAAATGCCTCACCAATATTTTGCTCCAACATGTACCCTATAAACTTGTCTTTACGAATGAATGATGTAATGCCCCGATGAGTTCGTGTTAACACGTTCATGGCAGTTCTTTGATTAAGTGCATAACTCAATGTATGTGCAGTAGGCTTTTGCCTTATAGCGTCACAGAGGTCTGACGCGAGCCGAACATTCTTCCACTTCACGAGGAACACAGTTTTTGTTAGAGAAATCCTAATTTCCTTGCAGCTCTGAAGATGGCACCATTCGATCAACATTTACTACAGAGCACATATTTCAGAACTATTCTTTTATCCACCTTCTTTATTGGATCATGCTATGGTAAGTAAGTTTCTCATCCATTCCCAGCACTGCAAATAGTAGAGTACGGGTAGCGTGGCTGAGGTGGAGACGGCACTTTAATTACGATATATGACACATCTTCAAAGAAAAAGACGGAAATTTGGCAACATGCGCGTTTCGTACACATGACATTGAGAAATGTTGGACATTACAGCTCCTCCACTCCACTGGGTATGCACGCAGCAGCGCCGCAGCGAAATGGTTTGCGATGCAGCTGTAAACTTTAAATGATATGTGTGAAAACGGCTGACTAAATCTCACTCGAAAATATTCTGCGAGATCCCAAGCATTCTTATTACATAGAGGCCATGCAAGTTTGCTTGAGAATTAGACCACTTTATTGGGTTAGGGCATATAGGAAAGTTACATTGGGAAGTGTGTTGCATAAATAGTGGAGGCCTTTTCTAGCTGCTCACTTTTTGAATCATTTTTTGCTGCGACATTTCGCATTTCTGTGGCGGATTGATATTTCGACAGCAAAAGCGTCTTTTTATAGCTGTGATTACTTATGTGTCTGTGCTCCTCTTATTTTGCACAACGGAAATTTCTCCACAGCCGATCAGTTCAGGACCATAGCGTAACACGAGTGGCCATGTGCTTATGTGTCCTAGAGCTCTGAACTAACGCCTCGTGTGTTTGCATAAAGAAATTTTAGCGGCGAAGCTCCTTAGGGTCGAGACTTATCTCGGGTTGTGTGTTGTAGCCACGCTCGTGCGATCTCTCTGTCTTCGGCAGCGGCAGTCATAAGGGCAGTAAGACGGTGTGATTGCATGTGTGGGCCGGTCCCAGAGGCATTGCACAGAGACAGTGTCATCTGCTGTCGTGAGAGATTGCGAACGGCGCACTTACTATAAAAACGCTCTTTCTTCGTTGAACGCTTTACCAGCTCGCAAGTAACGAGAATGCGCCCTCGCTCGCGAGAGACAACGCTCACGCAGGCAGCGTCTGCAAGCGAGTTTCTTGATTGCAAAAACCAGCTGTTCGCACGGCACAACTGTTCACCGGCCACCCCATATATATAGGCACGGGATCTTGACCTGCAATGCAGTGCCGGTGGGAGATTTCTCTTGTTCGTTGTTGAAGCATAAGGATTCGCAGCGTGCGCGTTAATTAAATTAATCCGGAACGCGGCACGATCTACGACGTGGGAGCGCAGGAATCTCACAAAGACCAGAAGCATAAATGACAACGCGTGTGTAACTATACGCATGCATTTTCACTCATTTACATGCATGCGTGCACAATGTCACGGGTGATATACGGTAACAGAAAACGATCCGGAGCTTCGGCCACTTCTCGTGGTTCACTTCGCGGAGTTTTTTTTAAAGACCATAGTCTTTCCTGGGCTATCCAAACGCGAAAGACTTCGTGTGCCTCTCTATCACACGATTCAACCGACCGGATGATTCAAACGGCCCCTGAATACCAACCATACAAAATTCACAGCGTATCCACGGAGTAAATGATGAGGAGTGGGCGAAGCTCCGGATGTTCATCGTAGATCGTGCCGAGTTCGGGATTAATTTAGTTAACACGCACGCTATGAATCCTTATGGTTCAACTACGCACAAGTGAAATCTCCCACAGGCACTTCATTGCAACTCAAGATCCAGTGCCTATATATATATATATATATATATATATATATATATATATATATATATATAGAATCAAAGGGTCACGTTGAAAAAACATAACTTTTATTACGATGTTTCGGCCGCGAGACCGGCCTTTTTCAAGCTTCTACTACAAATGGTACGCACAGGGCCTACATGACAGTAACGGGGAAAAGAAAGGAAGGGAGCATGGCTGAAGTTGAAAGGGGGAAAAAGACGAAAGGAAGAAAAGGGGAGGGGGGCGGTGTATGGAAGAGTGGTTGCGGCCTTGAAAGCCCAAAGATAAAATTAAAACCATGTGTTTGACGTATACCAAAGTAGAAGTTAAATGAGGGAAGGTGGAGAAGGAGCGGTTTCGGCACCGCCGCTTTGAGTCACGGGCGCCGTGCATGTAGCCATCAGCTCAGCCCTCTCCTCAGGGCACAACACGCAGCTGCAAGAAGCGCGGCGCATGGAGGGCTAAAGAAAGCCAGATGTAGAAAAACTGAGAGCTGTGGCGGCCTGTAGCAACAGGAAAACTGCCTTGGGAAGTTAGAAGATAAAGGAGATACGGGGTGACATAAAAGAAAGAAGGAGAAAAAAAGGAGTAGAAAAAGAACGAAAGAAATCAAAGGAAGGGGAGGGGGCGGTGGGCGCGTGGGCGCCTGTGTGAGGTGGAGCACAGAAACATTTGCAATACCATGACAGTAAGGTGCACAGTCACAAATACAAACAAAACGGGCTCAGCTGAACAGCCAATACGGATAAAAGCGCGCAATAGAAATATACAGTAACAGGAGAAACAGAATACCATTGCGAGTATCTTACACAGCAATTATACATACGTATATGTATGAAAACATGCACTAATACACAGACGTATCTAAACCCACCTACACACATACACACTCAAAGCATACCTATATATATATATATATATATATATATATACATATTAATTTTTAAGGAATGTTAATTTGTCGACGGTCTCGTTAAGCCCGTGTTACATGTGTGACTAGTTGGTGGCGCCACCTAGCGTGTGATATTAAATAAAGGGCAATAGGGCAGAGGCGGGCCCTAGGCAGTCAGTTCACCGCCAGCGAGCATGGCTGTCGTGTCGTTCCTCATCGGCTAGTCGCCGATAAAACATAACATTGGCGACGAGGGAAAAAACTTTACCAACTGCAACATGCCGAAGTACGGCTCACTGGAACCGTTCGACCCAGACAGTGGTCCCTGGCAAGAATACCTTGAAAGAATGCAGCAATTCTTCGCGGCGAACGACGTGCCGGACGACAAGCAACGCGCAGTGTTCCTCAGCAGCTGCGGGTCGCGCACCTACTCAATTCTGCGCAGCCTTCTTGCACCCAAAAAGCCGACTGAAACTACTCTCAACAACTGTTTGAAAACGCTGAGCAACCATTTTTCACCGAAGCCGTCGGTAGTGGTGAGCCGTTTCAAGTTCAACAGTCGCGTTCGTGAAGAGGGCGAATCGGTTAGCGACTTCATTGCCGCCCTCAAGAAGCTCTCGGAGAATTGCGAGTTCGGCGTGTTTCTGAAGGACCTGCTGCGTGACCGCATCGTATGCGGCATAAGGGACCCGCAAGTGCAAACTCGCCTTCTCGAGGAGCCAAACCTCACACTGCAAACTGCAGTATCGACGGCTCTCGCTATGGAGTCCGCCAAACGCGACGCGTCTGAACTTGGCGCGACGGAAGGAGCCGGGCCCGCGAATGTAAATGCGCTCATGACGTCCGACAGAAAGCACCTCAGTTGCTACCGATGCGGCGACGTCCACTACGCCACGGAGTGTCCGCACGTTCGCAAAACTTGCAGTTACTGCAAGAAGTTGGGTCACCTAGCAAGGGTGTGCCAGTCGAAAGACGCTGGCAGGAAACGCCGCACTTCCATGCACGAGTTGAAAAAGAAGAACGCTAACAAGCAAGTTCCAGTCCATGCTGTTGACGACCCGCATCACAGCGTTACTCAGTCAGTACAGCGCAGCTCACATTTTTCATCCGCCGAAGAAACTGTATACATGTGGAAGTTGGTCCCAAGGTCCAGTGCGTCTGCAGCGAAGCCTTTCACGGTGCAGCTTGAAGTACAGGGGCGCCCATTTCAAATGGAACTCGACACTGGCGCGAGTGTGTCCATCATTGGAGAAGCAACTTGGCGCCGTCAGTTTCCGTCACTGCCTCGTGAGCAATGCAATGTCCAGCTCAGAAGTTACTGTGGTGACGTTAAGCCCGTGACCGGTAAGGTGACTGTATCCGCGAAGTACAACGACCACACTAGGGTACTTCCCTTGCTTGTTGCTGAAGGTGATGCTCCATCACTCCTAGGAAGGGATTGGATTGAGGCACTGAACATACCCGTTTACAACATAGCTGATGTCTGCTCATTGAGCCACATCCAGCAGATAATTGACCAGCACCCAACGCTGTTTTCTGATGGCCCAGGCACGTTTCTTGGTGTGTCTGTTAAACTGGCAGTTAATGAGGCAGCAAAGCCACGTTTTTTCAAGGCCCGTACAGTTCCTTTTGCACTCATGGACAAGGTATGTGAAGAACTTTTGAGGCTCCAGCGAGAAGACATCCTAGAACCAGTCACTTCATCCGAATGGGCAGCGCCAATTGTCCCTGTATTAAAAAAAGATGGTGGCCTGCGCATTTGTGGAGATTATAAAGTTACGGTCAATCCGGTTGCCGTAGTCGACAAGTACCCCATTCCCAAGCCTGAAGAGCTGTGGGCCAAACTTTCAGGAGGAGTCAAGTTCGCTAAACTTGATCTCAAAGATGCTTACCAGCAGCTAGTTTTGGCGCCCTCCTCAAGGACGCTCGCTACAATCAACACACCGAAGGGTTTGTTCCAATACAAGAGGCTGCCTTTTGAGATTTCAGCAGCACCTTCGATTTTCCAGCGAGAGATTGAGACTCTCCTGCAGGGTTGGCGTCACGTAGTGGCATACTTCGATGACATCCTAGTGACTGGTACGGATGACAAGGACCACATCAGCAACCTTGGCAAGGTTTTTCAGCGAATGGAAGAAAGAGGACTCAAGCTGGAGTACAGCAAATGTAAATTTATTATGGACAGGGTGGAGTACCTCGGACACATCATTGATGCTGATGGATTACATCCGACACCACACAAGGTCGAAGCAGTCGTCAACGCTCCTCTGCCAGGAAATATCAAAGAGTTGCAGAGCTTCCTAGGGTTGGTTAACTACTACAGAAGGTTTATGCCCAACCTTTCCGCTGTTCTTCACCCTTTGCATAAATTGCTATCAGCTGGAGTGCCCTGGTGCTGGCAAAAAGAACATGAGGATTCAGTTGCTGAAGCCAAGCGACTTCTCACTTCAGCACCAGTCCTAGGGCATAATGATCCTAAGCAGGAACTCGTACTTGCCTGTGATGCCTCCCCTTTTGGGCTTGGAGCTGTACTGTCCCAGCGGGATTCTCATGGCACAGAGCGTCCCATTGCATTTTCATCCAGGAGCCTACAGCCAGCTGAAAAAAACTATTGCCAACTGGACCGTGAGGCACTTGCACTGATTTTTGGGGTCACTAGATTCCGGCAGTACCTGTGGGGGAGACATTTTGAAGCCGTCACTGACCACAAGCCTTTGCTCGGACTGTTTGGCCATGACAAAACCATTCCCGACCGCCGCTCCCCGCGAGTCATACGATGGGCTCTACTGTTGTCAGCTTACAATTACACCCTGGTCTATCGCCCAGGGCAGACCATTAGCCATGCAGATGGACTGAGCCGGTTGCCATGAGAAACTAAGAATTTCCCTGTGGAGGCCCCAGCAGATGTGTTTATGCTGGAAGGCAAATATCCACGAGTTTTGTCAGCTGCAGCTATCGCTCAGGCATAGCAGAGATCCCATTCTGTCAAGGATCCGTGACACCTTGCTTTATGGCGGTGATTTTCCCCAAGGCTGGGAATGGAACCGATACAAGACTCGAGAAAATGAGCTCAGTCTGCAAGACGGCTCTCTTCTTTGGGGAACGAGGGTGATAATTCCCATGTCACTTAGACAAGAGGTACTACAGCTACTTCATGAGGGTCACCCGGGTATCGAGAAAATGAAAGCCGTTGCCCGAAGCCATGTGTGGTGGCCTGATATAGACGAGGATGTCACACACAAAGTAAAATCCTGCGCGGTATGCCAGGAGTACCAGCATGTGCGCCGGCCAGTGCAGTCGACACCTTGGCCATTTACAGAGAGGCCATGGTCGCGCCTACATGTCGATTTTGGAGGCCCATTCAAGGGACATTACTTTCTAGTCATTGTGGACGCCTACTCGAAATGGGTTGAGGTAATTCCTGTGACATCACCATCTTCTGATGCCACAATAAGCAGTCTACGAACAGTTTTTGCTGCTCATGGCATTCCTGACATAATAGTGTCGGATAATGGCACAGCGTTCACTGGTGCTAAATTTCAGCAGTTTTTGGAAAAAAACCAAATTAGAGGCATCAGAGTGCCACCCTACCATCCTGCATCAAATGGTGCAGCTGAACGTGTTGTTCAGCTGGTAAAAAACAAGCTAAAGAAGTCGAGAGGTGGCGATTTCCAGACCCAGATTAACCGAATGCTATTCCTGTACAGGACAACACCGCACAGCCTCACTGGAAGGACCCCGGCAGAGCTGCTTATCGGCAGGACCCTTCGAACACCACTCAAGGCTTTGGGTCCTGATGCTCGGAGTGATGTAGCATTGAAGCAGTTGAAGCAGAAACTACATCAGGATAAGGGTGCACGTCAAGCTCCGTTGCCACAACCAGGTTCACACGTTCTTGTAAAGAACTTCAGACCGGGCCCTTCATGGCTACCGGCTACTGTTATTAATCCCACAAGCTCATCGTCCGTGCAACTGGAACTTGCTGATGGGTCTAGCAGCAATCGTCACCGTGATCACATCAGACCGGATGACCGTCTTGAGCCTCCTTATTCTGGTTCACCTGGAAGAACGCACACAGGGCAGTCATCACCTGATGCAGAAACTGAACAGGTTAGCAGATCTCCAGTGAATGTTGAAGTGACGCCAGTGACCATGCCACCACAACCTGCACCACTGACTCAGACCACTGCTGTCTCACCGGCACTCCGCAGATCTCAACGAGTGAAAAAGCCAGTGTGTCGGTACTCTCCCTAGAAACTGTCTGGGGTGGGGAGGTGTTACATGTGTGACTAGTTGGTGGCGCCACCTAGCGTGTGATAATAAATAAAGGGCAATAGGGCAGAGGCGGGCCCTAGGCAGTCAGTTCACCGCCAGCGAGCATGGCTATCGTGTCGTTCCTCATCGGCTAGTCGCCGATAAAACATAACAGCCCGCCAGATATACTGTTGAACTTGTGTATTAGGTATGATTCACACGCCTCCCTGTCGTAATGGGTCTGGGAGCCGGATCGCAGGATTGTGACTCTGAATTTGTCGAATTGGTGTCCAATGATATTTGCGTGTTGTGAAATTGGAAGTTGCGGCAGCGACTTTACGTGGGCCCTATGGTTATTAAAACGAACTCTGAGGGAAGTTTCCGTTTGTCCAATGTATTGTACGCGAGAGACTGTGCATTTTAAAAGGTAGACGACGTTGCGTGTGTCACAATTGAGTTCACCCTGAATTTTATAGCGAAAGGAAGATGCGCCGCTTTGCGCCACGTCAGTTGTGTTAATCACACGGCAGACCATGCACCTCGGTTTGTGACAGGGTGCGCAACCTTTGTTATTTTCGCGTGTCGTTGTGGATGATGTTACTCTGTCCCGTATATTTGCTGCACGCCTGTAGGCTACACGAGGCGGTTCTGGAACGAGTTGCCGCATTTTCTCGCTCTGTAATAGGATGTTGTGATGTCTCCGCAAAATGGAATTAATGTTAAGTGCAGGAGATGAATAAGTTAGTATGAGATTGACATGTGCGTTTTGTTTGACGTGAGTGGTATTTCGAATGAGGTCACCGCGCTTTGTTGCCCGGCTTTTCTTATGGTATCCTCGACGACCGACGAAGGATAGCTTTGGCGCTTCAGGTCCACTCGGAGTTGCTCGAAGTTGGATGCGAAATCCTCTTCTTTAGAGCATATTCTTTTAAAGCGCAGGGCCTGACTATATGGAATGGAGGTCTTGAAGTGTTTTGCGTGGCTGCTGTGGAAGTGCAAGTAGTGGTGCCTATCGGTCGGTTTCTGGTAGACATTTGTTAAAAGCTTGTTGTTAGTAAAGGTAATTGTCGTGTCTAGGAAATTTACTTCCGAAGCCGAATATGTAGAGGAAAATGAGATACTTTTATGGACGTTGTTATAATTTGATATGAATTTCAACAGTTCAGCTTCCTCGTGAGGCCAATTTAGGAACACATCATCGATGAACCTTGGGGCGTCCACGCGCCCACCGCCCCCTCCCCTTCCTTTTATTTCTTTTGTTCTTTTTCTACTCCTTTTTTTCTCCTACTTTCTTTTTTCTCACCCCGTATCTACTTTATCTTCTAACTTCCCAAGGCAGTTTTCCTGTTGCTACAGGCCGCCACAGCTCTCAGTTTTTCTACATCTGGCTTTCTTTAGCCCTCCATGCGCCGCGCTTCTTGCAGCTGCGTGTTGTGCCCTGAGGAGAGGGCTGAGCTGATGGCTGCATGCACGGCTCCCGTGACTCAAAGCGGCGGCGCCGAAACCGCTCCTTCTCCACCTTCCCTCATTTAACTTCTACTTCGGTATACGTCAAACACGTGGTTTTAATTTTATCTTTGTGCTTTCAAGGCCGCCACCACTCTTCCATACACCGCCCCCCTCCCCTTTTTTTCCTTTCGTCTTTTCCCCCCTTTCAACTTCAGCCATGCTCCCTCCCTTTCTTTTCCCCGTTACTGTCATGTAGGCTCTGTGCGTACCATTTGTAGTGGAAGCTTGAAAAAGGCCGGTCTCGCGGCCGAAACGTCGTAATAAATGTTATGTTTTTTCAACGTGACCCTTTGATTCTATAATTGACCTTCTGCCAAAGATTTATCTTTGAAGTATATATATATATATATATATATATATATATGGGTGGCCGGTGAACGGTTCTCCAGCGCGAGCAGTCGGTATTTCTCAATCAAGAAACTCGCTAGAAGACGCTGCCTGCGCCAACGTTCTCTCGCGTATGAGGGCGCGTTCTCCTTCTTCCGAACTGGTAGAGCGTCCTTCTGAGAGGGGGGGGGGGGTGGTTCGTTAGGAAGGAAGAGACGCTAATTTCTGTCTCCCATACTGGGGACACGGCTAAGCGCCTTCTGAGAGATTGATTGATTGTGTTTTGGTTAGGAAAGGACGCTAATTTCTGCAGCCCATGTAGGGAGCACGGCTAAGCGTCCGTGGGGGTGGGGGAAAGGGAGTGAAAGAGATAGAGAGGAGAGAAAGGCCGTAGTGGAGGGCTCCGGAAATTTAGACCACCTGGGGTTCTTTAACGTGCACTGACAACGCACAGTACACGGGCCTCTGGCATTTTCGCCTCCATCGAAAATGCGACCGCCGCGGCCGGGATCGAGCGTTTCCATAGTCAACGGGCGCCTTTCGCTCTCTCTCTCTCACAAGACAGCAGATGGAAGAGTGAGAGATCTCGCGCGCCGGGAGGCATGCGCCCAGGGCGAGCGCGAGCCTCGCGGCGCGGCATGGCGTTGCATGGTATGGTGAGTGGTGTAGGTTACACGATACGACGCGTGACAACCGACCCACAGCTTAAGGGGCTTCGCCCCTAAAACAAGCGCTGGTGGACGGGGTCCTACATCTCAACACGGTACTGTGCAAAGGGAACCTCAGACCTATTCGAGGCAGCATATATGTACATAAATACGCACCGTTCATTTCATTAGGAATGCACATTGGATTGTTTTTACGTAACTGGATGAAAAATCATCGCGTTAGAAATGGTGTAGATGAAAAGCTGTTTGTCGAGCGAGCCACAAGTGGCGAAACAGTCACTTTCGTGTTCCTCTCTCCCGCCATTTCTCGGCTAATAGACTTCGTACGTGCACGCCTCCACGGAGAGAAATTATCGTGCACTCATCACTGTCACTTTATGTCCTTAAGAATGATCTGCGTGTTTAGAAAGAAAAGGCAGTGCCCGTGCTGCAGAGCGGCTGACTTCGGCACGCCGCCGGCGATACCGAAGAGATCACACGAGAGGATTGCGAAGCTGGGGAATTTTAACTCAATTCAGCGAAACTTCCATTCATCCTTTAAGGGAGCAGTGAACGTTGAAGAGGAAGAGTGTGAGCGGAGGGAGTTTCGAGAAGTCTTACTTATCAGAGGCGACAGAAGACTGGCCTTTCGCCGTCATTTGCAGCGAAGCAAGAAGATGGGCAGGCATTTATTTTCTAGGGAAATCTAAAGACTGCTATATACACGCGCAAACAATGCCCAAAAGAAAAATAAGTCGTGTTTTTTTATTTCTTTATAGCAGAAGTAGATCTCATTATTGTATTGTGAATTATCAAGTACCTTTATTGCCTTTTTCAATAATTCACAAAATCTTGCGGCTTATCCTGAATGTACATTCACCACTACACGCATTTGAAACAAAATATCCTCTTTTAATTACTTCAGATATACCCATGCAGAAACACGTTCTGCCGAGCATCGATATTCTATATGTTGCACGTCATTTCTTCAAGCCCGCATCGCGCACATCGGCAAATGTATTGTCCTTGATGTCCGCGGAAATATCCACACTCAGCTTGTTCTATTGAAACATGGATAACAGTAGAACACTTACAGTCAAGCGTTTCGATTTACTCGCACGGTATTATGCTAGTGTTACACGCATTCTGACATTCTTCTCTACAGGCTTTCTAGTACACCCCAAGCTTTTGGAGAGCAGGAGTGGAGATGATCGACTAGTCCTTCAAGTTCACTCAGGTTTAACTTTATCTCTCGAGAAAAGTTCCATTCTGGCAAGAAAACTCTATCTTGAGTCATTATCTTTGTCAGACTCGCATACAGTTATGGTAAGTATTCTCCGTCCATCTATACGTATAGGTTGTCTTCAGAGATTACGCAGTTCGGCGTATTCTCCACTTATTTCAAATCTAGCAATACCTTTGTTACACAAGGGATTCCACAATTTACGCACGTAGCAGCAGAAACATATGTCTCGTATCACAGTTGGCAAAGAGAGAAAAAAAAAGCCTACATTAATTTAGGTCCCTAGAATCTGAATATGCTCCTGAATGGGAATCTTCTCATCAACACTGAAGCCTAAACATTACGTAACAAAATAGGCTTCTTGTCTGGTGTTGTTGACAATGACAACTAAGGTTGAACGAATGGGGAAAGGTCAAAGGCTCGTTTTATTCTTACACAGCTTCATGATACCAGCAGACAAAGCGACACAGGAAGGCTTAGAGAAGTTATTTGTAATTTTAGCTGTGATGTGATAGTTATTACATTAATGTAAGTTGACTAAACTGGACCAAAGACACGCGGGCCATCGGTGGCGACCCATTGCGCAACCTTTTGTTGACGCGTCCTATGTTCTGCCAACTGAGCTACGACGGCGGTCGTTCCGTCGTCCCCTTTATTGGGCATTTCTGTAGATGTTTACTCCGAGGAGCGTTAGTCACTGCCAGTCGTAGCCTAGGCGGCGAGTGTGGAACATTCTTTTTGCCAAACATTCTTTTTGCCAAACATGTGGAACATTCTATTTGCGTAGCACGTGATCTTTTTACGACATGGCTGCTAACGAATAGGTCCTCGCATGCTACCTAATGTACCAAGTCTGCCGGAACGAGACAGATGCTATGAAATAACGAGGAAATGGGAAGTGGTCGTTTTATTGTCAGACGCAACCTGATGACGCTAATAGACACTTAGGCTACATATACTCTGTTTCACAAGCTGTTGGCAGTGCAGCCAAAAGTAGAGCTCTCTCATCCAATCAGGGCTGTAGGGGCACAGGAAATAGTCGCTGATATATTTAGCAATCCAGTTATATTTCGCAAGGTACACCCACAGAAAGTGAAAATATTGTTAGGATTCACTTTTAGGGGCGAAGCTCCTTAAAGCGGCACCCGTTCGTCCCTCGTCGTAGTCGTAGTCGTAGTGCGTAACCATTCTTACGCTTTGATCGCCAAGGTGGTGCCGGTGGGAGATTTCTCCTGTGCGTTGTTGAACAATAAAAAAAAATCGCAGCGTGCGCGTTAACTAAAAGCCGAATTCTTCTGTCTCTCATTCCCCATTAGCAGCCATTGGCATGTTGCAGTAGGGAACGTTAGTAGAAGTAGAAGTGTTAAAAGCCGACTTCTGCTGTCTCTCATTCCCAGTAGCAGCCATTGTTTACCTCCAAGGTAGTGCCTGGTGAGATTTCTCCTGTGCGTGATTTCTTAGAGGAACGCTACCAGCTCGCAAAGAAGGCAGGCAGGCACAGAGCTTTGTCCTGAGAAACTGCAGTTGGACGTCCCCTTTTAGGGGGATCCTGTAGCAGTTGCGGGCCGCTCCCACGCAGGGACAGGAAGACCGTGGCCCTCCGCCCTCTCGCAGGCTCTCTGGACAGCCCGAAGTTGAACCGAAAGGTCGCCGCTTCTCAGGGCTTCCTCCCAGTCCTCTTCTTTGCTGAACTCTGTGTCACGTAACGCAGGACATTGCCAGAGCATGTGAGCTAGTGAGCAGTAAGCCTCTCCGCAGTTCGGACAATGCGGTTCAACGTTGGGCGAGAAGTTACTAAACCTGCCTCGCGAAGGGAAAGACCCCGTTTGGAGCATCCTGAAGGCCGAAGACTGCGGACGAGTGAGTTTAGGGTGAGGAAGTGGAAAGACCCTCCGAGAGAAACGATAATGAGTCACGATCTCGTGAAAAGTGAGGAGCGGGTCCCTGTACCTGCCGGCATCCCCGCCCGCGAATTCGCCGGGACCGCCGCGGTGAGTGAAACCTCGCGCACGGTCATGGGCAAACTCATTGGCGTTGGGGACATCGGGGTGTACGTTGGCCCCCATGTGGGCCGGGAACCATGTTATGGTGTGAAACCCGGCAGCCCCCTCGCTGCCGAGGATAGCTGCTGCCTCCCGCGAGATCGAGCCCGAGGCGAAAGCTCTGGCAGCGGACCGCGAGTCCGTGAAGACATTTGGACGCGATACGTCCTTCATTGCTACAGCAATGGCAATTTGCTCAGCAATCGTTGCCGAAACGTTTCTAACCGACGCAGCACCTAGGAGCTTGCCACTATGGTCGACTGAGACCTCTGCAAAGCGATCAGAACGCCCGCACTGTGCTGCATCGCCAAACGTAGCGAGGTCCGGGCTGTCTGCAACTGACTTCAATAAGGAACGGGCCCGAGCTATGCGGCGTCCTACATTGTACTGCGGGTGGACATTCCTGGGAAGTGGAGCTACGGCAAATGTACCTCTGATAGAAGACGGTAGAGTCACTTTACGTTCGCGAGTCTGTGTAAGACCGCAGCCAATGGACTCCAGGATACGTCTACCGGCCTGCGAGAACGATAGGCGCACTACCTGAGCCATTTTCTGCGCCTCGATCACCTCCGAGAGGGAGTTATGCATGCCCAGTTGTATGAGCTTTTCGGTGCTCGTGCTGAGAGGCAACCCTAGAACTCGCTTTATACTCGTGCGCATTAGTGCGTCGATTTTTGCCTCTTCCCTTTTGGACCAGTGCAGCGCCGAAGCGACGTAATTAATGTGGCTCATGAGAAACGCATGGTAGAGCCGAAGGAGATTGCTCTCGCTCAGCCCGCCCCTGCGGTTCGAGACCCTGAGTATAAGCCTAAGCATGTTCTCCGTCTTGGAAGTGATGCGAGCTATAATCTGCGAGTTGCCCCCCTTCGACTCCAGCAACAGTCCGAGCACCCTGATGCAGTCTACCCTGGGGATTCTCTGCCCGTCACGTGTGTATAGAGATATTGGAATCTGCTCTAGAGGAGTGAGGTTCCTCATCCCTTGTCGGGTGGGTCGGTAAAGTAACAACTCGGACTTGGCAGGCGACAGGCTCAATCCCGAACCGACTAGAAAGCCCTCCGTGACGTTGAGTGCCTGTTGAAGTGCCTGCTCTACCTCGGCATCGGACCCTCCCATGCACCACACAGTGATATCGTCCGCGTAGAGAGCATGGTTAATCCCGCGAACCGTGGCGAGTCCCTCGGAGAGGCCCTTCATGGCAATATTGAAGAGCAGAGGAGAGATGACGGCCCCCTGTGGAGTGCCTCTCGCTCCCAAGGGAAATTCCGCGGATTTTAGTTGGCCGATCTTAATGGAAGCCCTGCGTTCCCTGAGAAAGGAGCTAACGTATGCGTGGAAACGTTGTCCCAGACACATATCCGAGACTGCCTCAAGCACAAACTTGTGAGAGATGCTGTCAAAAGCTTTGGCCAGGTCTAGAGCTAGTATGCCTCTAGTATCTCTGGTGTAGTTGTCAATAATTTGTCTCTTAATGAGGAGCATGACGTCCTGTGCAGATAGGGCAGGCCTAAATCCCACCATGTTTTGCGGAAATAGCTCTTGAATTTCGATGTACCGGGACACCCTATTGTGGATCGCATGTTCAGCCACCTTTCCTATGCAGGACGTAAGCGAGATCGGCCGCATGTTCTCCGGTGCTAAAGGTTTCCCTGGCTTTGGAATAAGCACCACGGAGGCAGTCTTCCAGGATTCGGGGACAAGCCCCGTCTCCCAGATTTTGTTGACTTCCTCGGTTAGCTTCTGGATGGATTTACTATCCAAGTTACGTAGGAGCCTATTCGAGATTCCATCCGGGCCAGGTGCAGAGCGTCCGTTGAGCTCCTGGAGAACCTCCCAAATTTCTGGTTCAGTGAAAGGTGCGTCCAGCTCCGCCACCGTTCCCCCCCGGTAACGAGGATAGTCTGCGTCACCGGAAGGACCCAGCGGAAGATAGGTATCCGCTAACCTTTGCAGAAGGAGAACGCGCCCTCACCCGCGAGAGACAACGTTGGCGCAGGCAGCGTCTCCTAGCGAGTTTCTTGATTGAGAAATACCGACTGCTTGCGTTGGAGAAGCGTTCACCGGCAACTCATATATATATATATATATATATATATATATATATATATGTAGGCACTGGATCTTGACTTGCAATGAAGTGCCGGTGGGAGATTTCACTTGTGCATAGTTGAACCATGAGGATTCGTAGCCTGCGCGTTAACCAAATTAATCCGGAACTCGGCACGATCTACGATGAACCTCCCGAGCTTCGCCCACTCATCATCATTCACTCCGTGGATATGCTGTAATTTTTTTTCAAAGCGTGCAGAGAAAGCCCGCGTGGACGCATCTCTGCGGAGGCTTGTTGTGAAGTGGTGATGCGCCACCTTTCGGAATCATGGCGTCGCCTGAGTTGGTTGTGTCTGTGCAAGGTGCCTCTCAAGCTGAGCGACCAGCGAGCCCTCCTTCGAATGTGCGCGGTTTTCCCAAGCTGGCGAAGCAGATAGCTTTCAAATGTTTTTGAAGGGCTTCGGGTCGAGTGCCGGCACAGTGCAAGTGTGGATGCACTTATCAAGAGGACCGCGAAACTGACCCAGGCGAGCGAGCGAACGCTGTATCGGTCGAAAACGGAGATGGAAGACGCCGGCGAAGTCCTACCAGCAAAGAAGCGTTCTTGTGGGAAAGGCCGTGATCGCACAAAAAAGCTGGACGATTTTGACCTCGGCGTCTTGCGAAGAGTGGTGCACGGCTTTTTTGAGAAAGGCGAAATTCCAACTATCGCGAAAGTGGTGCAGCGTTTCAAAGAAGACGAAACGCTACCGACCGTGTCCACGACGACGATGCAGAGGATGCTGAAAATCTTGGCTTCAGGTACAAGAAAGGCTCTCGGAACGCCCTTCTCATAGAGGCGAGCTCGTCACCTACGAGAGCGGTCGCGCGGCCGCCTCGCTCGCACGAACACGGCGCCGCGCGCGTCGTACCCTTCCCGTCCTGCACGGATTAACGGACACGTGAGTGTTCGCGGTTCTTCTACGGACTGTGCCTGTGCCGCGAGTGTGGTTCCATGGATGCGACACCGCCGAACAGCAAGCAGTCTTCCTGGGACGTCAGCGTGCCCGATTACCTGAAGGCCCAGCGCCGCCTTGCCGAGGACATGCGTCGCCGGTCCCAGCGGGCGTTGGAAAAACAGGCCGCTACAGCTATCGGAGGGTGGCTTCGGGACAAAGCGCAGGAGGCGCTTGTCTCAACACCCGCGCCCTCCGAATCGCCAGCCACCGCAGGATTGCCTGCGACCCCCACCACCGCGCCAGCCGCAGCTGAGGAGAGAGCAGCTGCACCCGGCACCAACATTGCGGGCTCTTCCGTGCTGCCACCTCTTCCCCCGCCCTCGGACGACTAGATGGACGTGTCGGCATGCCGAAAGCGCCCGCACGATAAGCACGAAGACGACGACAACGGCCCGCGGAAGCTGGCCACGTGCGACACCTCCGCACCTTCGTCATCGCCCCCGCAAGCGCCGGCAAACCCCACAAGCACGGCACAACCGATTTCTCCGCCCGCCGGCCCTGTCGACACCGCGGCTGCCCCGCCTAGGACGGCCGTGACATTCGTCGGCAGCAAGAGTGCCCGGCGGCGGAGAAACAAACGTAAGAGGCCGCAGCGGGCACAACAACGCGCTCCCGAGCCCACAGCAGCAGCGGCCCGTCCTCTGGCGAGCCCCCGCAGCACCTCGGCCGAACGTCCGCCCCTACCCCGTGCCCCAGCGCCTGCCGACGATGGATATCAACTCGTCGTCAGCAAAGCAGCGCGCCGGCGAGCACGGGCCCTGGAATCGGCGGTGATCGAGCCATCAACAGGCGCGGTAGGGACTGTGCTCTACCGCCCCTCCACTCCCGGCAGTTCGTTCACGGACTCGCCTCGCCTGGCTCTTGCCGCGGCACTTTCTTCGCGGCCCGGTGTGGCGGCGGTGCGCGTTAACCACCGTCGCAACATTGTGGCCGCGGATGCGTCGTCGGGGGAGAGTCTGGCCGAGCTCCTGACCATCAAGGAGCTCAACGGCGTGCCCGTGACTGCCCGGGAACCAGCCGATCGCCGCTCCAGCCTCGGGTACGTGTACGGGGTGGACGGCGACATCACAGATGAGCAGCTGTGTGCCGGAATGGACTCCGCGGCTCCAGTACTCTCGGCAACGAGGGAGGGACGCACCGTAAAGGTGCGTTTCGGTGCTCCTGCCCCTCCCGAAGTTGTGAAGATCAACGGGCTGCGGCTTCGAGTACGACACATCAAGCCGCGACCACAGCAGTGCCGACAGTGCGGGCGCTTCCACCACGTCGTCGAGGCATGCCGGCGGGTCGGCGCGTGCATCATCTGTGGCCGCCAACACCTGGCCACAGACCTTTGCAAGCCCCGGTGCGTGAATTGTAACGGGAGCCACGCCGCCGACAATCCCACTTGCCCGCGGTGGCAGGAGGAACGGCGCGTGGCGACCGTACTTGCCTCATCACCGGCCCTGCTATCAAGACGGGCAGTCAAAGCTGCGGTGCGCGAGGAGACCCGCGAGGTGCGCTCCTATGCCACTGCAGTGAAGACCGGCCCGTCCAAATCACCTACCGTGGCTCACGGACGCCAGCGCCCCGCGCCGGCACCCCGCCCTACCACACCACCTGCTGCTGCTGCTGCCGACGCTTCGACGCCGCCTGCTGCTGCCCCACCGGTCCCCGACATTGACCCGCGTGATGCCCTCATCGCCGTGCTCGTCGGGGTCATCAGAGATGTGGTGGACTGTGTTCCCGCAGACCACCCGATGCGCGCGGCATGCGTTAAATTCGCTGCCGTGCCTACCCCCCTGTTGCAGCGCGATTGAATGGACACTCGCCTGCGGCGGAAACGCCATCACTGCTGTGTGTTGCCCCGATGACGACGGCGCCCCTTGCGTGCGGTGTGCTCGTGTTTGAGCTACCGCGTTTTGAACACTCCCACTCCTCTTTCTTTTCTTCTTCTCTTTTACTCCCATACCCCTACCCCCAAGGCGCTTAGCCGTGCTCCCTTACGGGCTGCAGAAAGTAGCGCCGTTTCCTTTCTTTCAAGTCACCCCCCCCCTTCTCATAGAAGCGACGCACATTGTCCAGAGTCGCCGCCGGTACCTGCGCCAAATAGCGGAGCTGCGACGCCAGGGTAGGACAATCTTTAGGGGCGAAGCTCCTTAAGGCGTGGGTCGTGCGTCCCTAGTAGTAGGTAGCCACCGGCGCGTGCCTGCCGGGAGGCACGCACGCGCTGAGGGCGAGCGCGTGGCTCCCGGCACGCGCTCGCCCGCGAGAGACAACGTTGGCGCAGGCAGCGTCTCCTAGCGAGTTTCTTGATTGAGAAATACCGACTGCTCGAGTTGGAGAAGCGTTCACCGGCAACCCATATATATATATATATATATATATATATATATATATATATATATATATATATATATATATATATATATAGGCACTTGATCTTGACTTGCAATGAAGTGCCGGTGGGAGATTTCACTTGCGCATTGTGCATAGTTGAACCGTGAGGATTCGTAGCATGCGCGAGATGTTATAAAACTAGATGGCGGTACTTGTAGTTGATGATGAAAGATACGAGATGTTATAATAGTTTGATGACATTTACTCAAGTGTTTCACATTTAATTGTGGGGCGAATTCCACGGAAGAGTTTCACGGTTTACCGATGATTCCTTCCGGAGCTTCGCCCCACTCATCATCATTCACCCCGTGAATATGCCGTGATTTTTTTCACCGACGAAACGTGGGTGAACGCTGGTCATACGCGTAGTCGGGTGTGGATAGGCGGCACTGTCCAGTCTACGTACGAAGCCCGTCGATCTGGTTTGTCGACTGGTCTTCGAAACCCCAGTGGCAAAGGAGGTAGACTGATTGTCACGCACTGCGGTAGCGAACATGGTTTCGTTGAAGGCGCAGCGGAAGTCTTCCAAGCTAAAAAAAGCTCAGGCGACTACTACGAGGAAATGAACGGGGGGAACTAAGAAATGTGGTTCTCCCAGAAGCTGCTTCCACTACTACCACCTGGCAGTGTTATAGTCATGGATAACGCACCTTATCACTCTGTGAAGCAGGAAAAAGTGCCGCATATGAGTAGCCTAAAAAAAGACATATAGGCCTAGCTTTCCGAAAAAGGTGTTCCGTGGAGCAGCGACTTGGTGAAGGCGGAGCTCATGAAGCTTGTCGACAACGTACACACAAGCGGGGACCGATACCGTGTGGACTGCATCGCTGAGGCTGCTGGTCACCTAGTTGTGCGCCTACCTCCCTACAACTGCCAGCTTAACCCCATAGAGCATGTTTGGAGTGACGTGAAGGGCTTCGTAGCAGCGGCAAACAAGACGTTTAAGGTTCAAGACGTTGACACTCTATGGCAAAGAATTAAGCAAGTAACCGCTGAGAAGTGGAAGATATATGTGGAGCATGTTATCGCTCAGGAAGATGTAATGAGAAAACTGGACCACTTTATCGATGATGATGTTGACACTAATGCAGCTGTCGTGATCACCCTGGAGGACGAAACAATGAGCAGTTCAGATTTAAGTTGTCATGAGGACCATGACATGTGAGCTCTTGTAACAAGCTCACGTCTATCATTACATCTGTGCGTAGAGGTCAGGATCATTGAGTACTATCGTAGTGAGAGTAGCCAAAATGAAAACACAGAACTGTCTGCTATTATGAGAAGGAATCAAGCAAGTCACACTGTGATGTGAAAATAAAGCTTCAGAAGAACTCATACGAACCCGGTGACAATAAATAGAGAAGGTCGGGCCACTTTCATTGCAACGCTGGTCGTCCCGTCGTTAAATAAGCAAAACAGATCAAGACCGATTAAAAAGGTACCAAGAACCATCTGCTCCAAAAATAAAAGATAGTTATGGTACACCTACTTCCATACAGACGGGCCCACCGGTCGAATTAACGGACGCGACATCCGCATAGGAACAAACTTATGAAGTGCGCTGTGTCATGATTGGCTGAGAGCGCCCGTACCTTCCACAACGCTGCCAACAGCTTGTGAAATGGAGTATAGACTACTTATTTCGCGTGGTGTCAGACAGAAACTTGAGATGCTGCGATATGTCCATCCCTTTCATTCATTTCACTCCCTTTTCATGATGTGGGTCTTTTTGAACCGAAACACTGAGTTGTGAAAACATTACTGATCGATAAAATTTTATTGTTCTAGTTATTACGACTCCTCTCGCCAACATATCATGTTGCACGCCAAATACACTTTGTGCAACTTGTCAATAAGATGAATGTTTAGTTGTGCTGCTGCCTTTATGTAGGAAGTTTATGACCATACCAATATCAAGCACATTGAACTTTTTTTTGACCTCTGTATTCCCATAGACTTTTCCGGTTTACTAAGCTCGTTTAAGATCAATCCGCACATCTCATATTTCATCAGTTGGATGGACGAGAACTCGAGAGGAACCTGTACCATAACAGCGAGCACACGTCATCTCTCGTCGTTCAGAGGATTGGAAGGGGCGTCCAAGTGGTGAGACTAACCAAAATATTTGGTGCAGCAATATTTAGTGCACACTGCTAACGAAACCGGCCTGTACCAAGGATAATTTCTAACGTCTTAAAATGACATGTTCTCTCCTCGACAAGGCAGCGCGGGAAAGTACCGTATACTATTTAAATATTTCCACTCACAAATCACACAAACATTTCATAATGATCCTGTTACGGCAATTACTTACGTCGACGAATGCTACGCTTTCGTTCAAAATCATTAAAGCTTCAATTATACAGGCAGACGTCCTAATATGCTTGGCGCAGCGCAATACACCCGAAACTAGGCACTAGATGTTTCCTCGCTCTTTTTCACGAAATTTTCATCGCCATTTATGTTGTTTGAAGCATTTGGTGTAGTACCAGAAGTAACAGCAAGGAAATGAAGAAAAGCGCATCTTTCGCCAGTCTCGTCATTGAACTATCTCTTAATTTTTAAGATGCTGCTATATATTATTTATGTTCGTCATCGGTGCTGAGAATTTTCTTTATCGTACCTCGTATTCGATTATTCTTATTATTGCTATATATTGATTGCGTTCCTCATTTATGTTGAGAATAGTCGTAAATTTTCTACCTCGTACTTCATCTTTTACATTCTGTTTCTGATATTTTCACTGACATTTATGTACCCTCTCGTGTTGAGGCGCGAATAGGGCCTGCAGTATTTGTAAATAAATAAATAAATAAAGAACTCTAAAATCAGAAAATCGGTGGTAATTTATGCTTGAGGACGACGCTCTATATCGCAGGAAGTACATTAGTTCGGATCATTTAGAGGCGCCGTTTTGAGCGCATCTCCGATATAGATTGCCATTATCGCGCCTTACAGGTACTTGTAGTCTTGAACTCAATATTTTACATAGGCAGCGAGATCTTGAACTATACATATAGTAAATGTTGAGACATTTGTGAGCGATGAAACATTCTGTGCCTGCTGCGAACAAATTCCTGGTTGAAACTTATTAGCCTTCAGCGCAGCTTAGTAGGTTGAACATCCATTACAGGAAACAGGTGCACCTTGGAATTGCTTAGCAATGATTCCCAGTAAGCTCGAGGAACGTTGAAATCTAACGTCTCTGGTATTGTAGTAAGCGCATATGGTGCAAGTATTAAAGTGCATAACATGGAACAATTTCAATGTATATTCGAAACAATTTTCATTCACAGTACTAGGCGCATCGGATGTGCAGACTTGTATCAGCATCATCTATATTTTTTAATTCGCAAAGGACAACTGAAAGTGCAATTTACTACTTTGTAAAAATACGAAGCAATGCATCAAAACTATCGCATACTTTGCATCAAATGCATCAAAGCTGTCTATCCCATACTTTACGAAACTTATGCTGGGAACGCGCATATACGCAACAGATAATAGCCGGAGCTGCATCGTACCACTCAACTCTACTGAAGAAGGTTGTCAGGTGTTAATAAATTCACTAAGATGATCCTGACACGGCAATGTACTCGTAATAAATTTTTGGGAGTTGTAATTACACAACGCCTAAAGCGCGTATTTGAGCAATTTGTTCATTTAACCTTATTCTCACCAACATACACTTGAAAATCGCTTGAACAGTGTGCCACCTAAATGCCAGTTGCGCTTTTTAATGCAACGAAGGTCAACTGTGCAAGTTAAAATCAGTTACTCCAATTTACGAGGGTGAGAGCATGCGAAGCCACCCGGTCGGAGGCATTTTCTTGTCTGAATTATATTCACATGAAAAAATTATTGATAAGTTGTGTTTAATAGCTGATAGAATGATAAATTCTTCGTTCCTCAGCGAGGACTTCTCAGCGGTCACTTTAGGATTGCGCCAGTTTTTCAAGCTGACCACATCAAGGACGGGCAAATTCAGCATGAGATAATTGACCTCTCAGAACAATCAGCCACGTCATCAAGAGAGAGTAAGTTTTCAGCGTCTTATCCAGTAGCCTGTAGCTACTTGATAGTGCTTCGCTCTGCATGGGTGGCTCAATATCATGTCCCAAATGTTCACGCTCTTTGTAAGCTACGGCTAGACGTGCATGTTAGTTTACATATAGGCTTCTCCAGATGAGAAAGAGTAGTAGTGGTAATTGTAAACGAATGGACGAGAGGGAAATTCTAAGAAAACTAGAATAATGATAAAGCTGGGCTGCCTACTATGAAAAGATCGCATGCAAGATTCTGCGGTGGTGCAGATATTATTAGCTCACAACGCGCACCAAGTTTTAACATGATAGCAACGATGAAAGGAATTTGAAGCTTTGGTGCCATTCAGTCGTTCATATGGAGACAATATGAAGTTATTCTACGAACGCCTGAACCCCTTTGCGTGGAATTGGGGCAATTCTTGTTGAGCCGCTCACTGAAGTATGTGAACAATCTTGCTCAAGCTTCTTTAGAGTAAAAAAATAATAGCCATATCATGACTATGAGCCACTTTCTTGTCAACGTTATGAAAGTATGGAGCCGCTACAGATCTCACGGGATCATTTCTCTCGGAGGTGCTTAGTCTTCGAAAGACTGGCTGCTTGTTTTTCAGATATACGGCCTCAGTCACAGGAAAATTTAAGGCGCCAGCAGCTGTTGCCCTTTCCTATCTAAAGTTCATTGCAACTTGTGTTGAATGACTCGCTAACGCCGACCCCAAGCGAGAATAGAGCAGAGCATAAATTTGTTCTCTGTTTCAACAGAGAGAGAGAAAAAGAGAAAGCTGAAGAAGAAGGCAGGGAGGTTAAACAGATATTAGTCTCCGGTTTGCTACCCTGCACTGGGGAGAAGGGGGAGGGGGTTTGAAAGATGATAGTGAGAGAGGGTACAAAGGGCGCAAATGCTAAAGGCCTGCGACCTGACAACGGCTCCGGCTCCCCTAACAAACCGGCAGGCAGTGTATGCGCAGGATACTATTCATTCAGACATCCCAACTAATCAGGTGTAGCGATACAGAAAATATCCCTCGCTTAAAAAATTACTGGAAATGTCCGGAACGAATAGACACCACCAGCACATGTTCTTAACGGACACCCAGGACTTCGAAATCGAACAAAGGAACGACAATGTAAACAAAACATCGAACTAAATAAACTAATTGTTGAGCGCAAGGAAAAAAATGCTCTCAGTAAATTGGTAGAAGCATCAAATAATTCTTCACTAAAGGCAGCTAGGGCATTTAGCAGGGAAACCGCGAAGTAAATGTACATTTGCTTCCTGTAAATAATTGTTATCTTGGGATTTGTCACATTATGTTGTCGAAATCTATAGTAGAAGTCGGAGGTACATACGTTAAAGAGAAACTGTTTTGTTCGTTTTGTCTGATATGTTGCATCAGCTTACAGCAATGAACAACGGGTTGCTTTTCCCATTTTCTGTATTCGAAAAGTGTGGTAGATGCTTCTGTCATTAGAATCGGTATAAGAGAAAGGCGTAATGCTCCTTCAAAGAACTAGGGGTACGTCGAGACCAACGTGCACATTGGCATCGGCGTTTCGCTTGTAAGGCAGTGTTTCACGTAGGTGCACCCACGTTTACGCATGGTGGCACATCTACTCCATCGCGAAGACTAATGTCTGAGGCCACAAGCAAGCCGTTGTTGTAATGGAAGTAGCTTACATAAAAACTCGACATGGTAAGCCACGCGACAAAACCATCAATGCATATCCGCCGTGGAACACTGGCCCGTCAACATAGCTGCAATTCTGCGGCGTTTAGTTTACCAGTTTTCTTAGCCCGTAACGCCACACTCGCACATGGAGTTGGCTGATAAACGTCGTGGTGCATGGGGGAGCTGCAATGTACTGCCAATGAAACGGCATAGGCTAATGAAACGCCAAAGAACAAGTGCATAGCTGCGTTGACACTGAATGCAACCACTGCGAGCCACCACCACCATTGCGTGGGGCAACGAAAGCGGTTTTTAGGTGTTCTTTGGTCTTATGCTGCAGGCTTCGCTTCACTGCTGCTAGATGGCGGCACCGCCTTAGATACGCGCGCAAGGAGGTGAACATTCACAATTAGGGACAGGGAGAGATGCTAATAAGAAATAATATGAGACGTCTTCCTACACCTTCGAGCATGTGCTTGAATGGCGCATGTGGTAGAGTCAGGAAATTTTCGATGCTGAACGGGTGGTCGTGGTTCCGTTCCCTGCACGACGGCTTGAAAAAAAAAATCTTTCTGTTATTTTTTCCTTGCTCACTTATACCAGCCCATTTTACAACGTCATTTCCGTGACGGAAATTAAGTGAGTCGTGCCTGCTGTCTCCGAGAACTAAATAGTTTCGTGTGAAAATGGTTTCGTTCCGTAATACCGTACAGGTTCATCATTACGCGGAAATGCGCGATAAAGTCTTTTGCAGTATAACCAGTTTTCTAATAAGTTTTCGAATTGGTGCCACAAATTAATATCGAGTAAATTAATTGGGAATAAAGTGAATGCTAGCAGCCTCTTGACCGCATTTCAATGCGCACATTCGTATGGTAAGGATTCCTTTCGACTCACTGCGTATTCCCACCAAAGAACTCAGTCTTAACATAAAATAAAGTACAACGGATCGTGTGACAGCAGTACGCCTGCAACAAAAAAAAAACAGCAAGGATTTCCTGCTGTTTTGAAAACTATCCAAAACGATACTAACAAAAGCGGAGTCTTCTTAACTTGTCACAGCAAATCAGAAAGTCTTCCTAGTTTCGGAACACAGTTTGCGCACATTTTCCTGTAAAACAATGCTGCAGAGCTCCCATTAGGGAAGCTAAAAACAATTTAAAGAAAAACCGAAGCGCATGGCGACCAGAATGAATTCCATTATTCAAAAAAAAAGATATAACGGCGCTTGAAGTGTTACAGATATGTTATTTGGGAAAAGGGGTCACGACAGTGTTAGTAACATAGTAGTCAATCTAAACAAGGCGCTGTTAAATTTGTGGCAATGTCTTTTGAGATGTTTTCTGTTCTGAAAATCAACGGTGAAATTGTACTTTGCCTACTGAGCATCCGTCTGTTAGTGTTTATATTAGATGGCGAAGCCACAAATTAATAAATGTTAGCGCCGGTTCTCTATTATGGCTTCGTGACTGTCAAGCTCTGCACCCACATTGAGATTCTGGGAATATGATCAACAGACTAAAATTCAATGCCACACGCAACACTGAGCGGCGCTCAGTTTTTTTTTTTTTTTGCTTCCAAATGCGAATTTTCGTGGTTCCTATGAGCTCGAGTTCCCATATTGTGTTAAGTAATACCACACCTTTCGTTAATTACTCCGCATTATAGGTAACAGCGAAGACGTTCTTGGTCCCATTGCTTTAAAACATACGACATCCTCTAATGGTGAGTACGTTTTCTCTTTGCTTCCCGTGGAGCACCGTAAAGAAATGCACGCGATCGAAATTTTCTAACTTCACTACTGTGTTCTCATTTCCACTCTTTGACTTCCTTGTCCCACTGGAGTTCAGGCATGCTGTCAAGAGGTGCACAGAGTGTCCCTTCCTTAAACAGACCACACTCTACTATTATTCTTATTGGAATTACAACGGCCTCTATTATACGTGACCGAACTGGGGAAAAACTCGTAGCACTCCTTGCTCGAAAGTGCTTTCTGACATTGGCCGGCCGCCTTAGCACTTATGAAGCAAGCTTTGTGTACGTGTTAGCTAGCATTCCGTTGTTATCATGCTCTGTTTATCACGCTGTTTTTAACAAGTGCGCGTGTCATTATTGTAACCCGGAGGTCAAGGAGCGTGTAAGAAGAGAAGGAGAAAGGACCGCAAGCGTGTGAGAAGAGACGAAGAAGGACCGCAAGGGTCGCGGGATGGACCGCAATCTGTCCATACCGCGACCGCACATCTATCGATCACATCACTGCGACGGACGACGCGGAGACAGAGAATGGTGTGCTTGTGTCCGTTATGGCGTGAGGCTTCGATGGGAGACGGGGGACTCCCCACGGTACCTGCTAGACCACTGCTGCCTTAGAGGATGGGCGATAGGCTTCGAGGTCGTAATTTGGTGTTCTCGAGCTCTGTGGGCCACGGGGCGCCCGCAGCAGGCGGCGAAAAAGCACGCAACATGCCTTCGGATACCACGTGTATAGAAAATCGGCATGCCGAGGCCTAAATTCACAGGAGCAGACGCACGAGGAGTAGGGTTCTACTCGAGACCTCGTGACCTTTTGTAGTCCACAAGGAGACCTAGTGGTGTGGGGTTATATTTCTCACCTTCGAACATGTAATTTCGTGTTATGCAAGCATAATCTCTCCGGTCTGCACAAATGCTATCACCAGCGTGAAATATAGGAGCGCGCACTTCGATGAAACGCATGGCATTTGCTCGCGTTCTTCTTCCTTCTCTTGTGTGCATGCGCTCAACCCACTACTACATTCAGGTGAATGCGTTTTGTAGCATAGCATAGATTGGTATAGCAAAGCAAGAGGTGCGAAAAGGAAGTGACGGTGTGAGGTGTAAATAGCAAAGCGCAGCATAGCTTTCACAGTATTGTCTAATAAGGAAGTGGGGAACGGAAGTGAACGCCATAAGGCGGGAAACTAATAGGGCAGAGTGTAAAGAATAGAGTGGGCATGTACAGCATAATAGAGAGCGAAGTGGCAGGGGTGTAGACGGTGGGGGGGGCCGTGCAGGTGACAGGGGAGAAGAGGAAGAGTAGGACGTCACAAACAGAGAGAGAGAAAGAGAAATGAGGAAGGGAAAGCAGGGATGTTAACCAGGCTGGAGTCCGGTTCGCTACCCTACAGTGGGGGATGGGAAAAGGGGAAGAAAAGTAAAGAGAAGGAGATAGGGGGAAAGCCTACAGGACAGTCCTGTATAATGTAATAGGCGCTCGCTAAGGCCAGACGTCACCAACAGAAATTGCTTGCAGAGCCAGCAGGAACTTAGACACGTGACATGTGCCTGTAAAAACCATGTAACAGCTAGTGACGTGCTAAATCAGTTGACTTAGGTGAGCTTGTGTCTTGGGTCAGCTTGTGACTTGGGTCAACTTGTAGAATATAGAAGCCGTAAGAAACAAGGTCGGCTACAAGCTCCGTCCTTAGTCCAGCCTTGCGTCACTATTGCAGGCGGCGGCGATTTTTTCCCCTTAGAAGTTTTCCACATGCTCAAATGCTAATGTGCTACTAAACAAGTAGTTTGCTTCCGACTACACTAAATGATGCAGGCTTAGCAGCGACAGCGCTCTGCTGCAATGCATATAATATCTAACTGGAGAATCCTCTCACTTCGGATGCTATAATTATGTAAACATTGTGCAACTTTTTTCTGCGATATTCAGAGCCAACATTCATATTTTCCAACAAAGAATAAGTATACCGATAATACAAGCGCATTTCAAAAGAAACATACTAGGACATCATATTGCCGATAACGCCTTATACGAGACTTCCACTGGCGTCATTCCATTTAGTGTAAAACATGGACAATGTGTTCTAAACATCGGCTATTCCCGAGCTTTCTATCTCCAGTTTCAGTTTGGAATGCGTATTCCAGTGCCCATAGGCACTTATTATTATTATTATTATTATTATTATTATTATTATTATTATTATTATTTATATGTGCAAATATTGTTATAGTATATGTTATAAAACACTATTAAAACAAAAGAATTTGCAGATCAAGCGAATAAGCATAATACTTGCACTCCTGAGAATTTTACTGTGGAAATTTGCATTGTCGTGAGCACGAATTACAGCAGCGAATTCAATACAACTGAGGAGCTTGTATCCTACATTGAAACCATGCTGAATGCGGTGAGCGGAGCTTCTTGCATTTTTATATATATGATGGTTTAACTTTGTGTCTATGCTTACGTTGTTACTTTGATGAGCTTGCCGATAATTAAAATATTCATCACAGAATGTTTAATGTTCAAGTAACCAGTACAAGAATAAAATAATTGTTTTCCTTCTAATACCTTCTCAGCTAAAGGTGATTCAGGTCGTACAAGTTCTGATTACGACGCCCTTTTTTGAGAATCAAGGCATGTTCTATTTTGGTGGCTTTCACAAACGTAGCTGCTGGCTAACAGGCTGTGTTGTCGTTATCTTGAAATTAACTCTGCGGTTCATGCATTTTGCCTGCGGTGCATTTAGAACAATAATAAAGAGTTTGTCGGGAGACAAAAACTATATGTCAGAAATTCTATATCTGTCAGAAACTATATGTCAGAAACGAAATGTCAAAAACTCTACGTCGGAAATCACAATTAACACAAGCAAGCGGCGCTCAAAAAGGAATGACGGAAGCAGCAGACTGGTGGTGTTGTCTTTCTCTCTTGCTCCATTCCCGGTCATTTCTAAGTGGTCCTTGTTTCCGTTGGAAGAGAAAAAAAATTGTGCGGAATCATTTAATGTCGCCAAACATAGTCAGCTAACCATATTAGTTCATATAGTACCATTGACACATTAAGACATTTACATTTACTTATACTTTAATAATCTTTACATTTTCTGCATATACCCTGCCATAACATTCATCATAAATGAAATTTATTATAATAACTCTATTTAGTTTGTAGATTGTATAAATGAGGGCACTAGCGCAAAAAGAAAAGAATGTCTTAACCATGCGCTAACAGTTGTTCTCTTAGTGATATATGGGTAAGATTAGCAATCTCTCTTAAGGAATGAAAACAGTTTTCGAAATGAAACGATCATTATTTTAGCACGGATAATACTTTCCTGCTAAACCTATTTATCACGATGAGTCAAGAATTCTTGTTACGGTGTGACATTACTATGCGTGGATATGAGCAACCACACCACATCGCATATGCAAAATCGGTATATAAAATGCACGTTTAAAGGTCCTCCAATTCTAGAATTTGCATTTTGGCTTATAGAATCGAAGACCGACGTGCTAACGACTAAGCCAGAAACGCATGCCATTAGCTGGGAAAATCGTGAAACGCTTATAGTGAACACCGCTAAGTACTTTCATGTCGCACAAGGCCTAACTAAACAATTTTAGCATGTCAGCTCAGACCTACATGATCGTTTTCAAATTTCTTCACGTGTAACAAGTCGGTGGACGGACCAGCGCGATGTTCCTGCATTATGCCATCCCGCGAGCACTTCCCACACATTGTACAAGTGATATGCTCAAGTTCCACTATCATGATGCATTTTTGCGACATCGTACTCCTTGTTTGAGAATCACTGACCGAGGCCGCTCTTCGACGACGTGTCTTCCGCTGTTTCGGCTGCTTTCGTTTGAAGAAGTCGATGGCTTTCTTTGTCTTTTGACGACGTCTTGCAATTCGCCGCGGGTTACGCCAAAGCAAAAAGAAATAATAGAATAAAAAGAGCTGACCACGTCATCCATAGAGCCGCGGACATGTAATTGGTCACCTGCAGAAAATCGCCTGAATTAGAACTGCCTGTAACGTTTCTGAAGTGTATTTAATTATTCACCTGACCCTGTGGCAGAGATCTCACCTGTCTATCTAATCTTTCGTCGCAACTGGCTTCACACTCACGCGTGGAAGGTAATCTAGGACACCCTCATGATGGTGTCTACGTAGGAGGGCATTGTACAAGCGGCTATAGTACATCTCATTCTCCACGATAATGCTCTGCCATCTCACACCATCCAAAAGCGCAAACATGGCCTCCTTTGCCGAGATGATCATTTTAGCTCACAAAGTCATTTTGTATCGATATGTAAGTAAGAGATGAAAAAAAACACGGATTCAAGGGAACAGTGGCCAACACAAACAGTGGTCAACGCGAGAGACAACTGTTGTCCACTCCTTGTTCTGCACTCTTCATTCCGTGTGTCCGTGTTTCGCACGCATTTTCCCTGCATTATGAATCCTGAGCAACTAACTGAGTTTTCTGTCCTTTTAATGCTCTGTCTCAATCCGAGACTGCTTTCGCGTCGTGACAGCCTGTGCGGAAAACTTCGGCCTCATTGCCTTGGCCATTTCGGTATTATTCGCGAAGCTTCGGGCCTTATGTACGAGACCTAAACGATCCCATCATCTGTTTCATCAGGTACTGATATTGCGCACTTTTCACTATTAAGGCCTGATAATTCGAACACTGAGCAAACACAAATGGACGCTGAGACTTACCTTAGTCGCTATCATTTGCTGCCTCTGCAAAAGAAAGCATGTTGTAAGGCAAAGCAGGCGATATGACCATGCCATCTATGGTTAGTGCCGTCCTCACACTGTAACAAGTCGTCATGCTGACCCTCACTATATGTGTAGAGTAAGTGTCTTATTGTAACAATGTTTATTAAAGATTCGCACACATAGTAACAGTCGTTAATTAAAGGGAAAAAAGGTATCTCAGCTGTATTCAACCGTTCTGATTTTGCATTATTTGAATGTAAACTCATCCACCTCACTTATATGTAGCCTACAATCCCAAAACAAACACGAATTGAGAAGAAATCCCGAAAACCTTCGTGATTCATTTCTTTTTTTATACGCATAGGTGACACTAAGGTACGTTGAAATGGCATGTCCAAGGATAACATTTCAGCTTAACAAAGTCTGGGAGATTCAGGTAAGCATGTTCGTGAGTTACAAAATAAGCATTGGTCTCTCCTGTGAATACATTCATTTCTTTATTGCCAAAGATATTTACATGGTGCAATAGTATTTGATAATATCCGCCGAACTGGTTGACTTAGAAAAGCCACCGAACCTTCTCCCACCTTAGGCGAATATCGGAACAGGGAAAACTTACTTTATTACACTGCTTTGTTATGAATATCTGTGTATATAATTTAGAGTTGTTATGTTATTTTTATTATTTTCAGTCATGGGCCACATGCGTGTTCTTTCTGTATTGTCGACATCAACTGCCCGTACTCTTTTGTAATCTTTTGTAAATTTTGTCATTTTAATTTTTTCTGCGCAAGGAGACCAGTCAAGCTGTGAAATGCAGCTTTCCTCCCTTCGGAACAAACCACGCATACCGTCTATTTTCATCTTACTTGTCACATGGTTGAATAAACACAAGCTCAAACTCAAACCTTGCTCTTGAGTGACCTTACGTTACGTAGGGTCACATAATGAAATGAGAAACACTTGTTGAAATGTTTATTCAGACAGCAATCATCATTGGTTGATAAATTAGTGTTAAGCAATCATTATTGAAATATGTTCAGCCGCTCACTCGTCATCTAAATGTATTTTTTATTGTATGGCGCTAATTCATCCGAAAAATGTTGGGCAGTTTCGCACTTGTGGTGCATAGTCTGAAGAAGCAGCGGAATTGGCTGGACTTCGTTAGCGGTGGTTTTCTGCGGACTTGGCTTATATAGAACTAACCTGATTCTCATGACTTCCCTTGGCTTAACTTGACTCTCATGGCATATCTTGGCTCTTCTAGCCTTTACTTGACTAGTATGCAGAGTTAGTATATTAACTATATGGAAAAACCCATCCATCGAGAATCGGAATGCGGTACTTCAACGCCGCCCTGTTGCTACGCTGAAGTTGTGAGCTACTGGGAGGCTTGCTACTCTTAGCGAAAGTAGCCGGTGATAATCTGGCAAAGTATTCCCTAAACACAGCTTCGAAAAACGCAATATATTTTGAACATTCCGCATAGAAAACATAGATCTGTTGGGACACTCGATATAAATCGGTAGATTGGGCTAATTGCAGCCTTTATCGGATGTTCGATGTTGTGTGGCAGCAACGTTTATCTCCGCCACAGAACTCAAGTGCGCTAGGGTAGAACGCTATCGTCTGTGAGCAGTAACCGAGCTAACACTGAATGGTTATAGTAAGCCAATCGAACGATTGATTTCGAGGGTTTTACGCCTTCAAATTATGCAATCCGACTTGGGAAACCCAGCGCCACTGGGAGCCGGCGTCCAGCACCATGCCTGATTATGGGCCCAGTGTGATGCTGCATACTGGCACGCTGGCGTGCCGCGGGACACTGGCAGGCGCGGGTTACTGGCACGCAAAACCGCTTTAGAGAAAAAAACCTGGTGCTCCCCTGCCATGCATTCTAAATAATATAAAAAATAAAAATGCAAAGGGCCGCATTATAACAAAAAAAGAAGAAAGAAAACTTTCAAGACCAGGATTCGAATGTGGCATCTTAACCCAGCGCTCTACGCCCGCGCCAGAACACGTTGAAATGGCTGTAAACAGGCTAGTCAGTGGTGTGAGCTGCCGTCAGACTTGTCGTTTGCAGCGCTACACACAAGAGGGACACGCTTTTTATGCGGAGTTGAGCCTCACATGTTTGTCAGACAAATGAGACAAGCCGCGGGTCACGCATGACATTCGAATAATGGCGACAGCAGTTAGCATATTATACAATTCATATCTAATACTGAAAAAACATAAGTAGACTAATGGGCAGGGACTATCGGCTGTTACGGCCGAGCTCGATAGCCTTTTCTTGCTCTTACGAATTGTCGATATGTATGTAGACACATTTTGCGTAGATTATAATGCCGCTCGATAAATGAACGTGTACTTCAAGTGGCACTTGGCAGTTCTCTCGCTCAAACGGTGACATTTTAGAACAGCGGCAGTACCAGTGTCTGACATACACAGGTTCATCGAAGCTCACAACTGCTAATCGCTTCGTAAAAAGGAAGCGCAGTGCAGTGGGAAACCTCTCATCATCTTTGTTCAGTAAACCACACTGATCGACAAATATGTGTGATTGCACACATATTTGTGTGAGTCAGAGAAGAGTGCGGCAGCAACTCCCCGTGACATATTTGTGCTTGCTCAAAGCGCGTCGCTTCGATGCTCACCGCTTCATCTTCAAGCACCGCGAAGAAATAAAAATCATCTGTTCAGCTTAACCGATGCCAAGGCTGTACTGAGCAGTAATTTTGATTCATAGTAGTAGCGTATTCTTAAGGCTTGGAGTGCCATTCGCGTGTAGACGGACTCGGCCGGTACGCTATGCCCAAGCTTCACTGGGAGCATACTGGGACAGACCGATCGGGGCTCGGCGGCTTGAGAAAGCCAAAATTATTGTATATTAGCTCAAGGGAAGCTTTCACATATGATTACTTTTTGGCGCATCTAAAGTAATGGAAGGTGCAGCTATTCCCAGAGGTGCATTTGCAGCGTGGTGATACCGATCGGTGGTTCTTTTTTCTTCCTTTTTCTGCGTGAGTTGGGATCGACGCTTTGAGAGCGTCATAAATTGCGCAGCGATGTAAAATTTTATGTTATTTGCGCCGATTCCTCCACACAAGTGAACACTACAGCAGAACTATTACCAGAGTGATTCAGAGATGTGACATTGCGTGTCTAAGCTAAGTGCGGGGAAAGAAATGCACAAATGTAAACTTTCACAGCTGCTAGCGTTTAGTGCGCGCGGACATCGTACGCCGCGAATTGCTGCACACTGTAGCTCGCAGCGATAAAGTACGGCCAAGCCGTAAATGTTCCCCGAGTCTTCACACGTAGTGAAATCAACTAATACTGGCCCAGTGGAGAGCGTGCGCCTGTGAAACCAGCGCCAGCGTCTCTTGGGCTGCTTCCAGTGTGTTGCACACTCGTGCCAGCGTGCAGCATCCCCGTGTACAGCGCTTTCCAGTGAGCTTCTCACTGGTACCAGTGACATTCCAGCTATGCCAGCTTGTCCCAGTATAACGCCAGCGCACACCAGTGCAAGCCAGCGCTGCAAGCATCCCAGTGTGTACCGCCCAGTGGAATATCATTATTCTTAGCGCGTTTCAAGTGCTCCCAGTACGGAAAACGTACTGGAAATGCACTGGGGGCGCTCGTTTTTGCAATAGGGATGGCTATGAGAGGTGCCGTAGTGCAGGGCTCCGGTAACTTTGACAACCTGGGTTCTTTAACGTGCCCTGACATCGCATATTCCACGGATATCAACTTTTCGCCTCCATCGAAATGCAGCCGCCGAGGAGTCGATCTGATATAGACTAGCCGAAACTTCCGCCTGTCAGCACACCCAGTGCGTCCAGTGCAGCGTTGTCCATTATCACCGTGCCCGACAGGTCCATCCACGGCACTCTATGTATGTACGAGTTCAACACAAGTTTTCGGGACGAACGTTGATAATTCGCCGCATTGCTCAGCGGACTGTGTTCATTTGCATCGTGCACGCCGCATCGCCGAACTGCCGAACATTATGCATATCGTGGCGGAGTCACGATCAAATAGCACGGCTTCCAGGCTGGTGCCTGCACCAATGCCACGCCGTGAAATCATCCGTAGCTCACTGCGCTACGGTCCCAAAGGGATCGTCAAGCCTTAACAGCAACAACTGTACCAGCACGAAGGTACAATCGCGTCAGTCGATGCATACACCCAAAACCCAAACTGTACCAAAGGAAACTGCCGCGTACCCGCAAACACAAAGAAAAGTGATCCCAAAACATTTCCATGAGTGTGCGCATCTCGACATAAAAAAACTATCTTCTTAACCATCTCTCTCTGTGAGCTCAATATCTGCACATCATCTACATAAATTTACTCGCTTTACAAGAAATTAGAATGAGACAACTGGCTTTTGCAATAACAACCGTCTTGCGCACATTGACTCCTAGCAACAGGGCTTCGCCCGGGCGGTCCGTCTTTTTCGGTCAAGCTTTTTCTCTAGAGTCCGTATACTAACTCTTTGACTAAATGCCATGTCTATGGCAAACTTTACTGTCAAGGCTTTTCTTAGCTCACCCATCTCAAAAAGCGCAACTCCGGTGATTTTCGAGTGTCTACGGATCTCAACAAAATTTTCAATAACTGTTCTCCTTGGCACTTAAATATTATGATCCAAGCCAGGCAGTTGCAAGACATTTAGCTTTGCTGAAAATGAATTTCTAAATTCTTTGGCGGATCCCCATGACGACCGCCATGTCTGTTAGACGTCATTACCTTCCATGCAGCCTACCCAGCAAAAGTGATGATACTTCAGCATTCAAATCGTTGCCGTGAAGTTAAGTTGGCATATAACTCAATATATTGTCGGAGAACTTCGTCCCTTTCGTTTTTCTGGCACCACCTCCCTACTTATGACGGTGGCGGCTGTGGCTTCGTTGAATACACTGCACGAAGCAACTACTCGTCTCGGTTTCGGTTTGAACACTCGCTAATTCGGCTACTTAAAACTGTCGGTGAGTTTCTGAGGAAATTGAACACCTTGCCTGCTCCGGAATTTTAAGTACCACGGTGAAACAGCGATGTCGGAATATGGTAAAAGAAACGTTGCAGTTCATATTTGAGGTAGTATTAACAAGAAATATCTTGTTTCTGTGCGCTTAACTCGACTTTCCAAACATACCTTAGCTTCCTTGCGTAAGTCGTCGTATGCTGATGAAAGGTATACGAGGGGAAAATCGTCCATATTCCATATCGTAAAACTTTCGTATATGCGCGGTTCCAACATGTATATGTACACATTCGTCCACACTAACTACGGAGTCTTCACAGCCAAAAGGTATTTTTACGCATCTCGCATAGCTTCATGCCGTATAGGTTGACTTCGGCGGGAGATGCACCGTTCAAAATGGCATGGTTCTGATTCGCCCTTCTCGTCGTCTCTAACTCTAGTACTCATAGCAAATTCGAGTTGAACCATTGGCAATCTCAAACTTTACAAATATGGACACACTTAACTTCTAAAGAGTCACGGGTAAAACACCTGTCGGCTCCAGTTATGGCCTTCCCTTTCCATCGTTGAATACTTTTGCAGCATTCGCAGGCACGGATCCGTGCGAGTTCGTAGACTCGTAACTAGCTGTTCCGCCGCTTCTCTGGGTGGAAATTTCGCACATTTACAAATGGAGACATCTACGTGCCGAAACCGTCAAATTTAGCAAAGTTGAACAAAGTAGAACGCTTGATTACCACACGTTTACTCGTCATGGATATGCGACGACTTACGCGCGGTATCGGCACGATAGCCAAGACGTGCTTTGAAACCTGAGTTAAGCCTAGGCAAGCAAGGTACATCTTGAGAGTGAAGTAGAGCCTAGACAAACCAAGAAAAGCCTTGAGAGTAAAGTTAAGCGTAGAGAAGTCGCGAGATTGAAGGTAAGCTCAGATAAGCGAAGCTAAGTTTTCATAAAACCTCTGCTATGGAGGGCGACGCAGTTCCGCTGTTTCTGTTTCTTCAGACTCGACGCAACTATGCGAAGCTGCCTAACTTTTTATATAAACACGAATCATTACTGGATGGGATTAATTGTGGCTATAATTACTCCCAAAGAGTGCTCACGCACTTCTGCTTTCTTCCTTGGCTGGCTCAAATGACCTCAGCAGGCTATTGCACTAGCGGAACTATGTGCAAGCAAAAAAGAAGACAAAAACAGTGAGCTACAATTTGTCCTGTGCACAGCGCTTTGCACAGCTATGCGTGTTTGCATACCTTAACATCACCAGAGCATGCGTCTTATCATTACTCGAAGCTATGCAAAAACGCGTAGTGAAGCCCTGAAAAGGGGCGGGACGGCATGAAGCTTTGGTGTCGCGTGCCGTGTCTGCCACCGTCTGTGGTTCGACGCGAACGTCTTTACACTGAGATTGGTGCCTAACTTTAAGAAGCGTTCGCTGGGCTTCGCAGTGCTTTGAAGGGCGCTTGACGAAGCCTCGCACCACAACGAAGTACGGGTGAGCCGGAGACCAACCCGGACGAGCCAAATGCCCATAAGATTCGCTGCTGTCTTGCGTCTCGAGTGCAACCTTCAATATTTTTTGCCTCATAATTTCAACTGCGTGCGATACACTGCAATATAATTTCAGTTCACCAAATGGACATATCTGGTCTGAATTGTCGCGTGTCTGTAGATCAAGGGGACAACATTGAAATATTAGTTACCATGAATGCCCCAACAATCCAAGGATGCACGACGCGGATGTTTTCGCAGACCACGTTAGAAATCCTACAAATAATCCCAGCCTTAACCTTATCCCAATAGGGACCGGTTTCCTTTTCTGAGTGTGTCGTCGCAACAAAGGTCGCTTGCTATCTTATAGGCGTCTAAATAAATAAACAAATAATACCGTTGTGAACGGGCTCTTGAATTGAAAATTATAGTGCCTGACCATATGGTCCGCTAGGCCCCTAGACGACAGCAAAAGTTACCGAATACCAATACAATTCAGGTCTTCACGTCGCAAGAAAACATATAGCTGTTAGTTTCTAGGACACTTGTCTAGTGTCGTATGGTGGGGAGGATTGAATGCAGTTCCCGATGTTACAATTACTGACCTCTGTGCTCACCGAACTGTTGCCCTTTGCCTCCAGTGCACCTAAGCCTTTTCACCCACAGCTCTAACAAAATGAGCCACTTTTTTGCAGCCTGTAGCCGAACAGGCTCAGACATTGCTCGACCTCCATATCCTTAAGACGCCTTCTCGCAACTCGATATCGGTTTGAGCTGCTTCACTCAACAGTTAGAGATTACCGATGTTGGACCCTGTACCGAAAATGGCGCCGAACGCCTGTTTATAGTCATGCCCCACATGGCCACGCATATGGTGTCCGTTGGCAAGAACAGCTTCGGCGCTGTCACCTAATTGTCTACTACTAATATTGCCAAGATCCCACATAAATTCTCAACTGCAGAGTGCTAGTCTCAGTAGATGTTAGCCACCGGTAGCTAAGTGGCAGTTCTCGACACCTAGTCACCATCCTCTCTTAGTATTACTTCTACTACTTCTAAAATCTGCCGAATGACACAATAAAATAATGTACCACCATCGCCGGTACCACAGAAGGATCGTAAAACGAGATAACAATCTTCCAGAAAATACGGAGCACAAAGGTCCATACTCACCATATAGCTACTGGTATAGTAAGTTGCTGATTTACAAGCTAAGAAAATATTATTGACTCTTAAGTTGATACTGAGGGATACATAATGCAAGAGCTATATAGGGCATTCGCATCATACTAATGCTGAAACGAATACAAGAAAAAAATTCACAGCATATCCACGGAGTGAATGATGATGGGTGGGCGAAGCTCCGGAGGTTCATTGTAGATCGTGCCGAGTTCCGGATTAATTTAGTTAACGCGCACTCTACGAATCCTTATGGTTCAACTACACGCAAGTGAAATCTCCCATCGGCACTTCATTGCAAGTCAAGATCCAGTGCCTATATATGTATATATATGTGTGAACAGCGCGTGCAGTCGGTATTTTTCAATCAAGAAACTCGCTAGAAGACGCTGCCTGCACCAAGCTTTTCTCTCGCGGGTGAGGGTGCGTTCTCCTTCTTTGCGAGCTGGGGAGCGTTCATCGAAGAAAGAGCGTTTTCATAGTCGACGCGCGCCTTTCGCTCTCTCTCTTTCTGTCTCTCTCTCTCTCTCACAAGACAGCAGATGGAAGAGTGAGAGAGGTAGCAAGCCGGGAGGCACGCGCCGAGCGCGAGCGCGAGCCTCCAGGCGCGCGAGCTGTCGAGCACCAGCCTCCCGGCGGCGCGAGGTGGCTACATACATACGACTACTACTACTACTACTACTACTACTACTACTACTACTACTACTACTACTACTACTACAGAGGAGGGAACGACCCACACCCTAAGGAGCTTCGCCCCTAAAATTGCCGCCCGCATGTTCCCACGGGGGGAGCTCGAGTAAATGCGTCGCAGAGTGGTGGGGGTATCGGGTGAATGCTGCGTAATTGGGTATGGTTTGGGAATGCTTAATTGTTATTTCGTCTTTATCATTTTTATTTATTGAATGAAGGAGAAGCGAAGCAAGGAGTGCAAAGTGTGTCTCTATCGCTTGGTGCCGTCAAGGCGGGCGCTTGCGTCCACGAGCAGTGTCCGGAGCCGCGTCTCGTTGACGACGTTTGCACGCCGCTTCTCGCTCACGTACCTGGGGTCTTAAAGCTCGCTGCTCACGTTTCGCCGCTGCTTCTTGTGCACGAAGTTCGGAATCCGCAGCTCGGCGTTGCCGTTTCGCAGAAGCGTCGCGCTGCCCGCGTGATGGATTGAATTCCGAACGCGCGCTCCGCCGCTTATATACACACCGCCCGCGTTCGAGGACGAGGAGTACGGGGGAGAGGTCCGCACCCGCACTGCGCATGCTCGGCTTGCTTAACGCCCGGTGGGCCGGCACGAGACGAGGCGAGCATGCGCAGCGGGGGTGTGGACGGCGCCGCCGACGCCGAAGCGCGACATCGTGCGACTAAGAAATGCTGCGCGTTTAAAACAAAGCTACTTTTGCGCGCACCGTGTGCAACGACAGGCCAAACGGCACAACCACGATTCCGGGCCCTTCTCGCAGAGAACATTAGGAACTTGTGTCTGTATGCATAACATAAGCTACCTAAAGGCGTGCGGATTCAGGCGCTGTCTCTTTTTACTGCTATATAGTAAAACTCCTCATGGAAATATGCATGACCATAAGATCGCGATGGTACCTAATGGGCTCGGGGCCGTCGTGTAAAGGAGCGCAATGAGTGCGCTCTCAGTGGCAGTGCTCCGCAGCACCAAATAAATAGATAATCTCCAACTGAAGTGGTGCCTAACTGAGAATTCCACTCCGTGAGCATGCTTATGAAATACAAAATGCCATAGTAGTGCACTAGCGCAATAAATCTATCGGCAAAAGTACGAAAATTTTATTCGCTTTACAGCACGAACTTCTTTTCAATGAGAGCAGCTGCGGTAAACCGAACAAGAGGATCACACCTGCTGAAAATGTCACCGTTTGTGGATTTGACACCGAAGTGACACTAAACAAGACAACAGATACCCTTAACGCTTGCGAGACTGATATGTGTGATATTATTTATCATTTGACGAGGTAAGTCTCCAACACTTTCATATCCTATGAAGTAGTGGGTTGTTTTTGTAAATAAGTTTAGGCTCGTTTAACTTTGCAGTAAACCCGAAATATCAGTCTTTCTTGATGTGTTTAGGTATTGATAGCCATATCTTACAGAAAACTGCTTGTGCAGCATGAAAACAAAAAAAGCTAACATGTACCTGCTTTGTTTTCCAGCTGGCCGACGTTATACTTAACGTGTCTTGGGTTTCAGAGAGGGACTCGCGTTACACGTGTTCCTGTATGTCGAAATTTCCCTTCACTCCGCAATATTTACCGAGGATTCTGAAAGAAGTTGCCAGATAACAAGAAAGGAGATATCGCGTATATATGCCATGTCTGCTACATTATATGCCCATATATACGTGTATATATGCTGCAGATTTTTACCAGAAGGTGACGACCAATTTTAGGCTTTTATAGCAGAAGTTTCCCACGTTTTGAACGACTCACAGCTATGTCTAACGGGAACACCCACCGTCTCACCATTGAGATCCCGAAGACCCTGCAAGAGTGTTGAGGCATTGCGAACGAATAACTGCAGCGCGTACATGTGTCGGTGGCCATCATGTCTGCAAGCTTACACACCTGCGTGGCCAGAAATGGTTTAGGAAAGCAAATGACGAGAGCCTACTCTCTTCAGGGTGACGGGTTTGGAAAGCGATGCTCCTACGGAACAGACGCACATCAGAACTTCTCCAAGTGAAGCCCCCATAAAGTGGGTTCCTCATCCAATGAGCAGTTTGCAATGAATGCACTGTGACGCAAAGTAGTAAACCAAAGCCATGAGCCTTAAACAGAGAGATGGAAAGGGTCTTAAAGGAGAGATGCCTCGACCTTTATCACAGATGCATCGTAGGTGGAAAAAGAAAAGGTAACTTTAGAAAATAATAGTAGTGTACTACCAAACAGGTACTTCAAAAAAAAAAGTTCCTGAGAAAGAGAGAGAGAGCCATACGGAAACATGGATCTACGTGAACGAAAGCCAGGAGCAGGGCCAGCGGGACTGCCACGAAGAGTGAGAAGTGTCAATTTAGCATGATGCTCTTACTTCCCTGCGATATTTAAGAACACAAAATGACACGACACTCCGAGGAACTAGAGAACAAAAAACATGAGAGTAAAAACATGGATTTCTTGTAGCCAAAGCATTGCTCGGCTTATTAGTCGCATCAGTCGTCCTCACAAAGCCGTTGCATAATCTAACGCGAAACAAGGAGCTAAAGGCTGCCGCCAAGATAAACAAAAAATAACCGCGCCACGTGAGAACTCGAAATCCAGGGCATGACTAGTGCTAACACACCGTGTCTCAAAGCTCATGCCGACGTAATATAGTTGTATTCAGCCAATAATGGACGACAACACTAAACGCATTCGCGGGTGACTGCATGGTTGCCTTCCATGTGGCGGTGGACTCACTATAGAAGGGGTATGATAGGGCCAGCAACCCTTGTTGGTCTTCGCGACCTTGTTGACCGACGTTATGGCTTACCTTCCTCTCTTTCCTTCCCTGCCCAGCTTCCACATCACTGACCGAATATGATCCACTCGCTCCAACATGGCGGGATAGCAAAGGTTGTTCAGAGTAGGAACAAGCACGAAAAAACTGAAACCTAGGAAAAAGTTCAAAACTAGCAGCTACGGCAAACCGGCTTCATCACCAAAGACCTCCAATCAGCTGAAGGAAGAACAAACAAAATAAGAGAAAACTGAGCAACAGACTGCACGAGAAGTAATGGTCTCGGAACAGGGTCGAATGTCGGGCGATTTGGTACATGATTGTAAATCAAATCCAGCTAAAACGAGAACACAGAGAAGGCAGTAGGACCAGTTGTTAGTTCCCGCCTAGTCCTCCTGGCTTCTCTCTGGTTTTAGTATTGCAATAATATCGTAGTTCCATGTTATAAAATGTACTTCAGTGCGCTACTTTCCCTTTCAAAGAAAAGCTACTTTTGTGAAGGGGAATCTGGAACCCACCCGTTTGTATCACAACGCTATCAGGAAATCCAAACGTGCAAGTAACGAATTTGACTTGTAGCCTTGTGTTCCCGCTTTCCTTTTATCAAACGTTACTCCGCCGTGCGACGTTTCCTCAGTGCTAACTGCCAAAAACTGCTGTAGGATAGTACGGAAATTAACCTGCACCAAAGCCCGTATTAAGCTAAAGAAGAAGGAATCTACCAGTGAACTCTGGCAGGGAAGGTTATCTAAACAGGAAGTAGTACCAGCGCACTTTAATTGTTTCTAATCTGTGACAGCACTAACCAAGCCACGATATCGTTCCTTTGATATCCTATTTTGATGGCGCCTTTAAAACTCCAGTTTCGCATCAAAATCTACATCAGGGTTCGCTGAAGTGACCCTAATGGACGAGAACAAAAATTGTGCGAAGATAACCTATACGCAGCACAAAAATAAAGAAAACATGATTAACAAGGCAAGGTGGCGAGCTGCCGGGCGCATATTTTAAGATGAACCACGAACAAACATGACGGAAATACAGAGGGCACCATCTACCTTTGTTTCTATATGTATTTATTAATTGAATTGAATTGAATTGAGTTTATTTCTCTGTTTACAACAGAAAGGAAGCAGAAGCTAAAGGCCATGTGGCCTGACTAAGGCTTCTGCTCCTGCAACAGCTCGGCACCCAGGCCATACGTAGCACACAAATCAGTACAAAATATGCTGTACAGACTCAACTGAAATAGTCGAAAAAATAATAATAAAACGGCATGTTCACCCACAAGAAAGTAGAAAGATGCGACAGTCGCTAAAGGAAACGTCATGTCTACAGAAAAAAACTTCGAAAAATTTGATATAATTCAATTAAAGAAGGTTTTGCCTTAGACAACCAAAACCTAGATTTGAGACAGAGGAATTGACAATACATAGGGCAATTTCCTCAAAAAACACAATATTGTGGGAAATGAGAAATGCTTTAAACGAATCATTCGAACCTTCCATGACCTCGTCGTGAAATTCGCGTAGTCTATTAAGTAGCGAAGGCGCTTGGTAGGCCTGTTACTTATTCCCGTAACTCGTTCTTATCTTCGGTGTTATCAGATGGTGACGTCGAAAACTATAGTGCGGATTTGTGGGTACATTCATAACATAATGTGTTCTGTTTTGTTTGATGTGTTTCATCAACTTGTAGTAGTACACTTGGTTTGCTTTTAACATAGAGTACTTTAGAAAAATAGGCTTTGTTCTAAAATTTTGTAAAGGTCCACGATAACCCTCAAATGCACGTAGGACTCTTTTTTGCAGTACTATCAATTTGTTATTTTTTTGCGTTGTAGTGCCCCAAATTAATATACAGTAGGCTAATCGGGAATAGAATAGTGCATAATACAATGCGATTTTCAACCAAGGAGGATCAAGGGTACTCAGTCTATATAAGCAACCAGCAGTTTTACTCAATTCTGTTACAGTTTTGTCCACGTGTGCGTTCCAGGCCAAATCTTCTTGAAACCATACTCCAAGATATTTTTGAAACAATGAAGGCTCTTTCTTTTTCCTTGGAGTGCGGCAGGATACTGTCATAAGCATCATCAAATACGTGCGCGTGCATTTCTTATATCAAATACCCAGTCTGCGTCATGTGCGCGCACTTCCCTTGCGCTTATGCACTGACTACACTTGACCATAAATATGAAGGCGTTTCGTCTGGACTGTGAATGAATGAGTAATGGCGAATGAACAACCCCCTTGCCTGGATTCAGGAAGACGACAACAAGGCAGTCCCTGGACCTTTTTGCGGGGTATCTTCCTATTGTCCTTCTTTGCTCAGTGCCTCTTGACACAACTCGAGTTTGACTGACTACTTGAACGCTATTGGGTGAGCGCTATCAAAGAGTTTCATCATCATCATCATCATCATCATCATGAACTGTGGTACCTCTTGCTACCGAACACTACCAGTCAGGAGTGTAGTCAACCGAAACTCTCCTCGACCAGCGCAGAAAAGTGCGGGGTACCTTTCAATACCCAAAACCTGAAACTACGAAAGCGGAGAATCCATTGAAATACTGACATGCCTGAAGACACTGGGAGATCCAATTCTCCCCAGGCATCGCCACTGCCTCCAGTCATTTGTTCAAGTATGCCTTGCCAGCGAGACCCTTCCATACAAAGTGGGACTGACAATGCGGACGTGGACATTTGGCTTTATATGTATGACAGAGTGAGCGTCCACAACAAGTGGAATGACATCGGCAAGTTCATTTATGTCCTATTCTACTTCGATGGTGTCACGAGTTTTTGATTTCGGAACCACGAATCCAACTGTTCCGCCTGAGCGTAATTTCGAACGAGACTTCTAGAAGTCTCCGGCTGTCCTGCTGCGCGCAAGCTTCCGGCCAGTCAAGTGCTGCGCAGTCACGCTCTACAAAAGGGCGAAAGTTTCATGAGATAATCTGAGGATGTAGTGAAACTTCGCCGGGGCATTAATGCGTCCATGACTGAAAATGAAAAAGGCACAGAACCTCATGAAACGCATACAGGGTGGCGCCTTTGAAGTGCTATTGGCAAAGAACACTCGGAAGGTCATAGAAATCACTGCGCTTTCCCAGAGTTCCCATGAGCTGCTCACACAACGGTTTTCAACATGGCGTGCTGTCGCTAAGGGTGGTGTAGTTCATTCGCTGACGGACAGAACTGTGCCCCTACAACCACCACTCTTCGACCAAATCAAGCAGTTTATTCGAGAGGAAATCACACGTCAACTTTCTCTTCTTCTGCCAACAGCACAAGCGTCTGAATCCGCCTTGTCGCCCGAGCTCCGTCAGGTTATGCATGAACAAATCCCCGACGTCGTTCAGCTTACTCAACAGCCACGTCCAGTGACAGCTTCACATAAGTATGCTGCCGTTGTTGTTGCTAGGCAGAGACTTTCATCCTCAGCTGCGTAATGCCCACCTGCAAGCGCCTTCTGCTCACCACCGCCCGCGCTTGTAAAGAACCCCCTAAGAGAACCTATCATCCGCCACCCCAGCCCGTGCGCCTGGCTCGGCCTGCGGTTCGTATAGTCAACCCATGGCGCACCCAAGACAACAAGCCAATCCGCTTCTCATGAGGCACTTCTGGTCACGTATCACGGTTCTGCCGCTGACGCACTTGGTATATCTCAGACTCTTCGAGGCCATTAAGGGGTGGTGTAGGTGCTGCTGCCGCTCTGCGATTCGACGCTTCGCCTCCTCCTTCAAGAGCCAACCGTCGGTCTCATCTCCCCTTCGATGTTCTCTATCTCCACTTGTTCACCACAATGAAGTATATTCCTTCTTTATTCTCTCGCGCTCACGCCGTCAGCCCACTACTATATGTAAGGGTGGGTATGCAGCACATAAAGCCGGTAAGTGTCAAGCAGACCCTAGCGTAGCCCAGTCACTCATAGTACAGTGCAGCAATGGTTTAGGAAAGGACAGTGAGGAGCAGTAATGTGAGTTGAGGAAAAAAGGAAACAGAAGGATGTAGGATAAAGCATGGCAGAGCGTTGTATAATATAGCTGATGTGCGATAGAAAGCCATAAAGTGCTACGCAAGTTCTAGTGTCGCGAAAATTGGTAACACAGATGCCTATCGGCACTGTTGGCGATGCGTCCCTTGTCAACTAGTGGAAAGGCACGTTAACATATCATTTTTTTTCACGAAAAAATACTGCCGCTTGTTTATTCACTTTTTATTCGCGCTTTCTTCCTGCAACAGATAGTGGCAGATTTTAAAAAAAGCTTCTATTTAACGAAGTCTCAAAACAAGCCCAACTTCACATAAGAGGATTGTATCCTGCATAAGCTAATATGACGAGCTCAGGGCAATATTATGTGTTACGTGCAATTCTTTTTTAAATCACACTTCCCTTTATAAACGAAGCGTTTAAAATGGTTAAATCACTTTGTTTGAAGCAGATCGGAGTTAATACTGAATACTCACCACCCGCTGCTTTTTCAAATCAATAGTAACATGTGTGCAAGTCTTCTAGGAATCACGATGAAGTATCTCACAGGACAAAATATTCCCGTAGACAATATTTTTAATATCCCATAGAGGCTTCATTCTTGCATAGCACTGGAAATCAAGCTCTGAAAAAAGGCCCCTTGGTGTATATTTTTATTATATTAATGACTTCTCAGGGCCCGCAACGGCTGAACAGGTGAATGTAGATAGCATGCGGGCGTTTGTTCCTCAGCTGCTAGCCTTTGAAGCATACTGGCTCAGTAACGTTATACACTCAATAATGAGTGCTTCACATTCTCCAGTGCGCTTAGGATTCACACCGCCTAAAAATATAGGGGTGACATGAAAGCCAATTAAATGGAGCCAAGTAAATGGAGATGCAAGCAGCCGCCACCACAGATCCGTTGCGCGATCACAGGATAAAATATAGAGGTGTTGTGGGTTCAATCACCATCACCAGTGGCTTCTTTCTTGCATAGGCTTCATTTTCGTTTGACTTCTTAAGTACTTAACATAATTAGAACTCCACGCCACAATGTTCGCTCTTCGTCATGATGCCCATTTGGTGTTTTTTAACACAGAACGAGTCCTAAGATTATTTCCCTTCTTATGTTATTCCTGTACAAAACTGAAACCCAACAATCTCTGTTTCAGCATGGAGCTTACATACCAAGTCAATGGCACATTCTCTACTGATATCCTTGGTAAATACATGAAACTGTTCAATGTGTAATTGTCTTGATCGGAACAATTAGCAAATGCTCTGTTTCTTTACTGTTATTTTGTGAAATGAAATTTGCGTCTACTTCAATGGAAAAGGAACACTTTTTTCTACATCGTTCAATTACTGCAACTATTCGATCATCATCTCCCTGAGCGCAGCGCGCTTCAACGCACGCAAATTCCGTTCTGAAGAATCTGACAGCACTTGAGGTGTGTATAGTTTCATAACAAATGCAATTTTCTGTATGGTGGGTAAGCTTTCAAAAGGTTGTTGTTGTTGTTGTTGTTGTTGTTGTTGTTGTTGTTGTTGTTGTTGTTGTTCAGACCCTTTCGCGGACATTAGAGCTTTTCTGGAAAGGCGCTGGCGGTCTTTGCTACCTAGAAAAGCTCGTCTTAAATTAGGATCACAATTTTTAACTAATTATTCATAGACAACACAGCCGAGCAATAATATTACGTGCGCTCCCACAAATATAACAAGTAGCTGTACTTCATGTTATCAGTTCATTCGAAGACACCTTGCCGAGGACATTGCGCTGCATCCCTATATACTTGGTTCGTATTCACAACTTCGCTCGAAATGACGACAGTGGTGCGAAGTACAGAAAGAGCTGCGTGTGCTGTGGCCGTCCTACAGAATGTACCATAATACGGTGCGACTTTTCCTTGTGTTAATTCGTTGCACTACATTGTTTGACGGTTGGGACACGCCATTCACAAATTCTTAGAATCATACACCACACGCTGTAGATATCACTCAGCCAAAACATCAACCTAACCGTTTTTGGCGCTGGGCGCCGACGTGCCAGCCGATATGTGCATTAAATCCGAATTCATGTCGCCATTTCTTGTGGACATGACACGAAAGACACAGGCGAAATCCCCGGCGTGGGAGTGTAACTTTTTAAGATTCCAGGGAGCAGGAAATGCTAAAGAAGAATGCGTGATCAGTTGATGTTCAAAATGCCTACTGAAGCATTTTTCATGGCCGTTTAGAAAATTTCAAAAGCTTCCGTAAGGACCATAGGAAAATGTATGGCAAATGTCGGCAGATATATGGAAAATTTAAAATGGTTAATATCGGTTAGTTGGAATACGGCACGGGACGTTTGCAGCAGGAGAGCCGAAGATGGTCTGCATTTCCTGAGCCCTACATTACAGCGTGCCTTGTGGTTTTGACCCCCCGTATAAACTGATAAACTATGATTATTTCATTCGCACCTTGGCACCGCAGCAAGATAATATCCCCATACTGATTTGCTGCGCTGCGCCGACCGCGTCACAAAAGAAAATATGCTCCACGGCTTCGGTGCATCATTTCTATCGCCATCTAAATTCATTCTTCTGAGAACCCTAAAGGTCGTTTCTCGGCTGCTCTGGTGCAGGGCGCCACACCGATATGCGGCACACATTAAAGAAAAGCCGCCCTGCAGTGCAAAATTGTCCTGCAAAGTCTTTCAAAATTGGAAACGCGTTCGGCGCAGCCTGTACGCAAGCGAGCCCCAACTTACTGGAACCGCAGATGCACTATAGCCTGTAGTACATTGAAAGCCTCGTGTTTTTGATTTTGTTTTCGTGAATAAGCTGTAAGCGCTCAACTGCTATGATCATGTCGAAGCTGGGACATCCAGATGAGAAAAAGCTCATGAAATTGTGCTCTGGGGACTTAGGCACGTATTCATAAACTTCCCTTATCCTGATCGGTTGTTTTCCTTATTACCTCTGTGACATTAAAGTGCACTGAGGGGTGTCAAATGTTAATCAGTGTGAAAGACTATTATAAGACTTGATCGTAGATACTACGCTAATTTGTTTATGAAGCATAAAAATGGCAGAGGGGAGATAGGAAAACCAAGCGTTAAGGATAAGTTATGAATACAGGCCATCTTCTATGCTCTATATTCTTAGCTGTTATTTGTGCACTGGGCTTGAGGATCAACTTGGAAGGCATGTTGCTTTTTTATGCGCACGAAAATGTATGTCACATATCCTAGAAAGAGATTAATGTTCAGGGAGTGTTGTGTACTTATTGAGTGCGTTAGAGGAAAACATCAAATAAGGTCCAAGCCGTGAATTTGTGTTTGCTTCGTGTTCACTGAATATGACGCAGACGCGTTCGCAAATTACCCACTCACTTTGTGTTCCACAAACTTAAACCGAAGGACAACATTCAGCATTAAACACGATGGGTAAACGGTGATATTATTTTGCTTTACCGGACAGAACTGCGATCTGAATATCAGACGTGTCGCAGTGCGGCAATTCTGAGTAATTTTGACTTCATCAAGTTTCTTATCGCGCACCTCAATCGAAGCACACAGAATTTCACGCATTTCGCCCTCTCCTAAATACGCCCAACGTGGCGGGATCTTGGTCATTATAGATTATTTTGGTGCATCTATACGCAGACATCGGACCCGAGAATAGCGAAAAGGTTTCAGAATATTTCAGAATATATTCTTCCGGAACTATGTGGCATACGATTACAGGTTTGACACAGATTGGTGGTGCCTGCACGAAGAATAACGTTGCTGTAGGGGAAGACAGACCGCACACGTATCTTGGCCTCACGACGATGGCGCATGAAGTTGGACATTTGTGAGTACGCTCCATGCAATGCAATAGGCAACTTCTGTACTATCTACACGTTTCATCATAGCGTCTTAGAGAAAAACGAGAAATTTTTAGAGAGCTCATTTTGTAGTTTACTAGTACCTATGCACGCGCGAGTACACCAATAAGAAGAAGTGCGGTAATAAATGTTGGAGTGCGTTCGTGTTCTTTTTGCCCTCTCTGCGCAAAGTATTAGGTAAAATTGTTATACTATTGTTCACACATTATTGGATATAGTTCAATAGGAGTATTGTCATGGTAGGCTGAGTATCCTCTGAAGAACCCACGAAACAAGACGGTGATGCAGCCTCGATTTCACGCCGCACAATGCGCAGTACGCTATCTGAGGTGGTCGGCTGAAGGGAGGAATAAGCGTCCTCGCACGACGACGTAGCGGCCGTGTTGGGAAGCCGCATGATCTCCTTCGTGATGCGATGGCTCTTCACGCCCTCGAAACGTCTGCACTAGCTGATAATTTCGTCGATGGTAGAGGAGTCTTTAACTACCGGCAAGTTAAACGTGTCATCGGCGATGCCTTTCAGGACATAGCCCACTTTGTCAGCTTCAGACATGCTGGAATTGACGTGGCAGCACAGAGCTAGGACGTCAAGGATATACGCGACGTAAGACTCTGTAACCGTCTGAGCTCGACAAGATAAATCTTTCGTAGCAGCGCACTTGCCGCCCGCGAGTGGGCCGAACAAATCGCGCAACTTTTGCTTGCACAAATCCCAGCTCGTCAGTTCTTCCTCGTTGGTATCATACCAGAGGCGTGCCGGGCCCTGGAGGTTGAACACAAGATTGGCTAGCATGAGTGTCGGGTACCATCGGTTGTGCGCTGCGACGCGTTCGTAGAAGACAAACCATTCTACGACGTTCTGAGTATCCTTATCAGATAAATTGCCTGGGTCGCGCGGGTGAGTCAGGACGACCGGCGGTGGTGGTGTTGCAGGTGCTTTCGTTGCGTGGGCTGACGGCGCGGGTGCTGATGCTGTGGCTGACCCGTCGGCCTGGTCGTCTGTCGGCATGGTAGAACGGCCGAGGACAAGACCGCTGCGGAATTCCGTCTTGTTCACTACCAAGCACCTCCACCACAATGGTACGAGCAGAGATATAAGGCTAAATGGAAAGGCCGTTTTAATAGCAGAATCAATATCGCCGGCACAGGCCCAATCACAGACCGGGAGGCTATCCCACTACGTAGTCTTCTTCGCCTCGCTAGGGATCATTGTCTTAATCTCTGAGCACCGTGACAAACTTGGAAGCGGCGTGCTTTGTGTACCTTCAATCCCGTTTCACGTCGTTACTTACATGTCGGTGCTTCATAGCCGCCCTGCCTATAAAAAAATGTAACTTATGTGGACAGGAAAAATTAGGAGCTGCACTGGATACTTTTATTTATATACAACATCCTGTGTCCATATATTAACAATGATCCTGTTCTTTCAATCCCGGTAGGCTAGGTGCAAACCATGATGACAATTCCGAGGAAGAAGAGTGTTCGGCCAGCATTGGATACCTAATGAGTACTTTGGAGAGGGGCATGAAAAACAGGTCCAAGCTGTCCATCTGCTCTCGGCAAGAAATACAAGCTTTTGTCAGGTGAAATTGTTTTCTACTATCCTACATTGTTCCGTGCGGTGAGCAAGTCGATGACCAGTAATTTTAAAAACATATATGTCAAATAAGTTTGTATAATATGCATTTGTATTCGTTGAACATACGATCCCTATCCTAAATTTTCTTCTCTTGGAGAAGTGCACATTTTGTAACGGTCATACTTACATGCGCACACCAGAACGATACTTTGAAGCCCATTGTCAACTAGTTCTTTTTTCCTGGAAGAAATCTGGCATCTCGAGTACTGAAATTTAATGAAACAGCTCTAGATTGTACTGACATTTCATCTGTGACTGAAGAAGCTTTGCAGAAATACATTTAACTTCGAACAGCGCAAAAAGTGCTTACTAGAAAATTGCTCAGAGCAGCGCAGGGTTGACAACAACAGCTGAGCGCAGCTTTCATGCACAAGGGCCATTTCTGACAAAACGCCTTGAACATACCAGTACGCCTTCACCATAAACGAAAATGTACAACCTGATGATAAAATGTACAACCGAAAATGTACAACGTGATGATCGATTTTGGAAACTCATTCCCTAAAGTTTTGTTTCTGCTTCGAAGCTATATTTGCCTCACATGTGCCGTAGTTGTAGTAGCAGTAGTCGGTATCCACCGGCATGCCATTAACTGATCATGTAGGTAATAGATGCGGCCAATAAAAATGATGTGTTGACGCACATGTTTTGAATCTAGCGGAAGATTCACGTCGCCTAGGCATGATGCCTTATACCGATATCAGAAGAACGCACTAATTGGCTATGAGCGCCTATGCTCATTCCCTTCGACGCAGATTCGCTGCAGTTACGGGGTCAGGTTTAATCGCAATCAAGCCTTATCGTGATGGAGACGATCCCGAAAAGCGTATCATTCCAAGATATAACTCCGGTGCTTAGATCACAATTTGATGACATTCAGCGTCAAGCTAGAATCGGATTCCTTCAAAACATGCAGCAGCGACCGCTGTTGCTCGCGATCGAGAAATGCGGTCTAGAACGGGAGTGATTGTGATTAAGGAAAGGTCGAAGATATAAACGAAGTGACAGAAACAAAAATATTACAAGACACAGCTCCGGGCCGTCCAGAGGGCTCACGAAAGGACGGAGGCTCACGGGCTTCCCGTCCCAAAGTGGGTGCAGCCAAAGACCCCTGCTGACCACTAAAGCAAGAGTGGGTGGTGAGACGTTCCTCAGGAATCAGTAAAGTTATTGTTATCCTCATTCGCCTTTCTTCGGATTGAACCAAGGACTCCAACAAGTGCAGGCCTTAGCACTACACTACGCACCCGCACATGCGAGATGTGAACGTTTGCAACCCATATGAACGCTTACTGTTTCGCTATGCGAAACCTTCAAGGGTGGGATAGGTCAGTGATTATCTTTCTGAAACTTGCTACAAGAGAACCTTCGTCTACAATGTAGGAAACTAATGCGGTACAAGAACTACTATTTGCGGGTTCACGTGTTGTTTAAAATCACTATTACAAAAGTGAGGAAGCAAACATTACCGGTAAGCAATATATATTTAAACGCAGCAATTTATCTTAAAGGTCTAAAAGCAATTAAAAGAATGAATGCACACCAGACTTGGAAATAAAAAAAAACTATCATCGAAGCCACAGTACCGGGGGGCAAACTATTGTATAATCGAAACTACTTAAAATATTTGCGTGCCTTACATAGCACATTTTAAGTGTGGCTGCAAGTGCGTGTTCCAACAAGTAAGCTTGACATTCTATAAATTTGGGACTTCATTTTAAGAAACGGAAGCAAATATATCGGCGCTGTTCGCCCACATTTAGGCGCAGTGGAGGCTTAAGCGGGTACAGCAAGATCATTCCCATTTTCACCCTAATACACATCCACCCCTTCCAAACGGCTCATCGCTTGTGCCATGGATTGTATGAGAACGAATTATTCACAAACGCATTGTCTTTCCTACTGTCTGTAACGCCAGAAACCATTTTAAGTAAAGGTGTCGCTTTACAGAAATTTAAGCGCGGAATGCATTAAAGTCCGCGAAACAGCAAGCTTCAAAAATAAACGTTATCCCGGCGAAAATATGACAAAGGAAGCGTTATGCATATTACTGCACCCAGAGAATCCAGACGTGTTTGCTTCTGAGGTAAGTGCACAGTTACTTGCTTAAATAGGCCCTTACGAGAGAGCGAGAGACGTGGTCTTCTTGCAAAATAGTGGCGCCGGCGATAGGCCTGTCAGAAGATTTCGCTTAATTAAAGCCATCTTTGCCTTCTGAACATCTCTCTTTCTCGTACTATAATTTGCAGGTGAATTATAGAAAAGCTGTAGTGCTACTCCCATCAGCAGTAGTAGTCGAGGTATTTAACACAAGTGGAAGTACTTCTTATTTTGTAGTGTGAGGTTGAAACATTGGAAGTCAATACCAATTTTCCTTAATACTAAGGTTGTGCACATGGTGAATAAGTATGTTGGTGGTCCCTTCGCGTGTTGCGTTGGTTGCACGTAATGGACTGCGACTATGCTCATACAGAATGATCTCGAAAGTATTGATAATCTCACAGATCTCGAATGGAATTTTCCATCGCAATTATTGAGGAAATTATGACACACTCCGGTTCAAGTAAAGGGAACTCGTAAGTTGGGACATAGTTCAATCAATGTAAAGACTATTCAAGGATACCTAAAGCGCGCTGCACTGAGAACATATGTTATCATACCCAATGTTCCTGTAGTGTAAAGGCAGAGGGTCCAAGCCTGAGGCTCCCACGTCATTTGGGTGCCCACGCAGACTATCATTTGCGCACATGCGACTTAGCACTGTCCCGTCGGTCCTATGTATTGCTCGCCGCACGACAACGGTATTTCGTATAGAATGTTGCCTTCTTTAATAATGCCTTCTTTAATTTCTTTCTTTTCTTTTTGGCACCTCCGTTTCTAAACACCGTAGAAGCTGGTTTCGAAGAGATTACGTAGCATGCGCGGCGCTGGCGAAAAGGACGGTTCCATTCGTGTTACTTCGAATATATTTCGGCCTGCTTGGTACATCGTCAAGTACGGCATCGCAGCTTATTTTGGCTCTGCACGACTAATTACCCTTCAGGAATGCTGATCATGCACTCCGGTGTCTCATGGTCTCAGGCAGACGTTATATCGCAGCTGTTACATTATACTTTGCTAACCTGTCCTGCTTCAGGCTATGAGTTTGTGCTGGGAAATTAAAGCAAGTCTTCGCAGGGTAGCATGATGGGAAGAAGCCCAATGCGGACAATTAGATATGTTAAACGCTCAAGATACAAAGTTGGGGATACACATATGTTATTGCTTACCTTGACTATAAAGCGACGTCGCAATATGATTAGCTTAGTGAAAAGGTGCGGAGGTACCTCATTTCAGCCAGCAATAAACAGTAAAAACTAATGCACAGCGATCTCATTTACTCAAAACTTTCTGAAAGCAAGCAACAAAATGTATTCTGAAGCGCTGTCACTTTTAACCAGAATAGAGTACTAGCCAAGCAAACCTTCAGTATTAATACAAGCCATTGAGAGCATCATGACACAGGGACTTGACAGGCCTAGCCCGTCTCTATAAAAGCGGAAGCCGAATGCGCCTGGACGGAAAAAAGAAAGCTTGCAAGAAAAATAGGTGCTGCGGCGTGTACTTCAAAGTCGATGTACACTTCGCTTACTGCGCCGCAAAATGATAAAAATCTTCATCTGGCGCAATCGCACCCCAGACAGCAAATAATCGAAGTCGCCGTAATCTAAAAGCCCAAGCTGAAACGCTAAGATTTTGGCGGCTTGTCATTCCACCCGACAGACGGCCAAGCCAATGATATGTTCCATGGAAATATGGTAGCATACAACTTTCCTGAATCAGAGCGAGCACACTTAGAATTACTATTCCTGGGGTTTCTTAAGTTTCAAAGCCACCATATCATTATGAAAGCTGACACAGTTGGGGGATTCGGAAAGTTCCTGCTCCTGTGGTTCTTCAACGCGTTCTGACATCGTAGAGTAGGCGGACATTAACACTTCACTTCCATCGAAATGCTAGTCGCTGCGGCTGGCATTCGTTCTCACGACCTTCTACGAGTATCGGATTGTCATAGCACCATACCACCGTGGCACGCCCACACACATAGTAAAAAAAACCTTGATGACATGTTCACATGGACGCCCCCCCACGGTGGTCTAGTGGTTATGGCACTCAGCTGCAGATCCGAAGGTCGCGGGATCGAATCCCGGCCGCGGTGGCTGCATTGCGATGGAGGCGAAATGTTGACCCGTGTGCTGTGCGATGTCAGTGCACGTTAAAAAACCCCAGGTGGCCGAAATTTCCGGAGACCTCCACTACGGCGTCTCTCCTAATCAGAGCTGGTTTTGGGACGTTAAACCCCGCAAATCATCAATGTTCACATGGAAGCCGTTTCCCTGGGCTTATGGGTGTAGATACACGGCAAACGAAAAACAATGGTCTTCTGGAACCTGTCGATTGTCCATGCTAACTCTATTTTCCTATAACCTTCTGGATTACATTCGATACCCGACACGTCGGTCATCATCCCCCCATCCCTAAGAACCTGTATTACTGCTGCCCATGCTAAAATGGCTAGACATTAATTAATGGAACCCTGAAAACACTTGTGCAACATATGTAAGCCTACCGATAAGTTGTGGAGGTTCCTGCGAATATTTCGAGCAGATATTGCACTGCAGACACGAAGGAATTGGTCGAATGAAACTCGCCCGCTCTTCTTTGAAAAATTACGTCACAGAGAGTACTGGATTTGCCGCTTGGGTTGGGTGGAGTTCTTATAGATACACTTTTTTTATTCATCATTAAACTCAAAACTAACAACTGATTACTCAGCACGCTTGCGTGAACGCGCAACTATGCAATGGTAGCTCTCCCTCAGTTGACGTAATAGTTTATGCTGAAACAAGAGCAGGCAAGTTTGGTATAAAAACAAATAGGAAATTTCCCGGTGCGTGCAGCGCCATTTTATATGATTACACTTCGCAGAAGCCTCTAAAACTGATCGAAACTATTTACTCGCTATTCTTAAGAATGTTTGCAGTAGGTGCCCCTTCAATCTATACAATGTCGGGGCTATGAGAAGTGGAAAGGTACCACCGAGAAAGAAGGCATCGGGAAGGCTACAGCCAATTCTTCTAACTACAAGCCACACTAGCACATCGTGTATGGATTAGGAGGACTTTTGAAATTGTCGGTTTAAGGAATACCCAAAATTTGGTGACCACCGACTAACAGGCCGTGTGAACGAATTGAAGGACGTGCTACAGTGTAGTCTTCGCGAAGTCGCACCGTGATCATTCTCATACAACAGAAGTAGCCACTCCTAACCGAGAAATAGTGTGTACAGCGCAACCTGCCCAAGCAATTCTTCTGCATAGCTACGTAAATATGCGGTGAACAAGCGTCTGCAATGCGCCGACGCGCAGGCAGCCTTATCGAGCTTTTACGTGAAGCTGTCACTGCCGTGCTAGCAGCGCACGCCGATGTTGAAACATGGAAGCGGAGCGCCATGCTCTCGTATGTATCCTGCACTTACAAGAGGAGAGCGCAAACATATACTGAACAGATGGCGGTGTTGAACTTATTGTACGGTAGAAACCTTGCAAACGCGTTTGCCGCTTGGCTCACAACGTTTGCTCACAACGTTGGCTCACAATGTAAAGTTCTAAAATCATTTATTTTTGGGCGAGATGGTTTATACTGGGATACTGTGCGGGAGCCACGCCCATCGCCATGTTGGTATCACGTCAACACATGCTGTGCACTGCAATGCGTGAGAGCCACTTGTTTCGTTTAAGAGCGGCCGCGCAAGCGCTAGCGGAACAGTCGGCAGTGAACAGGCGCGATGGCTATGCACGAGGTCCATGTGCCAGATCGGCGACGGACTGTTGTGTGGGCCCCGCCGGTCAAGGGCAAGCGCCGGCGCCCTCGAGCATATGTTCGGCGTCAATTGTCTTCTCAGTTATTTTCGTAGTGTTCTGACCTTCTGTTTTTATAAACGTTCTGTTTTGTTTAGCACTATTCGTACTTGCCGGCAAGACGGCCAAAACTCACAGAACTGATGAGCATAGATTGGCACAGGACCGAGCGCTTTTCTTGTGCTGTGTGTGGTCGCCTCTGCAGCTTGCCCAAATTGTTCTATGGAGTTGACGACTGCGGTCAAGACGCCGCCTGCCTTCGGCGCGTCAATGCATGTAGACATGTCGCACATGAACCCATCAAGGACGATATTAGCAAACAAAGCCGTGTTGGAACCTTCGGCGGTGAGGTCTTCAGCACTGGCATGGGACAAAACTTGCGTATCAGCTCTCATCCGTTTATGTGGGCTCAGTAACAGGCTATTGCGACGTTACCTTGGCACCTCCAGTGTACTACTACGACTTGATAGGTGGCACTACAATACATTACACGCTCCCGACAGTGCCCCACACAATCTGAGGACATCCATGCAGGAAGCCCGATATATTACGAGCTACACAGTTTCATTTCCTGTGCAGCATTTTATTTCTTGCGTTCTTGCAGGTTTCCATATTGTTTGTAGCCCCGGGATCCTCCGTTTACAAAAAAATGATTCGACACGAGTATTTCATTTTTGGGTTTTAATGCGACAGGGTTTCACGGCTTACGACACGTTGACGTGTGTTCGATAGGCCAATCAGCGTTTAGATGTTGTGGAACCTTCTAAAACGAGTTCGTTTCTTTTACTTTGCTTGTGATAATGCCGCGCACACATGGGTACACCTTGAAACGCTCATTAGAATGAACAGCTGTACTGGAAGCCCAGTGACACATAATTAAAATGGTCGTGGCATTAAATCTGTACACCACAATGTGCACGTTTTATAACAATGCTCAACCTTGCCTCTGCACTGGGAGAGCTTGACATTCGCTAATCGCGCACTTGATCCATCATTTAAATGCTACTGTTTTGCACGCAAGACTTTACCGTCCCAACTGTACGACGCTGTCCGGAAATAATAGAATAACATATTATTGTGTTATTTGTTTTTTTCGCTGCATCGTTCTTACATTCATTCATTGCTTTGCCCTAACAGGAAGCTGCAGAGGAATGTGAAGTTGATTGTTGCTGGAACACTACTTTGGATTTGCGAAGACGAGACAGCGATTATGACTCAACCGATTCCAGCAACGAATACTATACAACTGAAAAGGGCAACGACGACGATTATGATGATGATTACGATGTATTTAATACAGTATGCAGATCCCATGCAATGTTAGACGGAATGTCATGCGGCAACAACAAAGTATGTGGGAGTAATTTGGTTCACATATATGCAAGTCTTAGATGGCATTTTTCCCTTCTAAACATGAAACGCAACATATTATTTCATTAACCACACAAAACAATCTGTATACCGTGAACCGAGTACACTGTACACATACTGATATAGTCGCGGTGATATTTTGATTTATATAGGTGACCAAACATTTCAGATGCACGCCCATGAGGGAAGAACTTCTTAGCTAGATCCGTGTTCATAATAAGAGTGACCGGCATGAGACTGTTCTAAATGCGAAGCATTTGTCAATAACCTTAAGTCATTTGCATCATATTAATCTATCTATCTATCTATCTATCTATCTATCTATCTATCTATCTATCTATCTATCTATCTATCTATCTATCTACCTGTCTATCTATCTATCTATCTATCTATTTAGAACACACAGGAAAAATGCATCCGATGCCTGAACATCATCTTGTTTATTTAAAGTCCCCACGCGCTCATACTCATCTGCTTTCATATATAACATTTCCCCGGTCGATAAAAAAACTATCGCTTGCGTAGCGCATAGTCCCCGAGGTTCAATGGAGTTTTTCACTCGTCTGCTCTTCCGCGGGGCTCGCCGGTCATTTCGTTCTGCAGTGGAGATGGTTCTGAACTTGATGTACAGTGGGCTTGTGCTGCCATATCTTGCCGTGACGTAGGTGGACTGTCGGCATGCTGTTTGCTCGCAGATGCACTACCTTGAAAAGGCATGTCCGCAAAGGGTAGCGTCCAATCCTGGATACCAGGCCGACTGCTTGTCAGCTTCTCCGCAGCTTCTGGGTGTATCGCTTGAAATTTGGAATTGTTCCACACTCGACCTTCTTCCTAAAGAAATGAGGCTGGCCCTCGTTGCTCAACGATTTTCTTCGGTTCCGAAAAGTGGGAGGATATTTTCCCATGAACTGACGACTTTCTGAAGCGGACGTTGTCGCCGACTGTGATGATTATTTTAAGCAGGTTCTTTTATAGGTTCGTTTTCGGACGACTCTCTCAGGCGAAGCCTCCGAGAGTCTAAGGACAAAGCCGTTCTTCACACAACGCAACAAAACACAAGGGCTTTAATTTAAACTGATAAGAAAGAGCATAATGAAAGAAGCACTTGAAAGGAAAAATAAACATCACACCATTAAGAAGGTAGCACGCTCTAATAGCGTCTCTATGGGTGCTACGAGAGTCCAGTTTAATCCCTAAGGGTCCGTCAGTCATGCGTGAAGGCGACGCGAGAGAAGTGCATGGCTCACCAAATCACCGATGAGCTTGAGTGAACCAGTGAACGAAGTGCAGCAGACTTGTGAAGAATACGATGCCAGATGTTTGATGGCGACGGAGGACGTGGGCGGTTAGGCAGCTCGATGAGATGGTACCGGCATCTTGGCCAGGCGTCTCGGTGTGGAACTCGGACCCGCAGCCCGACTGTTCACACTATGCCTGCGGGCACAAGATTCAGGAAGTCCTCGCCTGCAGCTAGCGAGCCACTGGGGTTCCGATGGCTGGGATCAGGTCAGCAGGAGGTCCCGGTCGGGTGAAGCCCTGGTGGCTCGGGTCCGGAACCCGACTGCCGTCTTCAACGCCCGGCCCGGTGGACGATCCGCTGCCTTCCTCGAACTCCCTTGCCTGGAACTCTTTCGTGGAACCCCCGAAGAATCCCCTGCCGCTCGCTTTTCTTTCCTTTCTGCTTAGTTGTTCCTCTCTGATAGGCCACCGCTGTGCCACCGTGTTATTTAGCCAGTGGCCGCTAGGAACTCCGTGGATATTTGTGGTTGGCTCCTTTGTTTTGTTATTCTATTTCATTTCGCAGCGCCCCGCCTCTCGTTGTTCTTCGTCTTCCTCGTCTTTCATATACCGTCCTGCCGGTGCGCGAGCGTCTTTTCTCGTTGCGTTCTTTTTCTTTCTTCGCGTCACTTTTGTTTTTCACGCGCACTTTTTGAACCGCGCACATCACACATCACAATAAGCCCCCCTTCGAAATAAGTTTTTTTTTTCGTAAATAAAAAAAACTGCAGCATATGTGCGCGTCAAGTTAACCACAACACATCCACACACAGGGCAACCGATGGTTCACACAAGGACACTTATAGCGCACCTTCACACTACAATACTAGTGACACACTTAACGCACTTTCACACTTAACAAGAGAAGTTATGGTGAGTCTACACAGAGTTCAAAAATAGCGACAAGACCACACACAAAGAAATGTCCATCACCAGTCCACACACACACCGAGTGTCCATATGAACACACACTGCATACTGGCACATATATATGGCTCATTAACGAAAAGCTTAAAGCCTGGTTCAACAGGAAGCAAAAACATTTACAGTTATAAGACTATTTACCAAATGTCCATTAGACAGTCCAATATTTAAAAACCAAGTGAGCGTCCAGTTGTCAAAGTGCCCCTATGTAATTGCATCCCAAACAAGACGCATGGCACATTTCACACACTTAAATAAAAGCACAGCAAACGCTGGTAGATGATCCCACTGAGACGCGTGTCTTCTATTGCTCCAGAAAAGAAGACTCGGACGCTCTGTCGAGCTAGTAGTCAGAACCCAGCAATGACACAACTGCCTACATTCCCTCCACGCGCACAGAGCCGGACGCGTTCGAAAGGTCCCACCTGCCATGTCAACGCATAGGCTAGGTCGATCAGCTGTGGACGCTCGTGAACCCTCAGCAGGAATACTTGCCGAATTCATGAACGCCCCAAAAGGTGCAGCAGCGTTCTTGCTGATAGAGCCCTGTATACATATTGCGGCATCGTTTGGGGTTTCATTGAACGGACCCAACTCCGGCGTCCTTGCATGTAGACGTTCATTCTCTCTAGCGAGTTTTGGAATTATCTCTTTCTCTTCAGCTAGAACGCTAACCTGTTCCAATTCACGTTCAGCAGATTTTATAGTGCATTCTTGCACTCTGTCGACCTCTTCAAGATAATCATGGCAGCTAACACCATTCCATAATGTTGTCTGAATTTGGGACTCTATCGTGCCCGCATTGATCAGCCCTTGCTCAATGCCTCCGACTACATTAGCATAAACCACAGCTTTGCTGTCCTCAGAACCAATCCTCCCTCTATTCACAACAGGGTCACTCATATGGTCCAGGACCATGACTGTGTCATGTGTGCCCGCAGCTGGCGGCACACCTAAACTGTGGGCGACAACCCCGCCGGACTTTTTGGAACGGCATTGATCAACATATTCTTGAGGTTCTCTTTCCTCCTCCTTAAATGAGCTTGGCCTCCTAGAGGCTTTATAACAGAACTCATCCTCAGGGGAACTTCCATGTTTCTCATTTGCGAACTTGCACTTCACTTCATCACACTCACATAAGGTAAAGTTAGTTTCTCGGCTGCCTATCGCGCTACTATGCTTTATACCAGCACTCAGCTGCAAATCTGGCAAAATGCCATAGCGATGCTCGTAATCGCCTCCCACGAGAGGTTCATTCTCCTGACCAATGCTTTTAGAGAAAACCTCAAACGCTGGCTCGCTGGAGCTCCCGCCTAACGCCCGCTCGCGCCTCTCTCTCAAGAGCCTCGTCTGCTCTGCCAGCTGAAGCCGCAACTGAAGCGTTCCTAACCTCAACTCTTCAAGTTCCCTTTCCTTCTTTTCCATTTCCTTTTCAAACTCCATCTGCACTCTTTCCTCCTCTAGTTCTGCTGCTTCGCGTTTGTCACACCACGCCTTTAGCTCATCGCCCTCAAGACCCATGCGCCGTGCCAGTTTCTCTAACACTTCCCTTAATTCTGAAGTCATTGTGGAAGATACAATATCTGCGAAAAATAAACGGCTTTGTCCTGTCCTGTCCTGTCGCGGACGCCAATTTGTGATGATTATTTTAAGCAGGTTCTTTTATAGGTTCGTTTTCGGACGACTCTCTCAGGCGAAGCCTCCGAGAGTCTAAGGACAAAGCCGTTCTTCACACAACGCAACAAAACACAAGGGCTTTAATTTAAACTGATAAGAAAGAGCATAATGAAAGAAGCACTTGAAAGGAAAAATAAACATCACACCATTAAGAAGGTAGCACGCTCTAATAGCGTCTCTATGGGTGCTACGAGAGTCCAGTTTAATCCCTAAGGGTCCGTCAGTCATGCGTGAAGGCGACGCGAGAGAAGTGCATCGCTCACCAAATCACCGATGAGCTTGAGTGAACCAGTGAACGAAGTGCAGCAGACTTGTGAAGAATACGATGCCAGATGTTTGATGGCGACGGAGGACGTGGGCGGTTAGGCAGCTCGATGAGATGGTACCGGCATCTTGGCCAGGCGTCTCGGTGTGGAACTCGGACCCGCAGCCCGACTGTTCACACTATGCCTGCGGGCACAAGATTCAGGAAGTCCTCGCCTGCAGCTAGCGAGCCACTGGGGTTCCGATGGCTGGGATCAGGTCAGCAGGAGGTCCCGGTCGGGTGAAGCCCTGGTGGCTCGGGTCCGGAACCCGACTGCCGTCTTCAACGCCCGGCCCGGTGGACGATCCGCTGCCTTCCTCGAACTCCCTTGCCTGGAACTCTTTCGTGGAACCCCCGAAGAATCCCCTGCCGCTCGCTTTTCTTTCCTTTCTGCTTAGTTGTTCCTCTCTGATAGGCCACCGCTGTGCCACCGTGTTATTTAGCCAGTGGCCGCTAGGAACTCCGTGGATATTTGTGGTTGGCTCCTTTGTTTTGTTATTCTATTTCATTTCGCAGCGCCCCGCCTCTCGTTGTTCTTCGTCTTCCTCGTCTTTCATATACCGTCCTGCCGGTGCGCGAGCGTCTTTTCTCGTTGCGTTCTTTTTCTTTCTTCGCGTCACTTTTGTTTTTCACGCGCACTTTTTGAACCGCGCACATCACACATCACACCGACGGCAAAGTGCCTTCTCCGGGCTCCGCGATGGCAGTTTGTGTAAAGCTTGGAAGAACTTTTTTTTAACTCGCTGACGCAGCCGTTTCATCACCTGGGCTGGATTTTCGTGAAATGAAGAATCCGGTAATCCAACAATGCCTACTCGAGTTCGTGGCAGTCTTCCGAGCAGCAGAATGGTGGGTGCAACTCCCGTTGTGGCATGAGATGTGCAGCGGTAGACGCCCAAGTAGTCCGCTACGGCGACCCGGGTATCACGCCGTTCATATACAGACATCTGGACAACAGACTTGAGGACTCTATTGAACCTTTCTACAAGCCCGTTCGCTTGCGGGTGGTAAAGAGAAGAAAAGCAATGGCGTATGCCACGTTCCCGAAGGAACTCTTCATATTTAGCCGAGTTGAACTGTGGTCCGTGGTCGGAAACTATTTCATTTGGCTAGCCTTCACGAGCAAGCACTTTTAGCAGGAAATTCTTGACCGTCGCCGTAGAAACATTTCTCGAAAAAAATACTTCTGGCCATTTGCTGCGACAATCAGTAAGCGTTACTGCATAACGGCAATTGATGGGAGCTTGCTCAAATGGCCTAATAATATCAATGGCAATTTTCTCCCAAGGCTTGTCAGGGAAAATTACTGGCTGCATAGTGGCTGCTGTTGCCCGTGCAGGTTTGTCACATGATTGGCAAACAACACATGTTTTAACCAGTTGTTCTACATGGTCATCCATTCGAGGCCACGAGTGCAACTCTCGCAATTGGCTTTTCGTACGACTGATCCCCTGATGCGATTCATATGCGACTTCCATAAGACGACGAGTAAGGCTACTTGGAACAATGACCCTTTCACCACGGTAAAGCAAGTCGTGCACTATGGATAGCTCTGTACGGACGTGAAAATATGGCACTAGATCCGCTTCCAACATTTTTTTATCAGGCCAGGACGACAAAACAAAATCCATGACTTTTGCAATTATATTGTCAGATGCACTTGCTACGTGTAATTCTGCCATGGTTAGCATCGGAGAAAGAAGAGAGTGCATCAGCATTATCACTTCCCTTGCGGTACTCTACGGTGTAGTTATAACAAAGCAGTCGCGCTGACCATCGTGAAATGCCGAATGGCCGATGTCCAACACCCTTAGTTGACAACAACGAGACGAGAGCACTGTGGTCAGTTCGCAAAACGAAGGGGCGACCCCAAAGGTACATGTGGCAATGCGCACAGGCCCAAACACATGCTAAGGCTTCACGTTCACCTGCACAGTATTTCCTTTCTTGTGGGCTCAAGGTGCGGGAGGCAAAGGCAACCGCCTTTGTAATTCCCTTTTTATATTGTTCCAGCACAGCGCCTAGTCCACATCCGGAGGCATCGGTCGTGACGATGACGGGAAGGTTCCGGTCAAAGAAATGTAGCACCTTGCAAGTTGTCAGCAGTGATTTTAAACGAACGAAACTCTCTACGGCAGCTAACGTCCAAGCAAATGGTTCGTTGCCTCGAAGCAATGCCCGTAAAGGTTCCACAACATCCGAAAAATGGGGCGCGTACTTGGGGTAAAGTCCCGCCAGACCAAGCAAAGAACGAAGTAAATTTATGTCTGATGGCACCGGAACTTCTTTCATCGCTTGGAAAGATGACGCTAGTGGAAAGAGTCCTTTGCCGTTCACAACATGTCCCAGGAAGGCGAGTTCCGTGACGTCGAAAACGCACTTCTGGTTAAGTTTCAGGCCTACTTTAGAAAGCCTTTGCAAAACAGCGCGAAAATTTGCATATGATCTTCTCGAGAACGACCATAGATGATAATGTCGTGTATGGAGAAAAGGACATCTTTGCGCCCTTTCAGTATGAGATGCATCATCTTCTGAAATGCTGACGCTCCTAAATGCTGAAATGCTCTTAAAGCGAAAAAGCCCGTCGTGTGTAACAAAAGTAGTCAGACCAGGACTCTCAAGATCGAGTTCCAGTTGATGATAAGCAGACGCCAAATCCAGCTTCGAGAATCGATTGGCGCCAGCTAAGCTGTGCAGCAGCTCGTCTGCCTATGGTAGTGCAAAGCTATCAACAATTATAGCGTTATTGGGCTCTCGCAAATCAACACACATTCTTATTGAGCCATCATTTTTCCAAACAACCACAATAGGAGAAACCCCCTGAGAGTCATCAACGCGCTCGATTATGTCTTGGTCTTCAAGTTTCTGCAGCTCAGCCGACACCTGCTCACGAAGGGTAAAGGGCAGCCGTTGAAGCTTGCTGGCAACGGGTGGAACGGACTGACCAACCTTAACTTTGTGTTTCAATCCTTCATCTGTAGTGCCGCAATGGCGTCTAAGCCCAATACGGTGGTGCCTTCAGACACAACATACAGAAGAATGCGAGCAGCTCTATCTTGAAACACAGCTGAAGCGACAAAACATCCTCGAACTCTTATCTTTGACTTGTAGTAGTCGAAAAGCTGCACTGACGTAGGCTTCAAGGGGCAAGTACTTGCAAAAAACCGATGGTAAGGCTCTTCAGCCAATATCCACTAGAAAAGAGATAGTGCAACCTTCCACAGCGACTGATGCGTGAATGCCATGCTTGTGTCCCTTAACAACACACACTGTTTTTCCGCTACACTGTGAGCTAGTGTTGTCATCGTCATCAACTCGTCGAACCTTCGCTGAATATCCAGACGACCTACACATAAAATCTAAGTGGCCAGTCTTCTCGCAGTGGCGACATCTACGCTTGCTGACCTTACATGCAGGACTATTTGCAAGGCGATCAGTCGCCCGACAACCATAACAAGCTCGAAGGTTCGTGGTGCCTTGCACGGGATACTCCAATATTTTCGCTTTGCACTTATCCCAACGTCTACATTGATTTCTTTGTTCTGCAGACAGAAAAGAGCTTTGCGCTTTTTCGACGTGACGAACTGAAGCGTAGTCCCAAAATTCTTTAGCTTGGCTCACAGCTTGTATTGATTAGCCATTTGCGATAGCTCGTGAGAGCGTCAATGAGGAGCCTTCAAAAAGTAAGCGCTCACGTCACTGATTATTGTAGTCTTCGAGTCGAGCTTATCACGTAACATCTCATCAGCGAGACTTCCAAAATTACAGCTGCAATGAGGATTCGCAAAACAGTGAAGTATTCTTCCACTGTCTCACCTGCATGTTGAGCACAGCGACTGAAGCGTTGTCGAGCCACGATGACCTTAACTAAGCGCTTGAAATGGGCCGAAATTAAGGCAATTGCTTGTCGACTCGGTGTCACTTGTACTCGAAGGGATGGCAACAGTAGCGGTAGCACAGCCAGACTGCAAGTCCGCTGGCGTCAGTGTAGAGAAATGTGCTGCCCCTCCATGCCAAGACAGGGGATCAGGATCGCTTTGCGGCGTTCCGCTAGAGGATCTGATGCTCCGGAAGCCACCATGTACGTCTAAAAGGCCTGCTTCCACTAGCCCCATGGGACAGCCGGATGACCAGGCGAAGGCAGAAAAAGCGGTGGCGGTTGTAATCCCGGAGTGCTTGTTGTGATCTATCTATCTATCTATCTATCTATCTATCTATCTATCTATCTATCTATCTATCTATCTATCTATCTATCCCTAATACTTGTACACTATAGGAAAATACGCGATGCGCAATAATGGTCCATGTTTACATCAGTAACATGATTTACTCGTTGTGTGCGCCACAATTAATGATACTGCAGTCACGTATCGCTCATACCAGTAGTCACCGGCACGTTCTGTGCAATTATTTGCCACAGGTTTTCGAATTTTGTACAGCCTACAACAATCACGTGTCAGCTAAAATGCACATTTATCATATCATCAGACTGTACTTAAAAACAAGAAAGGCATAGCGGTTGTAGTAGCTCGCGATTTAAATGTGGACAAAACATGCGAACTGACGCACACAGAAGCGACCAAGCGGCTTGGGGCTGCCGGATTCGGGGCCCCAAGGTGCCAAGCAAACACGCTACCACTAGGTGAAGGTGACTCGTGCCGCACTCTACATATGATAAGTAAACCTGATGTGTCGGTGGGTGCAATATTTATTATTATTAGATCCTGGCCGTGGGGGCTGCACTTCTATAGAACTTAAATGTTGAGTCTTCTGCACTGTACGAAGTCAGTGCCTGCTAAAAAGCCCCAGCTGGTCCAAATTGCCGGTACCCTCCACTACGGCGTCTGTGATTATCATATGATGGTTTCGGGGTGTAAAACCACAGAAATCAATCAAATCAGTCATCACAGAAGACTTCATGAATGAGCGTCATGCATTTCACAACGGCTCCAATTCTGCGCAGAACGCGCCCGTGCTAATACAATCAGCCCAATGGCAAATGAGTTCTGCGGAAATCCGCGAGGTGGAGTAACGTTTAGGAAATGGAAAATTGACATCCACCCGTTTTGTAGCACAAGGCTACAAGGAAATCCATACTCACGCCCATGTGCTTCGAGTTGCCGATGGATTCGCCCTCGCGCTGTCAATCGCTGGCCTCCTGGTTAGCTCTATTGGCAGAGCGAGCGTCCCGGTCCGGCGTTGGTCCCGAGCTCGGACCCCGGACCAGGACGAATCTTTCGGCAACTAGGAAGCTTTCATTTCTGAGAAATCCGTATGGATTTCCTTGTAGCCTTGTGCTACAAAACGGGTTGATGCTAATTTTCCATTTCACACTCAGCCCAATACATTCGTTACTTTTTACATTCTACTGTTAAAGAAAATGCGTACTCCGACAAGATGTGCAAGTTGTTCTAACGTAAACCTTCATCTTTGCTTTCCAGACATGCAAAGGAGGTGCTTGTGGAGCGCACAACTGGGAAAACATAACTGCCAATCACCGCACCTCACGGGCACACGACACAGTTTATAACGTCGCTCTGTAGAATTTCATTGTAGCTTTTCAACGCAAAAAAAAAACGTAATTGCCTTTTTACATCTGATGCAATGTTACGTACGTGCAATAACGGTGCTGTTACAGGGATGAATTCACAAGGAACCACTGCAAATGTCAAGATTCAATTGATTATGAGAAATGGAAAACCTCTCCCTATATGCCATGCACAACACCTTAATACGAACTACCGCGTTAACAGGCTCTGAGTCGGGGGGGTATAACCTGTTAAGAGCGGCGTAGGCCGCCGCTAAATGTTGTGGAGGGAGGCTACATGCAGTGGCCGACGGCGCCACTTTTCGGTGGAAAAAACCAAAATCCGCGGGGAGCGGGTACTGCCCGCGTCCTCACGGATGGACATCGCTCCGCAGTCGTCACTGAAGACACAGTTGCATTGGTTACGACGGTGCCGCGACGACTGGGTCCCCGGTTTTTCTTGCAAGTTGAAGGCAGCCCTAAAGGAACACCGGTGCAGTGACGCACGGGAACTTCCTGGAGTTAGTGTGTCGTGCGCTGTGCGTGTGCGCGTTTGTGCAGCTTTTGTGACAAGAACTTCTCGGCCACACCGACGCAGCGGGAGCGGCGCAGCAGTGCACAGGACACTGAGACCGGCTGCCAGCAGGTGGGTTTACGGCTGCCCCTATAAGAGAAGGCTCCAGCGTGTCTTGAAAAGGATGGGACTGCGTGTGACGTATATAGTGCATTTATTAATGCTGTGTTTGATTTTAGTGAGCCTCTTCGCCGGACTGTACTTTTTATCCCGTGTTCGAGGAATCCCCTGCTGCAATTCAGCTCCCGTCACCCTTTCTATCGGGGAAGCAGCGAAGGCGCGGCATAACCTCCTCCCTTCGAGAGCGGAGACGACGTCTGTTGTTTGATTGGACACCACTGTAAATGAGAGCGTATAGAATACGAGCGCACACGCTCTCGAGCAGCTTCCTTTATCATCAAGTAAATAAACTACTCTCTTCTTCTCAAACGCCATCGGTCTCCGAGTCCGCTCCGTACAACGGCATCCCTTCCTTCGAGTCGGGATTTGGGACAGCCGACTGGAAGCCAGGAAGCCAGGGAGACGGCACGGCCTGCAACCCCACGTCCCAACAAAGCTCAAAAGGCACAGAGTAACCAATTGCCATCGGAAGCGTTTGGTAGTTCCACACTTTTGCGACTAAACAAGCGATCCCTTCTTGCTTATCGATCCCTTCACGAACATCGCGAAAATGAAGAATCGCGTATGTTGCACGCCTTTTATTCCTATGCCCTTTCGTATTTACCAAAGAATAGGCTCCGTCTGGAAAAGTGTTCTTCAAAATTTATTTTATTTTTGAACCTTAATGATTTTGTTTTTTTTATCAGAGCTGCAGCGTTCAACTAGCAGGCTTTATAGCGCAGACCTATCTTAAGAGCGCAACAATAAGGTCGCGCTGTTAGTCGACACTGCAAATTCTATAATAGTATAACGCTGTCATCATTGTGCTAATAAATCAAATATATCTGGCGCAGTGCCATTGCAACACCGTTAAATTTTAAGAGTGTTCAATGTAGTCAAGTGCACACACTCATAATGTGCTCAGGTGGCATTACATGACAAATTGAAAAAGTGGGGGCTGGATGATGTACCCTTGCGCCTTTCTGTAATCTTATGAAGGCGCTAGTGCTGAGGAACTCATATCGCAGAAAACCCAGGGCGGACGTCGGCATAGGGAGGAATAGCCATCTCAAGCTACTGCTCCCGCCGTAGCATCCCGGAGCACACTACGGAAGCCCATCGCCGTTGCGCAGCTACTTCCTCCAATAAAATTTCATTTCCCCAAGTAAAATGGGTCAAGAAAGCTAAACTGCGATTTGGCTCGCACCTACAAGCACAATAGCTCGGACCGTACTTCGGTTACGAGGAAACTCAATCATATTACGACGAAGCTCTAACAATTATACCACTTTATATAGAAGGTTACAACGCAGATCCTGACCGTGTGACATTTGCGTAGTCATGGGAAGCTTGCAATTCTCCTGGATGCCGACAGAAGGGGCTACGACACCAGCGCTAGGGCAAAATGCGCCACAGCGCTCGCTGCCTCTTTACATTCATATGATGGATTCGGTACCGTGTTCTGGTGCGGGAAGCACTGCAGAACCTTTCTCATCGGCGAGTACTGATGGGGGATTTAGGTCAACTTGCACTCGACCCCCCGTGAGGCCATACAAGATGGAGGCGCACTATGAACTCATAAAAGAATTGTGCGCCGTGTCACCTACGCATGGTGTGACACACGAGCATGGCAGGAAAATAAAAATGCACTGCGAAGGTTGCACAATAAGGCTATCATGTTTCACTAATAAAGGCAAAGGTTAACCTCCCCCAAATCTTTTTTTTTTCATTCTCTCCTATATCCACGTTTACAGATGCCGGTACAGTAGAAATACCTAGTGAGACAGTTACCGCCATAGCAATTGCTATTTTGTTACGTATTAAGCGTGAAACGAAACTTCGGACAACTGTTTCATCGCCCTTGTGGTGCAGCTTTGTGCCACTACATCTTCATCAAGCGTACTGTCATTTTCCTAAGCATGCATAAAATATTTCCCCTTTTTAGAAGTGCCTGCTCATATATTACCGACAAGATGTTCGATCCGTGCAGCAGGTGCATGAGGAGGACAAGCTTCCTTTCACTCAATTTCTCGGCAGGCGAGGATGGCCAACTTTTGAAGAATGCAGGTAAAATGAAATAAATAAAAGCGAATCTCACATTGAGAATTCCCTATCCGGTTTATTTTATTATGAAATTTCTAAGTGACATCAATAAAGATACTTGACGCACCACGACAGCAATCTCGTTTATTTATTCATGCGTTCTGTTCGGCACCGCAGGCAGTACGTTACATCTGAATGAAAGCGTGCAAATCTTTCCATCCACTTTAGGCCTTCATTGCCTGAAACACTGACAAATCGGGAGAGATCGAAAGACCAGAATAACTATCTATTTCTTGAAATCTGCTGGCAGTTCCTTCCAGCCGCGGTGCGTTTTCAGAGATCTTGTTATCCAATCTATGTAACCAGAGACACGGGTAAATCCACTTGGGTAGCCGGAAGAGCCGCATCCAAAAGTGAACGATACAATGCCCACTAGTTCTGAGCGCCCATCCTTGTTCCAAACTGCAAGTGGACCACCGGAATCACCCTGAAATTGACATCTCGCAATAAACTTGTTATCGCAGTTTAACAATGAGGCAGCCTGAGCAGGAAAGCTACAAAATATGAGCATTGCCTTTCAGATATACAATAAAGGGTAAGTATCCCTTTGCAGCAATTGTAGACATAGTACGTACAACTGTGAGCAACGATAGCTCCCTCTCGTGTAATATTATAAGATAATAAAGAGACAAGTAACACTGTACTGTGTCTCATACTTATTATTGCAATTGTACCCATCGTTAAGGTAATAAAGAGGAATGTAACTCAGTACTGTTTCTTATACTTATTCTTGTAAATGTACCCATCGTTAAGGTAATGTGCACTGTTCTCTCTTTCATACACTGCCCGAAGGCTTCTAAATAATTTTAGATGGCGCCCCGCACTGACAGCCGTATACAACATAACCAATTCGTTTTCCTGATCGACTTTACTGCACTGCTATCTCGTACGCAAATAGGTGCCGCGGCATAGTTCTTCTCACTTTCGTCTCCACAAACAAGGTACAACCAAGAGAGTGCACACTGTGTGAAGCATGATAACACTGGCTTAGAAACGATCTTCCCTGTGGACGACAGTCTGCAATAGTACTTTCTTTTTTGACGGTTGTGGCCGCTTTCCACCGCATATTTAATAAATCAGGCTTACTGTACAGCACCCACGATCTCACACTAACATAATTTGGTGCGACAATGATAACTGTGATTATGTTAACCGTTAAGGAAGGGGTTCTTTTCGGCAGTGTTCGGAGGGAGCACGGCTCAGCGTCCGTGACCTTGGCAAAGTGAGAACGAAACCGTCGAAAGGAGAAGATCGCCGCATTAGGGGGCTCCAGAAATTGTTACCACGTACAGGCCTTTTACACGCACTGACTTGCCAAAATCCCCTCCCCTAGACAGAGAAAACACAGGAATTTTATATAATCTAGTGTACAATACACTCTACCCTGTAACCGCAAACGTTTCAAATGGAGCTCTCGAGTCTATTAGGCACGATAAATATGGCAACGGTGTTAATGACCGTGATAAGTTTCAACATTTCGCCTACACAAACCAACGTTTTTTTTTACTGTGTCCAGAGGGAAAAAAAAGCAGAAAAAGCCTAGTTCCAGGAGCTAAATGCCTGTCAAATTAAACGAAAACTACCACTGCGCATTGGTCTATCCCTACTCTGACGCACATATTTGGCAGTGCAATCGATATCACAGGGAAATACCACCCTACACTTTTTTCCTTCTCTCTTTCTTTTTCTTTCGCACCGCGCTGTTTTCTCCTCCTTATCTACAGAGCCTGTGGGGAGAGGCAGTGCAGGGTAGAAACCAACGCTTGAGGACTCAGCTGGTGCCTCGGCGTAGACAAGCCCACTTATCGAAGCGTTGGTACGAGCGACGCTCCCTAATCTTCCTCATTTTCAACGATTTCATCATCAATCCAATCCTCCATCTCCCTTAGAGCGTATGTTATACTAAGGGAGGACATCAGCACATTGACCAAAATAGTAGACAAATATAGTAAGGTCTTGGTTGATACACCAGATGATTCTTCACTAGTGTGAAACACATACCGTCATCTTCTCGCTCCCCCATGGAAGCCGCAGCCATTTTGGTCACTGTCAGCTACTCCACCTTTTTGGTACGCATCACCATGACCAGACGGATTTCCGGCCTACTCTCTGTTGCATATAAATACTAGAAGCCTCGAAATGGCCTTCTTGAAATCGTGAATTTTGCTACAGAAGTCAACTTAGATGGCCAAATTCATTTTAGATAGCTTACCATGCAGATGTCCTTGCCAGGTGAGTGAGTACACAATAGCAACGCACTGCTCATGTTCGACACTGTTGTATGATGCAGTTTACCCTTGCATTTCCGGTCTGGTAAAACTTTCAGGACTACGTAAAGCAGGTCCTGTGAAGCGTTTCCAGCTGCAAGGTTTGATGACTCTCAGTTAACTCTGGAAACACATATTATCATACTCAGAAGTATGCATAGCAGTATGTCTCTCACATATAATAGTTGTGATGTTGCATATTCTGCTATTCAATGGACGTAGAAATGCACAAACTAATCGTTTTGCACTTAAAACGGACGCCTTCTTTTAAAAAATCACAGCATATCCACGGGGTGAATGATGATGAGTGGGCGAAGCTCCGGAGGGAATCATCGGTAAGGATTATAACATCTCGCATCTTTCATCAACTACAAGTACCGCCGTCTGGTTTTATAACATCTCGCGCATGCTACGAATCCTCACGGTTCAACTATGCACAATGCACAAGTGAAATCTCCCACCGGCACTTCATTGCAAGTCAAGATGCAGTGCCTATATATATATATATATTATATATATATATATATATATATATATATATATATATATATATATATATGGGTTGCCGGTGAACGCTTCTCCAACGCGAGCAGTCGGCATTTCTCAATCAAGAAACTCGCTAGGAGACGCTGCCTGCGCCAACGTTGTCTCTCGAGGGCGAGCGCGTGCCGGGAGCCACGCGCTCGCCCTCGGCGCGTGCGTGCCTCCCGGCAGGCATGCACCGGTGGCTACCTACTACTACTACACACATCTGGGACGTGCGACCCACGCCTTAAGGAGCTTCGCCCCTAAAATAAGCACTTTATGCAATGGCGCAACACAGTTAAAGAGAATAAAGAACATATTTATTCGGTGTTACACCTCGCATTCGCCAGTAAAAAATCTGAACCAAAACTGTGCTGAGTGACGAAAATTATACGGCTAGCGTATGCTCCAATGAACAGGCCAATCAAATTCTGTAGTCCGCCGCGACACGCAGAGCACACTAGCGGAGCAGAAAGTTCTGGCGCACGAGCCCCATTTCGGAGAGAGCGCAGTCTTCACTCTACTTTGTAGCTGCCTCTTCCTCCTCTTTCTATCTATCTCTCGTGTCCACCCGAAGGTCAATTGATTGATTTATTTCTGGGGTTTAAAGTCCCGAAACCACGATTTGATTATGAGAGACGCCGTAGTGGAGGGCTCAGGAAATTTCGACCACCTGGGGTTCTTCAACGTGCCCTGACATTGCCGAGTACATGACCCTCAAGATTTCGCCTCCATCGAAATGCAGCCGCCGCGGCCGGGATTCGATCCCGCGACCCTCGGATCTTAGCCCAGTACCATAGCCACTAGACCACCGTGGCGGTGCCATCGGAAGGTCGTTTCTGCGGTTCCCACCCAAGGCAGGTTTGTCTTTTCGTCCGCATTACTTCGTTTCTTCTTTATACACAATAGCAAAACTACAATAACAAGTTTAATAACTTCCCCATGCTCTCCTATGCTTCATTGTTTGTTGGTTCCTTAAGCTGATACCCCGTCATTGTGCGTTATGCGACATGAAAGAATAAGTTGAGCGTTTATCCATATCACCTTCTCATGTGACCCGTAATGTAACCCTCTTGTGAACTAATGTTGCACTCTTTTTTACTTACCACGAACAAATAATTTGAATTTTTCCCAGAACGTAGAAAGACATAAGGAACTACAGGGTGATACAAGCGGTTTCTGTTACTTTACGACTCACCGAAAACAGGTGAAAATTATTCGAACAGGCAGAGGCATAACACAAGACATCGCAAAGGTCGACAGATTCAATGTGCAAACGCGACGAAATGCAGTTGTATCTGTTTGAAAGAAGACTGTTTCAGAAAAATGTTAAAAACCGATGACTAGAGGCTCGCGTGTGGCTTGCATTCTTCGCGCGTGTACATTTCATCACGCTGATGTGCTTTCAGCGCATTGTAGTAGACATACAAACGAATGATATCCTTTATCTTTGGCCGTCAGTATTTTGTGTGCTGTCGTATTTCCTTTGTCCAGTACCTTGTTCTCGTCAAGTTATTCCGCTTACTCACCCGGATTGGTGTAACCCCAGCCTGAAGCTAGTACAGGCGTTTTGGCAAGTCGTCTAGCTTTCTTTGGTAAGCAAATAGGCCTCACGTAATGGTCATAGCGAAGGGGCTCTGCCAGCTACGGGAGGGGAAAATGGACAGGAATAGAACAGTTACTTCGCATGCTTAAATACTTCTCCCCTGAATCACCAACCTGCACAAAACAAGGTATGCTGCAAACGATTGACGAGCATGAAAATGCGAAATGGATCAACAGCTGCGCGAGTTCTGGGGAGAGCCGACGCGTGAATTACATATATTCAATACGCTCGAAGTGACATACCTTAGCACGTCAGTGAGCCTATTGCATTTCATTTCCTTTATTTACCTTAAGGACCGAGAAGAGGTGAACCTAAGGGGTGGCTATACAAATAAATGGTTATACAAATAACTGCAGTTGTCCAGAAAAGAATATTGTTATTTTTCAAATGAGGGCAGGTGAGGTGGTGATAAAGCGATATTCCATGGGACATAGTCCCTTGCCCTACAGAAGAATTAGACGTGGATTTGCTATGGCAAATGTCAATAACCATAAGAACTGTGGGGCCTCAGCAAATCATTGGAAATTAGGCAAGTTGGAAGCGGCATTTTAGAAAAACCAGAAGTAATTTTCTTTCACCATAGAAACCTTGTCTCGTTTTCTCTTTTGTTCTCCCTGTCTGTGCATATGTTTGGTTCCCTCTATGTATCTCAGTTTCTCTTTCCCTCCGCCATAGCGTATTGCGGGTACACGGCACTGCGTGCCTTTGCATTCTTTGACGCATCCTTGGTCTTTATGTAAGATCATTATCACTGAGGATAGCACTATCATTATTTTATGTCAGCACTACCCTTATCACTATCAGTTTCGTGTGGCCGTAGGCTCAGGTCAATGACTTCGCTAGTGGGTCGATAGCCAGGGGGGTCCGCTTTACCCCCTTGCACATACCGATGCCTTCCTTTATCTCTTTTTATTTACTTTTGTAGATGGCTAAGTGCTAGCGCCGGTGTGCATTTCCATTCTGTGCCATGACGAAAGGATGATCACAGCTAGCTCGAAACATCGGCGCTGTAAAAAGGTGCGGATTTTGAGGTATTGCCGAAACATCTAGGCATATAAAATATTTTAAAACTCAGTCTTTTGTAGGAGCATAAGTGCAGCATTGTATGCCATGATTTCGTGCTGCTTCGTACGAAAGGCAACCAGCTCTTGGAACGATTTTGTTATCTGAGGTTTATTGCGACACAATAGTGTGAGAATGAACTGTGTAAAGGTAGAGTGAGGAAAGTTTATTGGAAGTAATGTTATGCATGTATGCTTTCGGAAAAAACTAAGAAGAATGATGGCAAATGAGTGTAGCGTTCAGAGATAGCCATAAGGACTGGTACAGTCCCTCATATTCGTAGCTACATCCCTCTTGGCCCTTGGTACTGTTTTATCCGCTCGTGTGACACCTTGAACTTTTTTCCTGGCGAGCTCTGCGACCTCAATCGTATGATGAAATGCTCTCCGGGTGCGCTCCACTTGTTTGTAATAATTGCCAGAAAACTTAAGTGTGATGCTCTTTTGCGTGCCAAGCTTCCCAACTGTGGCTACCACAAACAAAAAGTAAGTGACAGCGAGCAAACACAACCACTACAAATCTCCTCAGTCGGCACGCGCTCGAAACCTACAAAATGTTAAAAAGCACAGGCACACCGCATGACGCCTTCATATGGTGATAAGTTTATGATTTACGCTTAGTAAATGATAAGTTAACAATGTTATCCGGAAATATTACATCTTTCCCACGGAAATCATTGTTAATTAACTTACAAAAGCTGCATATCGTGCTTTTCTTTCTGGTGCAGGCAGAACTGCATTGTCAGCTTCGGTTTTCTAGACGGTGGTTGGCTCAACATTTATTTTGTAGCTTTCATAACAGCATCGCAGGAAGAACCTTTTTTTTTTTTGCTCCAGATGTTGTGCAGTAAGGTCCCAGTTCACCTTCATAAAACACAAAAAATGTAGTTTTGAAAAAATTCTTTTTCTCCTTGCCCTCACAACTTAGAAGTGGGCGAGCCAGTAGAGGACGCTTTTGGCGTCCTCTACTGGCTCGCCGACCAAGCAGCTACGCCTATCAGGTAGCGTGGTACTCTTGCGATATATAGTTGCTCTGGCAGCTGATATGTGCCAAAAGCGGAAGTTACTTCTCTTCCACTTACTCGCACCGCATGCAGTGTAGCGCATAGCACAGGGCACGTGCTCTCGCGTCCCCTTGTACATTTAAATAACAATATGAGGACGACCTTGTACACTTACACTAGTATAAGGACGGCCTTTGAATTAAATAACAATCTAACACGTACACCCCTGTATTTCAGTTTTAACGACGAAGCTGTTTACCCTGGCTGGGAAATCAAAAAACCACCTTGGAGCTTCTGGCGTCGCCTAGCAAGCGCTATCACAGCTACGCAGCACCTGCCGGCGCGGCTTTGGTAAGGGTTGTTATGTGGGGTTTAACGTCCCGAAACCACAATTTGATTATGAGAGACGCCGTAGTGGGGGCTCCGGAAATTTCGACCACCTGGGGTTCTTTAACGTGCACTGACATCGCAAAGCACACGGGGCTCAACATTTCGCCTCCATCGAAATGCAGCCGCCGCAGCCGGGATTCGATCCGACGACCCTCGGATCAGCAGGCGAGTACCATTGCCACTAGACCACCGTGACGGGGCAGCTTTGGTAAGGAAAGCGAGGGCGAGGAGGGATGGGAAAGGGAGGGGTTGGTGAGAAGGAAGGGTGTGAGGATAGCGGTAAGGAAAGGAGGATGGTAGAGCAGAGCACAGTCTTGTTCAGCACAGTGCAGCAAAGAGTGCGAAAGCGAGGTGAAGGTGTGGCGAGGGAAAGGTGGAGGGAAACGCCAGGAGCTACACTGTACCTTCGACCTTGCCTAACTTGAAATCGACCACCTTCGCATGTGTTTAAGCCTTAGACCTATGAGAGCAAGCATGGCAATTTTTTTCATGCAAGATTTGGAATTTGGTTTTCACTCGTCGCGACTTCGTTTTGCCAAAAGTTAGGAATGGACGTTCTGACAGCCCAGGGGCCGATGGTACACTGACGTCATTTATAAGTAAAAATAGTCACCGAAGTTGTAGAGCAGTTCCTGTAGTCGGCTGCTGATCTGAAAGACAAGGGTACATTCCCGGCCGTGGCGGTCGTTTCGTGGAGGCTGTACGCTAGAGGCCCGTGTACTTATATTCAGGCTGTCATCCACAGTGGCGTACGTCACAAAAATGTTGTGGTTTTGGCACCCATAACCCTGCAATTATAACTGCAATTCAAGCAAGCTCTGTCGAGTGAAGCAAGAAAGGCATGTTAGTGCTAGAAACAACGTAAAGACGTTAGTTAGTGGTATAAATAACGCATCGCTTCGGCACTAGAGAGACAGAGCGGGAGTGGCTTAACACACAACGCGCTGAAATGTCAGGGAAGTCGGTCCTCCGGGACATGGGAGCGACTCTCGCTTGATTTGCTGATGATACACAGGCGCACCATGTTAGGGCTAGCACATGAAGCACCAGCACATTGTAGGACCTACCATGGTAGGACCCAGCCTGTACCTACCATGGTAGCACCATGGCAGGTCCTACCATAGTAGGACCAGCGCATGAAGAGCTGACCAGCTGGGACTTGTGTAAAAAAATTGCGCGTTCGCTTTCGTCCGCCCACCGATAGCAAGTCTGCTGCCATGAGACCTGTCTTGTGCTGGGCTGAAACAGCTACAAATTCGTATGTTGTGCAAATCCTTGGCGTTTTAGCTCTCTGTAGATGATGCGTTCAGCTTGCTCGTTTTATAGACTGCTCGACGGTGAACGAAATAGCAATGAGTGCCTGCATTTTGAGGAAGCCAAGAGCCTTCGCATTACCTAAAACTTACCCCGGATTCCAAACGCCGTAGCTACGTCGTCATACGAAGACAGGCATTAGTACCTTCAGTCGCCCACTGTGGATAGCGCCGTACGAAGTGCGTGGAAGTAAATCGATGACGCGGCGCCATCTCTTGTACACCCTCAGAGAACGCCAGGCGACGGTCTCACTTATCCAGTAGGTTGTCGGCGAAGATCTGTGTGAAGGGAGGCACCTAACGGGTGTGCTCCATCATCGGGCTCCTATCGCACTCGCCGCTCCACTTGATCGACCATCACCGATGTTTCGGCGCTACAGAGACCCGGCCCAGAGGGAAACACATGCTTCCGTTCATAGCGGCGTGGGTCACATTTCCCGCTCTGGCCCTTATCGTCAGCCAACAATTTCACGATCAG
>CM023488.1:67506210-67532896 GCA_013339685.2 Hyalomma asiaticum
ACGCTTGATTGTTTATTTTGCTCCCAGTTGTCTTATCTCAGAATGGTTCGTCGGTCGTCCTGCAGGGTCTTCGCCCACCGGTTCTTAGGTGTCCCACGCGCGGACGCTGAACTCCTGCCTCTTCCCCATGTCGAGGGCTGCTGGACAGACCACAACTGGTCGTCGAGCTTAGGGCTGCGTAGGGCAGGGTTAACCACTGCGGCAGCCTTCCCTAGTTCTTCCTGCGGTCCCAGATTACGACACTACTGTAGGTAATTCCTACAGTCCCATAGCATGTGAGTTAACGTAGCCGCATCAGTTTGGGTTGGGAGACCTTGCATATACCCGCCGGATATCCGGCTGGCAGTAGTCCGTGATATGAACGTGCGCGTGTGTAGTCTTTCGGGCTCGCCACCTGTGCCCTGTCAACCTTTTTGTGGGGCAGTGAGAAGGTTCGGCGGGTCAAGTAGATGCCTTTGGTGTTTCATTGTAGCTCGTCAAGCGGCCTTTGTTGCTGTCCAGTGTACAACGATCGCCGGCTCGGTTTGCGGGTATAGGCGCCTTGGTGAGTGCGGTTTCACTTCGGTTCCGATGGCGTTCGCTACCTCGACCATATGTGAGGGCAACCACTTAATTCCCGCTTGAAATGCTGCATCTCACAGGGCTTGGTTATCGCGCAGAATTCGGGCCGCTCCTGATGAGATCCATTCATTGGCGAAGTGTCTGAGCACTTGTCTCTGGTCACCGAGAACTGCTGTGCTTTGTCAGATCCGTGAGAGCGAGAGCAACGACTTGCTCTGCATTTTCGGCGCAATCGCGCGTTGCACTTGAGGATATGGCTGATTTCACGTCCAGAATCAACGACCACAACCGCAATTTGCGACAGTTCTGTGTATTCTGCGGCGTCAACAAACCGTGTCTCCCCATGTAAGATAGGTCTTGCTCCGGCCGCTCTTCTGCTCCGGTTGAGTGAGTTTTTGGGCATACATTCCCTGTGATCGGGTCGAATCTTAAATTTTGTCTGATCTCGTCATTAGCGGCTGCTTTTTGGCCGTGTTATTTTTGACATCGAACGCTGAGGTTGTAAATGATGCGGTGTACTGTTCTCGTCTCGGCTAGTCTCTTTAGTTGTGGGGCGCGTTGCACCTTGATGATTTCGCTCAGCGTTCTCTGAAGCCCAAGTTGGAGCAAACAGTGCGTGCTCGTGCCTTTCGGTAGAAACAGCTCTATATTTTGCACCCTACGGATCGGGACGTTGGATTCGATTATTCCCCTTCGTACTGGTAGTGCAATGGCGTGACGTATGCAACGTGACACATGACGAAAGAGTGTATGAGTCGTGCGTGATCCTCTTGTGTCGTGCCGATTCTTCCTTTGGTGACGCCTTGGGGACCCTCACGGTGATATTTCTTTTGCTTCAGTTTTCTCAAATCTTGCCGGAATTTGAGACTGGTGAGTGCCCTGTTTTCGAGGTTTGTTACATTGTAAGTCACGCATTCTAGAAACGCAGAGTGACTTAGAACTAAATGTAAACCTCACCGTTAAGCGCTCTTCGTGTGACGTCTGTGAACAGACTAAAGGTGACGTATGGTGTTCCGTTAAAGGCACCTTAAGAGAGCCTAATGCACGAGTTATAGGATCATACACGCGTCACTGCCTCGAATACTCGGTTTTAGTTAGGTGTTGTGTGCTTTATTTGTTGATTTCTGGGGTTTTGTATCCAAAAACTGCGACATAATTATGAGAGACGCCGTAGTGGACTTCAGAAGTTGGACCACCTGGAATTCTTTAAAATACAATGAGCTCGCACCGTACATGGGTCAAAACATTTCGCCTCTATTGAAATGAAACGTGCATAGGGTATATGAGCCCCCCCCCCCCCCCCAAGTGTTCCAGCACGAAATACGATAGGTATCGTATTACTTGCTTGAAAACAGAATGAGTTACCGAAATATTGAATGCCTGACTGGCAGCAGCACGTGAACATTAATGATCTTGGTCAGATTATCTTCCATAGTTACAGCATCATGGTGTTTTATTAGAATGAACGATGGTTTATGAAACTAAGGAGCTCAGTACGGAGACCTCACTTTCTTCGCACACCATTTTTAATATCCTTAGTTTATGTACTAAGTATTTATGGCTACAGATACGCGAGAAAAACGAAGTTTCTCAGACGCGTACTATTGTCACACGGCCGTGATGATGAAGGACGCAGAAGAATAGGACATGTGGACAGTAGAACTGTTTATTTGGCGCAGATATCGCCAGCAGGAAAAGGAAATCCAACTGTAAGACGATAGCGGTGGTTACAGTCGTTGGTAGATAATAAAAGTGACTGGCGTTCAAATGTTTCGGCTTTTATACATTCGTCACAACGCGTTCGCAGGCACTCGACGATTCGCGTCGGGTATGGCAAGTTTGTAAAACGGTCGACACCACTTGTGAAGCAGCACACAGGAGAAGCATGGCCTGGGCTTCGAGTTACGAGGAAGGGATAAATGTGGTCCACGCGAACAAAACGAAAAAAAAAACAGTGCTCCTCAGTATCAAGAAGGCTAAGAATTTAGTCCATACAATTTATTTGCACACTTGTTTGACCACTTTGGCAAATTATCATTGCGGCTGCTGCTGCAGGAGATACGTGCATCACACGTCCTATATATTTATTATCATTGACCCGCGGGTGTACCAATTCTTTTTTAAGCTAACTGTTTCGACGCCGGATGTATTGCAGCGCCCATCAATGAATTTCTGTAAACGCCCGAAGCGTGCTATAATTAAGCTTTATCGCAGTCCAGTTGTGGCTGTCGCATGTTCCCCTGTAGCAGGTCTGTGGAAAGAAAAGAAGGAAAACAGGTATAAAGGGAACTATAACAGCACTCAAACTTCGCACAATTTCTTAGGATAGAACAAGGCAGTTCTCAAGAAGGGGGGAGGGTTGGCAAACAGCACTCCGCAGACAAAGAATGCGGGAGTCAACGCTGATTCACACGATCTCGAACAACATAATGAGCTTGTTGATTTCCACGCAGCAAAATTTGCAGTTCGTCCAACTTGGCGGCTGCCTAGCCTGACCCCCTGCCGTTTTTAGCGTGGGTACAAAGGTCAGACATCATAAAGCATTCCGTAGGTTTCCTCTTCGACAACGGGTCTACCACAGCGGACTTCAAATGTAAGGGTGCATCAAGAATTGCGCGTTATTTGAATTGTCTTGAAACGCAGTCTTCGCTTTTGCACGGGCTTTCTCTTCGGACAACATGCGCAAACTCGCCTACACTTTACGACATATCACTGAATACAATCGCTTTGTCAATAACACCTCCATGTACATGTAGGCAGGCATTCCATGTTTCGAGATTAAAGCCAAAACTGTAGTTTTATAGGCATGAGAATTTCATGGATACTTTAACCAGGCTTTCGCCATTGTAGCCGCTGTCAAGCCCCGTTTATTTACACATGGTCATGGTGGTGAAGTGCGCCGTTAACCAAATTGTCAATCGTGCACCGTTTTTGGGCTATATTGTTCACCGCAAGGAAATTAGTTTTTCCTATTGTTAGATAGCGGCTAGCAGAATTGGCTGTCGTCTATAAAAAATTACAGCATATCCACGGAGTGAATGATGATGAGTGGGCGAAGCTCGGGAGGTTCATCGTAGATCAAGCCGAGTTCCGGATTAATGTAGTTAACGCGCACGCTACGAATCCTTATGGTTCAACTATGCACAAGCGAAATCTCCCACCGGCACTTCATTGCAAGTCAAGATCCAGTGCATATATATATATATATATATATGGGTGGCCGGTGAACGGTTCTCCAACGTGGGCAGTCGGTATTTCTCAGTCAAGAAACTCGCTAGGAGACGCTGCCTGCGCCAACGTTGTCTCTCGCGTGTGAGGGCGCGTTCTCCTTCTTTGCGAGCTGATATAGCGTTCATCTAAGAAAGAGCGTTTCCATAGTCAACGCGCGCCTTTCGCTCTCTCTCTCTCTCTCTGTCTCTCTCTCTCTCTCTCACAAGACAGCAGATGGACGAGTGAGAGAGAGAGAGAGGCACGCACTCGCCCCGGCACGCGGGTTACGCCTGACGCCTGACGCAGGATAAGGTTAGACTAAGACGAGCTTCGCCCCTGAAACTGATCAATGGCGCAATGCGTCGGTTTTTCTAAAATCCATAGGCTTCGCAGTACATTATAACATCGTCACTGATGCTCGCATACAGTCTGAAAGTCACGCGAACGCTCGTCTGGCATGTAAACCTAGCAGAACAGTCTGAAGCATTATCGAAGCAACATGCTAGTTAAGCATGGGCGTCTGCCGAGCCTTAGCGTGCTTCACCAGAAAGTGAAGGTGCCCCCTGAAAAACAACACATGCGCATATCAAGGTGCGTGAGTATGAATGTATAAGGCAGAATCTGCTAGAAACGCAATGCTAAGGCAGTTTTCTTTAGCCCAGCGCCCAGACGAGAAATCGTAGGCGCGACCCCTACATCCCCAGGCACGCGCATCAGACCAGTCAGCCATGCAAGAACCTTCTCCTCTAACACTTGCGGGGTGCCATTTTTACGCAGCATTTCTAGCTGGTAGTATGCTGCTCTTTCAGAAGTGCTTTTTGTAGAGGAAGCCGACGAGGCAAGTTTACTCATTGCTCACGAGATTCATGCGTGGTCGGCTACGGCACCGGCGGTACATGAGCCGCGCGGCAATGCTGTAGTTGGCCGAAAGGCGTCAGACGCTTCGGCGGCGCGCTAGTAGCGCTGAAAAAACAACGGTGTGGTATGAGCGTACGCGCTTGCTACGCAGAAACAACGTTCACCTGCGCGTCAGGCACGCTGCAGCCTAACGCCGGACAGTATCCCGAAATACGCTGGTACAGGTACATGTCCTGCCATCACATTCATTGCTTGACGCTTATGGTGAAACTGGGCATATCCACTGCAACCAAACAACGTTTGGTTGCAGTGGATATGACCAGCTTCACCATAAGTGCAAAATGAGTGGATATATCCACTCAAACCAAACTCTCTTTGGCTGGAGTGGATATAACCGGCAATAAGCTGCTGATTTGTTTGAATCCTCAAATTTGATTATTTTTAGGTGAAAACGGAATGGGCGCAGCTTCGGAAAAGGTAGATCATAAATTACGATTTTATTGTGACTAATTAATAAAATCAGAAGATGACGCGTTACCACTGCCACGTATTCGAGCACGCTGGTATAAAGTTACAATTTACAGATTCTGAAGAATTCATACACACTCTATCAGCAATTCCTAAATGAAGGGATTATTCTCGGAAAGGATTCTCGGCGTATTTTTGTGTGAGGCAGGACTTATTGCTTGGTTGATTTAGTCGGACGACCTATAAAACTAACGATTCCTTCATTAAGATAATTACATAATTACTCCCATAATTGTGTTAGTGCTGAATACAGTCGAAAGACGTAATATGTCCTCTAATATCCGACGGTAGTAGGTTCACCGCCTAACAGCGACAGCTGTGATTCGGCCATTTTAATTCCTTTCCATTTCTGCCATAATTTCTCCACTACAGCTCAAAGAGCTACATGTAATTTCCCTTATGCTTTCCTTTGAATCTTTGTCAGGTGGATTCATCGCGCTTTTGTATAAAAGACAAATACGCACTTGATCCATTGCCCCTTTCTTATTTCATCAAGTTTGGGGAAATACCACCAATATCTATTCCTTAAAGGTCGTTCGCGGCGCACTATCTCGCGCACTTGAGAGTTATCTATAAGTACGAGGCCTATAGGAAACTGTCATAGCACTCGTATTCTAAGCATAACTATTATGCGATGCCTTTCGATCCAGAGCGCTAGTGGTTGTGATTTTAACTCAAGATCCACGAGCTCGCTGAAATTTCTGCGCTGCGATCTAATATTTCTTTTTTTTGTAAAAATTCGGCAGGCTCCCGAATGGGAGATATCGGTCTGATAATTATGCCCACATTTCGATCTCAGGATACGAGAAATTATATATTTTTCTCTTGATGAGCCTATGCCTTGTTGTGCTCTCATAAAATTTTCGATTCTACTTCGGTGACACACGCAGGTGTTATAATAACATTGTCATATGTGGTACATGCCCTAATAACAATTGCTGAGCACTGTGGGTGTGAGTGACACGTGATCGTATTATCTTTAATCGTGACGTGCCTGATTGGCGTGTCACGTGGGACACGCCAATCAGGCACGTCAAAAGAAATGTACCCATATGTAGGCAACCGTCACTTAAAAGAAATGTACCCATATGTAGGCAACCGGATGGATGGATGGATGGATGGATGGATGGACGGACGGATGGATGGATGGATGGATGAATGAATGAATCCATGAATGGATGGATGGATGGATGGATGGATGGATGGATGGATGGATGCATGGATGGAAGGATGCGTGGATGGAAGGATGAATGGATGGATGGATGGATGGATGGAAGGATGCATGGATGGAAGGATGCATGGATGGAAGGATGAATGGATGGATGGATGGATGGAAGGATGCATGGATGAAAGGATGCATGGATGGAAGGATGAATGGATGGATGGATGGATGAATGGATGGATGGATGGATGGATGGATAGATAGATGAATGGACGGATGGATGGACGGACGAAGGTGCAGCTATTCAAGCATTTGCAAAATCACGATCTCTAATGCTAAATGGTAAATGTAATATTTACGAAATCTGTACTATTTAAATCCAATCTTCTTTCGTGCATGCTCGCACAGCCGTCTCCATGCATTCCATGAAAGCTCCACAGGTAATTATATTGTGGTCAGTTGTGCAGTACATGTACAATATGCCATGTTCGTGATATCAACATACATATTTCACGTTCGCGATGCGTTGATGCCCTCCCATCCCGTTTTTGAGCTCCGCACTAAGAATAAGTCGACCAGGAGAGCACCGAGACGTAGGCGGCTGTTGGATAGATGGTCAAATGAAGTGAAAGTTACAGAAGAACTTTCAAAAATTATTCTCATTTAAAAAAAGGCGGGCGAAGTTTGTTAAGTTGAAGTATACCTTGTTTTCCCCACACACCATTCCATCTAGTAGGTCATGGTTCTGGAATACATCATAGTTCGGTTCTTGATAGTACTCAGTTGTAGACTCTGTTTTAGTTGAGCTCTCTTCCTCACTGTATTCATAATTATAAGTATCATCTGTCGTATTCCAGCCACAAGAAATTTCACATTCCAGCATGTCCTTCTGTTGAGAAAACATAATTGGGAACAATGTAATACATAGTGCGCAGCAAAATTCGCTGACAAGCGAGAGTTTTTTATAAGAAGAAGAAGACTAACGAGCCAAATCTAAGTAGAGAAATAACAAAAATGAGCAGTGGACGATCTGCTTGCTCATACTAGCTGCGTGATGTGTGTATGAAGAAGGAATGACATACACAAGGATTAGGCGCGAATGACGCTTCTTGAGCGCTCTGTGTTTATTCATTTTTGCATGTTTATATAACTTTCCAGCTCTCCGTGATTGAAGCATTAGGCAGAATGGCATTAGCAATGAGAATTTCACTGTTGCTCCGGTGTGTTTGCTTGGTTATAAGCTGAGGAAGTATCAGCGTAGCCCACCTGTCATCGCTTACCAGTGCAGGAAAAAAATGCATAGGAAGTTTGTACAAATACGTTCGCCGATAATCGACAATAATGATATAATTATTTTGTGTTTTAAGTCAGAAATCCATGATCTGATTATGAGAGACGCCGTAGTGGAGGGTTCCGGAAAGTTTGACCAGCTGCGGTTCTTTACCGTGCACTGACATCGCACAGTACACGTGCCCCTGGCATTTCGTCGCTATCGAAATACAGGAGCCGCGGCTTGAATTAGATCCCACCACGTTCGCGTCAGCAACCTAGTGCCATAAACACTAGATCATCATGGCAGGGCCAGCGAAGTGTTCAGAAAGGGCGAGTGGTTATTGCACAATCTGTAAAGTCATTTCCCCAGAGCGGAGCAGCTTGTTCTGGTACAGAAATCTCACGTCAACTCCTTATAATTCACCAGTGGGGATGACATTTCTTGTACTTTTATACTAATTTTGTTTCTTTCGGTGCAGCCAACATTTCGAAATATTCGCAAACTATTGGAAAGTTCTTCGGGCTTGCCAACAGCGGCTGTTTGTCTGGAAGAATGAATAGAATACGAGATTATTCGATTCAATATTCGAGCCTGCGCAATATTCACATACCATTCAGCTAAAAATCAATCTCAGATAGACTGAGCCCTTCACTAAACCACTACTAGGCTTACTCTCGTGATACACTTCTACGTGTGCTCCGTCAGCTTGGTAGTATTGGGGACAGGGACATCAGTAGTATCATAAATAAACGCTACATTGCCAGTTTATCGATTCCGGGACACCAACTCTGCGGTCTAGACGTAGTACTCGACAAAAGAGCTATACACTAATGGCTAGCGCATGTAGCTCGTCTGCCCGAAAATACACAGAAACTCAACTTCACATGTATTGCTAGTGATGGATCCTCATGATCACGCATGGCTAGGATGATTCCGGTGTGCGTGTTATTGCTGTATTGAGAACTGTTCCTTCCGACTTCAAAAAACTTTGCGAACTTCGCTCCCCGCCAGGCGATAAACGCCGATCGCACCATGTACTGCGCAGTAACATTACGCGCGGCCCATATCTTGCGTACAAAGTGGCACTCCACGCGCGCGTGCTGTGTGTGTTCCCCGCCGGGGCGAAGCTTAAGAAAAAGAGTGCGTGCCCGCCAGTATTCGTGTTACATATCCTGTCGCGACGTTCATTCAGGTGCTACTAAGAGACGATCTTTACGTTGGCATCATTCCTTGGCTTCAAGGCAGCCCAAAGGCCTTCAAAACACAGACCGTATTAGCGTTACTACAGGTCGTGCGTCGACATTCGAGCGCACCTAAGGTGTAAATTTAAATGGAGAAAACCCAGCCTAACCGGTTTAAGTTCTACTTAGACCATCTTAAATCGTTCTGATACACCTTAATCACATTTAATCAGCCCGGAACCAAGCACGGTCTTCGATTTGACGCTTCATAGGTCTTGGGTGCGAGACCAAGAAAGGGGGGGAGGTATGTGTACAGCAGGGTACTTAACAGCTCTCCTACCACTATCCACTCAATATCTTAGCTTTGTAAATTAATAATAACCTCATCATCACCATCATTAGCCTATCTTATATACACTGCAGGACGAAGGCCTCTCCCAATACTCTCCATCCTTGCCTGTCCTGCGCGAGCTGGTGCCATTTCATGCCTGCGAATTTCTTAATTTCTTCCCCCATCTTTATCTCTGTCGTTCGCGGTTACGCTTGCCCTCTCTTGGTATCCATTCCGTCGTTCTAACTGTCCATTTGTTATCTAGCCTTCTCATCATGTGGCCTGCCCATGTCGATTTTTCCTTCTTAGCGTCGGTTGTCTAGATGCAATTCTGCCTTGCTTGGCTAGTTTCTGGCCTTTCTTAGCCACATGATATTTCTTACCCCATTTTTGTACTCAGCTTATCGTGTCGACGCCTACATCGTTCAAGAAGAACTTCTGAACGGGCGTATTTTTAAATAAGGCTTTCACCACATTGGCGGTCATCTCTTTGTTGTCGTTGTACTTACCTCGGAGACCGGCACGGCTTGCACGCCTGGATGCATCAACTTACAAAACTCTTCGCGACTCATATTTTCTCCAGGATGAAGGCCGTTTGGAATGCTGGCAGTTGTATTCACGTACAGACATGACTCTGGCAGAGTACTGCAGAAGAAGAAAGACGTGCCACCTCCCGAATCAGCCATGTCAGCCTCACAACCATATGATTTCCCTCCCAGCCTAGTAGCAGACATTTGTAATCATAAATACATGCATAAGTAAAATAATTATATTTGGGCGACGTCGTCGCAGAAGTGTAAAATAGAATCTCATTGATACTTTTATCCTGGTAGTTATATGATTTTTCCGTAGTGAAATTACATTGCCGAGCAAAAAGGAAGACGTCATAAGAGTGCTTGGATGATGGACGGATGCTATGCGCTCCTCTTTATAAGGAAGTGCTTCTTTGCATGGTCCCCAGATGAATTTTTATAGGGAGCATCGAAAGGTTTTGGTGATTTTATGAAAATTGTGCCGTTAGCTATGATCCTTCTGATCTTTAGAAGGCGATTGTTAGGGGTCTGCAGTAAGTTTCTTATTTACTACAAAGTTTAAAATATGCACATGGTTAAATATCTACGTGACTGAACCTGAGGTTTTCAACCGTCCCTGCCCATGGGTCGTCCAATGGGCATGCGTTCACCCTTGTCATCGGCTTTCCCCGTCAGGTTACATAAATCCTGGTCACACATTGGTCACATAAATGGACGTTTGCCGGCGCACTACTGAGGCCTCTGCGCAGCGGCTGCCGTGAGAGGCACAAATGTCACTAGCGTCTGCACCATAGCTAAGGAAGTTGTGGGATAACAGAAATGGTAAGCGGAATGGCAACACAAACAGGCTCATATCTTCGCTGTTACAATGTCCTCTGTTTAATTTATGGCATCAGTTGTTTGATAATGGTTATACCACACACAAGTCACAAACAATACCAGGGAGATTTTTAGCAAGCTTTTTAAATGAGATGCAAATCAACATTCAATGTATCTATCTATCTATCTATCTATCTATCTATCTATCTATCTATCTATCTATCTATCTATCTATCTATCTATCTATCTATCTATCTATCTATTTTTATTGTGGCCGTCTCGTGGCCTTCGTAATTCTCAGAATAAACGGTTCACATCAATTTTGACAGTAGGCAGGTTACGACATCGCGCCCCCACAAAGCGGGCGATAATCCGAACACGATGGTTCTGGCCCATTACGGACCAGTAGTCCATACGGATAGATGTAAGGATTGTAGTCACGGGGTGCGCATCAGCCTCATTCCCTAGGCGGGCCCTTAGGTTCCATGAACGGGAAATTGCCAGGCGGCAGGGGTTGCAGGGCCGCGTTCTTCAGCTCCAGCCCGTGTGTTAGAGAGCAGAGCGGGGGTGCCATCGGAACCATGGGATTCTGTCCGTGTCCTCTGCTCGCCCCGCTCTTCCCCTCTCCCACCCTTCTAGGTCAAGGTACGACTTTACAGCATAAATGCTCGGAAAGTTTGCGTGTTCTCTATAGACGTTCCTAACTTCCTACAGGGTGTGATGTTGGAACGTGTGCCTTCCTGGAGCCAAACCCTAAAATCTTCCTTGCGAAAAATACATCAGCGGTGCGAATTTAATTCTCCTTATTCCTCTCCCCTGCTTTTTTTCTAGATGCTGGATGGCTTCGTACAATTTGTTGTTTAAGCAGTCTTCAAAGTGATTGCATAATAAGCAGCGTGTGCGAGTAATCAGTGATGGGGAGTCCCTGAACCACTCGCAGTTTTTCGCGAATGGCTAAATATCCGCGCTGTGGCACATAAGTACAAAGTTTACCAAAATAACGATCTTCAATATTAGAGGCAGCTAGCATTAATTTATATGTAAACAGAATGTATTACTTTTAAAGCTCGATCTTCTAAAATGCAGTAGTGCTGAGCGGTGCGGAGAATGGCTGTCATGTCCATAGCTTCCGCTGGCAATTCTCTAATCGTATTGCTTAAAACAATTTAGTATTAAGAGTTACTTGAGCATTTATAGTATGCAATCATACATGATGTATCTAAATAGCAGAGAGATGTTTCGGTTCGCAGTCATTTTCTTACCGCACTAAACCTTGTATTCGCTCCTTGCAGCATTCAGAGAGCTTCGACTTATTTCGCATGCCTTTGTCGGCGTGACTCATCAAGTTTCCATGAAGACTAGAACAGTTCGGTGAAGTCGGACAACCGTCGTGATCACAACCCAGTCTGAAAACAAAATATGCGCAAGGGCTTACATATGCGAATCCGTATTTCATGGGCATTGTGTCACCTAAAAATATGCCGACGAATTCTGCATCCTAGCACTGAGCCGTTAGTACATCTCATAAACTGAATGCGCATTCTATTTATTGGAAACACATTCCGATTTTCTACGTAGGTTAAGCCCAAGGAAACTTGCATGACACAACCAATGGCTGTGCGAGATCAGTTGACATGCATTTCGTAACGAGCATCTCTCTTTTAGTTCACCGTTCCTGCGAAGCTTTGTTTCCAGGCAAGTATTGGTTTTGCACGAATTAGTGAGCAACCTTCCTAAGCATTTTCATTCGTAGCGATGAAACGAGGAAGGAATTAGAAATAGGAAAGAGATGACGATTACTTTGAACTGACGAATATGTCCGTCTGTCTCTTTCCTCTTTCTAATTCTTTAGTTTTTTTCATCTTTGCGCCTGAACATTTTGATTGAGCTTTCTGTACCCTCCTAACGAATTTTAACCGGTTTTTTCTCTATGCGGTAGTTGACTACCTCGAACAGGGGCTCAAATTATTTGATGGGCTTGGCTACCTTTATCAAAACAAAGCCAATGCACCATTTTCTAGAGCCTTCCTGTGCCCCCCCCCCCCCCTCTGCCGCAATCCGGAGAGAAATAACACGTAAGGTGAAATATCTTAAGAGAAGTTGTTCCTTGGCCATTTCGTTCATGCTGTAGATAATATGGAAATAAAGTGAACATTAGCGCAAATAAAATACGAGGCAGGAAACACCAAAAACCAACAAACAATGAAGCCTAGGAAAGCAGATGGGAAGTTACTGTAGTTTCTCAATTAGCTTGTATTATTGGGTTGTTTCTCACAAATAAATGAGCCCTTGACCCACTTCTTTCGTTATTACATAGCATGGGCCTCGTTGCAGCAGACTTCGTGCCTTTACGTAGCATGCGAGGGCATATTGGGCAGCACCCTATTCGCCATAAAACCACGTTTTACGTTACATCTCCTGCCAAAAAGAGTGCTCCATACACACCGCCATGGCTACTAGTGACGCTGCCTAACATTGTGTGCACGCCGCATGTTATTCTAAGCACACTAGAATTATGAGTGAGCACATGTTCTGGTTTATTTGTGGGGTTTAATGTCGCAAACCAGTGGTGATATTGAGACGCCGTGGCGGAGGGCTCCGTAAATTTAGAACACTGGGGGTTCTTTGACATGCACTAATATCGCACACCACACGGGCCTCAACATTTCGCCTCCATTGAAATGCAGCCGCCGTGGCCGAGATTCGATGCCGCGACGTTCGGAGCAGCAATCGAATACCATAGCCACTAGACCACCGTGGCGAGGATGAGCACATCTTTAAGTACACGGCAGCAGTGCCTTTTTTTCCTGAGTAAGGATCGGTCGAGAACACGGGCGGTAGTGCTCTGGCCAATGGATGCTAACGGGGCTCAATGTCATCGCGAGCCTCTTGTACTGCACATATTCGCGCTTAAAACATTTTACCTCATACACAGCCTCGTGCGCCACGGTCTTTTCTGGACTTAAAATTTTCACTCAGAACGGTTCGAACGTCCGTTGCACCCGTTACGTTGTCTGTCCCGTATTTCTGGTCCGTGTATATTGAGTGTATAATGAGTGTATAAATAATGCCACAGCCGATGCTCCTTAAATAAATAAAGGAGGCAGTCGTACAGAACCGCCACGAGTCTATGCGTCACTCATGTTATGAAACCTCAACAAAAAAAACACTTAAGCCCATTGGTATTACCATAATAAACTGCCTGACCATACTTCAGTTTTTTTAAATGTTGAGTATGATAACAGAACCAGTTTGAACGTTGCCTTTTAAGTCACATAGAATTTGTTTTCCTTGCCGCGAGGCTTTGTGCTGTAATCATCAAACCTTTCTGATGGAGCCATAAAGAGAGACAGCCGAGTATAGCTCTTACTACCTCCATGTACTTTTGAACAAGACAACCATCTGACATAATTGCCTTTTGGTTTTCTACTACGTGCGAAACCAACCACATGTGTAGCCGTCAAAAGATTGTCCACCTGAATGGTTTGTAGCCGACAGAACGTGTCGTCTCGAAGAATAGCTCAGAGTGAAGACCCTCTGATTCCTCGAATAGGCTGTCAAACTCACTTGGCTGATCTCATTGATATAGATTGCTATATTTAGGTCATTCATACTTATGTGCGAAATTAGTTAATTAAATATAGCTTCCACTAGAATTTATCTTTGCCTATATTGTGTGCTTTATGGGTTACCGCAGATGAGTGATATGTCTTTTGATGAATTTTTGGGCAATGGCGGCCTTCTCAGGCAGCCCTGCCTTCTGGAGAGCTTTTATCGCTTCCTTTACAACATATATTTTCCTGACTATGCAGACCAGCAGGGTTGTTTTTTACACACTACAAGAGGTATGCAGCTTGAGCTAAACTCTACGCTCATCGCTTCGGGGAACTCACAATCTTATCGTCGCGAAAGTTTCAGCCAGAAAACAATAGGTTCATCAGCATGCTTACAAATGTCCAATTTCATGCGCCAATGTAACACGTCCATTGTATGTGAGCGGAGAGTCTTCCCCCACGGCGACTTTCCATGAGGAGCAGATTCCGCCGATCGTAGTCATACCTGAAATTGCACTCGCATTAGACCCGGTGCTACACATGGTATTCCACAAGCAAGCAAAAATAGCCCCAATACAGTTGTTACCTTATCAGAAGTCATCAGTGATTAGAATATTCAGGAATGCTCATGTATCTTGAGAGAGTAAACATATCTTGAGAGAGTAAACCAATCGAAAATTGAAACGCGACCGGTATCCTTGACTCAGGTGCCCTTAGTAGCACTCACACAAATCCCGAGCTCCTCTTGAATCTATGGTCATTAATTTTTCTCCTCGTTAAATGCATCTTTACTATAAACACACCTGAGATAATGCCATGCAGAACACTTAAATTGGCCTCTTTAGTTGAGTTGCTCTTTATGATTAAAGTTGTTATCACTTATTTTTTTTCGCTATCCAGATGGATATTACAGATGTGAGATACCTGTGCTCTGATGCTATGTCAATGATATACGACTCCTAACGTGTCCTTTTTTAGTCTCTAGTATTTATGTTTGAATTTCTTAGTGAATCGTTAGGTGGCTCGAACGCAATTTTTCAGACAAAACTATGCAAAAAATGTGGAAATAGATTTGTCTGGTGCATATTTCCATATCTACATGTAATGCTGTGGAGTAAATGCTGTGCGTTGCTATGAAAAACGCGCGAAGGTTCAACAAATAAACGTACCTGTCCCTCTTTTACGATTTAAAGAAGCTCTGTGCTAGCTATCTGAATTATAGCTGAGAAAAAGTGCACTAAATAATGTAAATGGTGCATGAAAAGGCAGAGTTTACAAGCTATGCTTGTTTCTCTGAACGAGGCCTGTAAAGCAAAACGTTGTCTCTTGCAATGTCCTCTCAGGCACACTAATTTCTAGTATTCTTATTATTGTGGTAGGAGTTATGTGGACACTTGAACCACGTTTTCTCTGTCGGTGTCAGCTATCGTAGGTCGCCATTATGCTCGGCATATATATAGGTACGTATACATAACTAGAAATACAGGTTCCAAATAAAATTCCCCAGACCCCACGCACTGTGGAAATCGGTGTCATGGGAAGCAGTGACTTAAGAAACTTACTATTTAGAAATATTGGCACTCACCCAAGTGTTACGAGTATAGGATAAATGTATTTGTCCAAAGTGCATGAGCACCCACATATGAGTATGCCTAACGTGCCCTAAATAAGAACGTCGACCGCAACGCGGCGACTGAATGGTAGCTCAATGTAGGACGGAACATTACCACTCACGTTAGCCCACAGCACTAACATCTGTTTCATAGAAGAAAACTTCAATGTACGGCTCGTTGAAGCGCTCACACATATATCGATCGTTGTAGTATTCGTACAGGATGGAGTCAATTTACAGAAAAGTATACCGAATGGTAGCAGAACACATCTATTGCCATGATGGTGCTTATGAAACACGCCACGTATTTCGATCATGTTAGAGAAAAGCCATTTCTTACAACTACCATTGCAACAGGAACATTTACTCTGTACACCATGTGGGGGCGCCTGCCGTCGCCTAGAGGCAGCGCGCTTCCTCGGTACTTTGAGCGCCCATGTTGGATACTCCCCTAATACTTCGTGAGCAGCATGTGCATCTGTGTCAACCGCGATCAGGAAAATGTGAGCCTGTCCTAAAGGCAGTGTAGAGTGTCATGGACAGAAATCTTCAGACGCCGCTATAAGTTGTGGATTGGACTCGCAGCCGCGAAGTTTCATATGTGCATTTAGTTGCTTCTTGGTTAACACACCTTCTATAAAGTTCTAACACCTGCGGCGCATACCCATGCACCGTGGTTTTAGAACTACGGGTACCATCTACACCTGAATGCAGTATCGTAAACGGGACGTACACAACAAGTTTGTCATTTTAGTGATATAAAGATTAGTCATTCATATTCGTCGTACCCTTATAGTCTACATACCATATATTGTGGTATACTAGGTGAAGCAGACGACCGGAGTAGGACTGGCATGTAGGTGGCTATATAGACAGACAGATAGATAGATAGATAGATAGATAGATAGATAGATAGATAGATAGATAGATAGATAGATAGATAGATAGATAGATAGATAGATAGATAGATAGATAGATCGGCAAGCAGGCGGAACGTGCAGCTGTGCATAAGGTAGGCTGCAGATGAGTCACCGGACAAAATACACATTTGGGTGGGGACAAAGCTGAATGACATCGCCCTTAAACAGTTGCCTCGCATTATTTCCTGCAGTGTTGCAGAGTGTTGCCACTGCGATAATTCCTTCGTCATTCTGGCGAAACCGCGGATTTTCGTGAATGTTGACAATCTTCTAAGCCCAAAACAGAGTATACTTAGTTTCCTTGATCAATTCACTGTCTACATGATTGAAAATATCCGTGGCCAAGTTCATGTATGCGAAAATTGTTACGAATTTTAGGCAGTATTGCACATTTCAGCGATATGTGTAGGCAAGAAAAGGCAAATGATTCCGGGTACATGGTACTGTCCTATGGGAAAGCTGCGCAGAGCTGACCCTGTGCGGGAAAAAATTCCAGTTCCTCCACTCGACCAGTGATGTTTACAGCAAGCCTGAGCAATTTAGGGCAGTTGTACCCTACTAAGGGAGAGCTGTTACAGCTTTCTTGGTGACATCTTTTGCCACACAATTCAGAGTACGTCGCACTATACTATTCGAGAGCGCAGTAGAGCTCTCCCTGCAAAAAAAAGCTACTAAGTGAAACAACCCAGCATGCAATTTCGTAATAGTTTCAAAGGCCAATGTTGTATCCAAGCTCAGTTTTGTTGGATAAGTACTGGTCAGCGTTCCTCTGTGTTACGCGCTTTAGTTTATAGCTTGAATGTCACCATAAATTGTATGGGGGATCGTGACAATGCTACTCCGCCTTACGCACAATTTTCATCTAAGAGAGCATGCTTTCATATTTTAGTATGTCTAGAGCCTATATTAGTCGACCAAATCGGCCAAGCAGTGACTCATGTACAGAATTTTGCTCAAGATTGGGCAAACCCTTGCGTCAGCCTTGCATGAGCGGTTCGGCAGGGACTACTTCTCCTGGTGGCCTGTATATTAAAATTTTATAGAGAATACTATTCCGTCTTGGCCCTCCGTGATAGGTCAGTTCTGCTTGGCAACGCAGAATTGACCAATCTCAGTTCTCTGTTTGTAATTCCTGTCTTGACAGGCAGAATCAAGTAATCAGAGCGGCAAACTATTCCGTATTCCGTTTTACGATAAAGTTCCCGCGTACCTTTTAAAACCTCCTTGTTTTCATCAGCACGGTAGTGATTCACATTACATTCAGTAATGTGAATCACAAAACACTCTCACAAAACCAAACTCTAACATGGATAAGTACGCTTATGGAAACGTTAGCATTACGTATATTGCCTGCCCTTTGTTCATAACGATGCCTTCATCACAGTAAGGAGATCGAATTTAGTGTGTTCGTTGTTTTTCGCACTCTCTCGTGACGCTGATTACCGTTATAATAGACGTATGCTGCATCCTAAGGAATAAAACAGTTCGAAGCATAATTTTCAAAAAACTAGTGCAGTTTTTAATGTTTAGCGGTGCACAGGAATGCTGAGAACATGCATCAATAATAGCGTCATACGAGCCCTTGGATTTCAAATTAATACTTTCTATTAAGCTGCACAGACATCCCTTTGATATCTCCTTTATGCCAGTTTAGCTGCAATACATCGAGCACTGAAACTTCGCACGTGTGATTGAAGCATTGATATGTAGGTATTTGTGCTCACCTGAGACCTCAGTTTTGAAAACACCATTCATGTTAAGAGTTAGTTCTTCTCTGGAAAAAGCGACATTACCATTTTACACAGTGCGGCAATTAATTAATAATGTCAAGGCTCATGAAAGCAATTACAATCTGCACGAAGTCCACAGTACAAGCAAAACATGCAAAGCTACTTTATATGGCTTTAGCAGGGCTGATAATTTTCAATTTATTCTGTATAGCGCCTTTCTGCTTATGCAGCTAAGTATTTTTTAGATGCTGCGGTTCCCTTAGTGTGTTGTCTATTGACTGCGAGATCGACCTATATATGCCAGCATCTATATACAATGAAAAGCATAGATTGCAGCATGAATTGACTGATGGCCGAAGCGTAATCTGCCATTCAACGAGTCAATCACATCAGGGTCAGCGAATGTGTCCGCCCTTGCCGGGATCAAGTGACCTTGAGCCTTGCATGCACAAGCGTAGACACTAAGGTAATGCAGAGGGTGGCGCTCATTTCTAGACTATTTCAGTTAGAAAGGTTGTTATTTACGCAACATGAAAGGAGATGACCCGGTGTGTTATCGCTAAAACTGGAAATAAATATTTGAAAAAATACTACTTCATTATGGTTAGTCCTATTTTCTGCAAAAATAGCCCACATTATTCCCGTGTCATTATGGCTGTTCTACAGTTTACCACTAAAATAAATTGTTCTGTTCGCCAATGCTTCACACAACGAGCCTCTATTGCGGCGAAACGAAACTCCGTAATGAACTGGGTGCCATTTTTTTTCTTTTTCTTCCATTTCACAAGTTCTTCATGCAGAACTCAATTTTACTGCTGTTATTTCGCGTATAATGCAATTCTGCCAATTTTTATCTGTATTTGTAATATTTCGCATATCGATATATAATGTATTCTTAAACCTCCTTTTTTACGGTGTTTTCTTCCCTCTCACAATTGGTTTGTGCACCATTTTTTCGCTGGTCGCTCGTGCGAGCAGTCCTTGCGAACGGTGTCTTCTCGTTTGATGCGTCTTATGCCACCGGAGTTCCTTGGGGAATATATACCAATAATAACACTGAATGCCGTAAACTTAGCTCAAAAGCTTCAGTAGAGTTTAGATGAGGAAATACGCAAGACAATTTCTCTGACTCTGCGTAGCGGAGACTTTTTTGTTATAAAATCTGGTAAGATGGAAAAAGGGCGGATGATCTGGTCTGCGATAGTCGGGAACTTATGGATTGTCTCGAAAAGCGTACGTACTCACCTAGTCAAGTGGAAAACAATATCGCAACTCGCTGAAACACATAAGTTGATGTAGTCCACAGTATTGTTTATTGTGACTACAGCATCATAACCACAGACTGTGGCACCAAGGGTATACTTCCGTCCATCCGTAGACGGGCCGCAACTCATGTTCCTATAAATGAAGTCATCCTATAATGAAAAAGTAATTGTCGTTAGCGTTATTGCAGACGTGTACGAATATGAACTTATTAATAGGTTTCAAATATCCACATCCTACTTTGAATATCAAATCAAACATCTAATATTAAATGGAAATGCACCTTCACGAATATATTGGTAAGCGCACCTGTGTCCTAATAACAATAATAATATTATTCAGGCTCTCCGAGCCCACAGCAGGGTAAAAGCCTCTTCCATAGGTCTCCAGTTTCCCTGGTCCTCTGCTAATGGCGAGCAAGCTATCTCCGCAAACTTCTTGATCTCTTCCGCCCACCAAACTTTCTGCCGCCCCCAGCCATTCTCGGGTTCTATACGGAACCACCCTGTTAGCCTTAATGACCAACGGTTGTCTTGATTTCGCATTACATGCCCCGCTCACGTCTCCTTTTTCTTAATTTCTGCTAATATGTCCTTCACATGCGTTTGTTCCTTCACCTACTCCACTCTTTCCTGGTCCCTTAATGCCACATCTATTAGTGCGTGTACATTAGCATCGGGAACGCACCGCTTCGACGAGCTTGTCAGATGGTCGCTGTATTGTCACGAGATAAAAGACGGAAGCCTTCAGGAATAGAGAACGGCGCTTTTAATACGGCCGCAAAATCCCAAGAAGAAGATGATAATGATGAACCTTTAAATATGGCGCATACCCACTTCGGGGGATTGGCCAAGACCTGATATGCCTAACTTATAGTGGGAATACTGTGCGAATACCGCAACACGATGAATAAAGCGACGAACGTCTTCTGTCTCGTCTTCTACCCCTCCACTTATTTAAGGTGCGAGCCCAATATGATGATAGCAAGGATGATGATGATGATGCGTCACATGGAAAACGTGGGTTATTATTCCCCACTTAAAAATGCATTGTCTCGATGCTAAAACACGGATCAGTAAAGGAGAAAAAAGCGGAAAAGGGGGAAGCAGAAGGAGAAAATAAATGGTGGTATTACAAGAGTCATAAGTCATCGGGAATAATAAGACTTCATCCGACCGACGTGCACAATCTCAGGCAAAGGTTGACGGTGGGGGCGGTTTGGAGACTTGGCCAGGTAATGACATCAACGTCCCGACAATATCAACAGAGGGCGAGGAAGTACCCACAGTACGAGTGTACAAGTACCTTGGGACATGGTAAATGATGGCAATAGAGGCATAGAAGTACAGGAAAAAGCTATGACAGCTAAAGAAAAGAGGAATTCTGCAATAACAAAGCATAGAGCGCTGTGCGGTTACAACAGGTAGGAGGTGATTTGCGATCTGTGGAAAGGTGTGATAGTGGCAGGACTTACATTCGGAAACTCAGTTGTGTGCAGGACGTCAGAGATACAATCAGGACTGGACGTGAATCAGAAGACAGTCGGACGTCTTCCATTGGGCGGCAAAGGTAGACCACAAATGAGGCTGTTAAGGGGGATATGGCGTGGTCTGACTTGGACCGAAGGTATTCAGATATTTGTATAGGAATAATGGTGGTTCACAGCGCAAGAAGACAACTAGGAGGCTTACCAATAAGTCCACAGCCAGTAATGAAACGGATGGGGCTAAAGATGGCAAGAAGAGCAGAGCGAAGTCGGATTGGATAGCAGCAATGGAGAAGGACCGGCAATAAGCAACTACAGAAGAGGAAAAGACGGAATCAAGAGAGAAATCTTTCATGGTAATTCAAAGGGAAGCGCTTTACCTCTTTGAAGCAACGTCAGGTTGCCTTAGAACACGAAGTTACAGAGCGAAATTTCGTAAAGAAAGGGATACATGTACGTGCTGTCGGAAAGCTAGGGAAACGACAGATCATGTTTTGATTGAATGTAGAGATACCAACCCAGATGTAGATGTGGACACTACCCTACAGCACGGGAAAGCTGCACATATCAGCGATAGAGAAAAGTAAAATGCACTTAGAGCATTGGTGGCGATAGGGTATGGAGGAAACAGAAACGCAAAGTAGTTTGAATAAGGTTGTTACTTCACAGCAGAACGATAATAGATCAAATAAATGGGCCATCAGAAAAATTTGTTATGAAAATGTGATTCGAGGAAAGAGACGTTTGTCGAAGATTAGTAAAGGCGTCGCTCCTAACATCCATCCATCCATCCATCCATGATAACTTTGTAGTTGACATCGCTGAGGCGTTGCACCACTACGTAGGGGCCGAAGTAGCGGCTTTCGGAGTGACCACGTTGTCGTATGGGGGTCCACACTCAGACGTAACTACCAGGGCTGTAGCTGACTTGTCTGTGGTGAAGGATATACCAGAGGGCATCTCATCTCTGTTGACGGCAAATGCGTCGTCAAGCAAGCTGCCGAGCGTTTTCGCCTCACTGTGAAAGCTTCCACATCGGCGAGGGCAGTGTTGCAAGTGTAGGGCAGAAGCATGGCATCTAACGTCGTCGTTGCTTCTGGTCCCTAGAGAAGTGGTAGAGAAGTGAATCCTGTGGTTTCTTGGGTCGCGGTATTATGCGCGAATAATACGTAAGGGAGCATTTCATCCCAGTTCTAATGGTCAATGGCGACGTACATTGAAAACATATCAGCAGTTCTTTTGTTTAGGCGTTCTGTTAATACATTTGTCTGGGGATGATAGGCAGTCGCCTTTCGGTGCGCAGTGCCGCTAACCTGCATGATTTCACGCACAATCTGTGCAGTAAATGCTGTGCAGCGGTCGGTGATGACTACGGCTTACGCACCGTGACGGAGAACGATCGTAGTTACGACGAATTGCGCAACGTCGGAGGCGGTGGCTCGCTGAACTGCCTGAGTTTAACAGTAACGGGTGAGATGATCAGTGGCGACCAGAATCCATCGGTTCGCTGGAGACCACCTCGGATATGGGCCGAGCAGATCCGTACAGACTTGCTCAAATGGGGCTCTTGGTGGAACAACGGGTTCTAGAAAGCTGGCTGGTTGCAAGGGCGGAGCCTTGTGCCATTGACAGTTAGAAATTTACAGTTGGAGTATTGGAAAAGTTTCGTTCAAGTGAAACTCCACCGTACATGGTGGTGCTTGCGCATGTGTGGTGGAGTTTCACTAGAACAAAAATTTTCCAATAAACCTCAGTTGTAAGTCCAGCCTTAGTCCTGCGCGTTCCTTCTTCTTTGTGCTCGCGTCGTTTCTAGCTCGAACATTTTAGATCTATGGTGGTGATGAGAAAATTCTTAGCGAGTGCAAGTGGGATTCAGGAGAAGATTGGAGAGACGAGGCAGCTGAATAATCAGAATGAATGTTTAATAAATAACCCTAAATCTCAACAGGTTGCGTCTTCATGTGGTGATTCGAATAATATAATGGAAAGCTAGCAGAAATTCGAGTTAAATGTTGAAGCTAAGAGAAAGCCAACATAAGACAAAACTAACCAAGTTTAGCAAAAAAAGCAAAGTGAAGATATATAAAGCCGCAGCTCCGCTGTTTAATCACTTAGGACCACTAGAGCGTAACTGGCTCAATTTCCTTATCATAATGAGAAAACAGTGCGGATCAGTTGTGGATGCTCCAATGAAGGCGTCAACCAATATTAAAACATTGCGCGCACAAGGTTCCCTGCGTTCAGCCAAACTATGCATATCCCCTACATGCGCCAAGCACTGCTGCAGCTTGAGTTGAAGAAAAATTGTTCTTGCAGGTCGACATTGACAATTCAATTGGCGTGACATTTCTGTATCTTTCTTATCTTATCGTCCGATTTTCCTTTACATGACCCCATACAGATGCACGCTCAATGAAGCGCATTTCCCGCTTGCACGTATGAGTAAACCACTTACCTCAACCACAATAACTTGGTTCACTTGAAAATGTATTGCCGGAGATTCCATATCAGTGTACGGAAACTGCGCCTGGAAAAGGATCAGAAACGACCGGTGAGTTGCCACGGCGAATTCACAAAGGAAATAGATCATTTTGAGTCAGGCATATAAAAGCTGCGCCAGCTTTGGAATATTTACGAAGTTCCTAGCTTTTTAGGCGACAATTTACACCTAATCTGCCCTTGCATTTTTAAACCCAGGCCTCGATTCTGTGAATTAAGTGAACTGATTATCCTAAAGGAACAGCGCATTTCTCTTAGGTCAAGCATATACATTCTTTTTCATGAAACAGTAATACTTGCCATTAAGCAATACTTGTAGGTAATACTTGTACCACTGTACAAGTATTACTATTACTAGTATACTGTAAGTAATACTTGTACTAGTAATACTTGCTGGAGAGCAGTGCCCTGCGTGCATTTTGATGCAAGGGTAGCGTCTTGTCATAACCAGTTTCCGTTTGACCAGTATTCTGGTACTACAGCCCTATGGAGCTGTCTATGTCTTTCATGCAATAACTAGCTTTGCAGATCAACTTTCTGAGCTCTGAAAGGTTTTCCCCATCATCTTGGGCCGTTACTTTCGCATACCCTTGATTCTTTTTTAAGTCTTTAGTGGTTCTGGACATCCTGCTTACTTGTTACCCTGTTGCGTGACCTCTAATTTCGATACCTCCTTCGAAAACCATTTTGGTTAAAATTTAATTTGCTGCTTCTAAATTGTCAAGTTTCTTTTTTGCCTAAAGATTCAACTTTTTTTAGGATCAGTTATAAATTTCTGTAGTTGTCCGCGACTGCGTCTAGATTCACCCGTTTATTAGCCATTCGTATTGTTGTTGCTTTCTTTATGTCGCGCACGATCCACGCCCTCGCTAACCTCCGAACTCTGCATCTTATGCTAACCAGTTTTTTGTGCCCTACGCTATGCCAAGGGGTCAGCCTTTTTTTTTTGTTTCCCCGTTTGGCAGTTTCCATGTCCATTTCCCGTTTCTATGCTTTCTCAATAACGTACCGATTGGATGGAGTAAGGTTCTCCGTACCACCTTTCCAAATACCTCTCTCATCAGCGATTCATATGAAGGATATTGTAAGTACACATTGGTTGATGGCGTAAGGCCCTGTAAATGGTATGTGATGCTGCTTATAGCTCCCCTTTCCGAGGAGAGCATCGTCTAAGCCTGAAAGGCTTGTCGCCACTTACAGTCATTACCATCGCAAAAGCTTTCCTGTAGTGAGTGTGGTCATGTCCTGCCTGCTTTTCTAGTCATCTTGCCTGCGTCATGGCTCCTCCAGTATACATTAAAGTATAATCTGTCAACAAATAGCCCTGATCGGCATCGTGCTAGAAGTCTGTAACCGTGATCTCCCCGCGGTGCAATTCAACACACCTGCTTAGGAATTTGAACCTTTTAATTACTGCACTGCTATTGTTGATAGCTGCCGAGAAGTTATGGGAAGGACTATTTTTTATGCTCGTCGCACTGTCATCGAAAGTGACGGGCTATATTTTGTTGCTTCCTTTGAGGACCGCGTATTTCGACGACGGCTCAGAGGTTGTGCTTTAAATTGGTAGGCCCGAATTACGTGTTTGTGGCATTACAGATTGGCTACGCAACAAATCTCACCATTTTCTTTTTTTTTCTTGCTCTTGCATTCTGTAGGCCAATTCGAGAGGAGATACCCCAGTGAAAATTTGGTTATGGAGGCTTCCTGAAAACTATGATGCCATTCAAAGAAGCAGCGTAGTGGTTTTTCTAACGTGTTACCACCCGATCTACAATGGCGTTTGTACAACATAACTTATTCATGGCGACTCTATACGCTAACCCATTTGTTTGTTTTTTGCTGTAGAAGGTTAGCTAAAGCAGGGTAAGCAGACGTGTATAAAAGATAATTGAAGTGAAAGGATAATTTTTACAATAGATGGTTTCAATACTTGGATACACGCACAAATGCGGAGTGTCCTAACACACTACTGCATCTATTTGGATATAAACACGTTACATGAACACAAATTCTCAACATTTACAACTGCAGCATTGAGCATTTGCATTTTAAGCAGTAATCCAAATGTTGGTAATCTTATAAGCATAGGTATTTAAGTGAGGTCAGTTTTAAAGATAGTCTTGGACTGTGAAGGCACCAGTAAACAATATCACTTTCCTTGCGCCCACGTTGATTGCGCTTTTTAAAGACAGACGCTAGTTAACTGGAACACCCTTAGGCCCTGCTATTGCGTGTGTCATCATACATTGCCGAAAGATCAGGGCTAGAATGACACACTTCCACAGATTCATTAAACCAAACTCACCCAATTCATCATGGCGCCCATGTACCTCACAAGATCTTCACTTGAATTGAACGCTGCTGTGTAATTTTTGGTTACAACAAAACACACCTCCACTGTAAAATTATGGACAGGTCGCCAAGTAACTTGTGGCCTTTCTGAAAAATCCAGAGGTATTAACTTTTAAACTTCGCTGCGCTAAAAGAGGACGTAGCTTATATGCGATATCGTGTGCCGTTCCACATTTCATAGAATTATTGATTCTTATCGTTCCGCGTTGGTAGTTTTTCTTTATGGCCTCTTTCATCTCCTTCTTCTTCACTTATGTGGCTGTTATGCTCAAAGAATCTGCATATTTCCAGTAACATACCTTCCGACGTATTTATTTGTTGTTCGTTTAGCTTGTAATACGGAACCCTTTAACTGATAAATGCGACATTCTCGCGTTTTGCTGGACTGGTGCACTCTCAGGGAAATTAGGTTCGTGAGCAATGGGGTATTTTACACAGTTTGCACTAACAGATATTCCGGACTTCGCTTATTGTAAATGCTACTGAATTCATGCATAATTTTCTAACATGAAGACGCACAAACATAACGAGCATGATGTTGGCGTGCAGAAAAATAGCTTCGCAGGAAATCAACCTAGCGCGAACGTTTCTGCCAGTGGGCGCGCCTTGTTAACGACAACAAATAGCGCACAGGCCCACTGGCGATTCAACCGTATTGACCGAAAAATCTTGTACAGCACATCTCAGATCCGGCAATTTTCTCGTCACTATAAACGCAACAATTTGATGGATTCATACAGTAAGACAGATGTGGCTGTGACCATCATAATAGAGGACTAAATATTCTCCCAACAAAACACATATAATTACG
>CM023488.1:67532996-67735896 GCA_013339685.2 Hyalomma asiaticum
GCTTTAGTACATACGCACTTAATAAGTACACGCAGTAATTTTCGCTTCTCGATTTATTGGCGCATTGCTCTTGCAGCGATAATTTGGGTATAAGGGCTGTCGCAGTAAAAGCGTTGTGCGCAATGTAACGTGTAAGTTACCGAAACACGTTACCGAATAATGTAGGGCAATTTTTGGATTACCCTTACAGTTTGTCATTTAAATTGCAGTCACTTACTACGAACAGGTTCTTACAGTGAAGTACCTGTAACAAAAATGTTTACATGTTTCAGTAACTTGAACAAACCTGGTCACAACCGTAATCGCAACAACGCCTACAAATAGCCCGAACAAATATGTTCGTTCTCATATTTATATTATAATTGTGCGACACTACCACCTCCTTCACAAACGAATCTCTGAACAACACCAATGATATCAGATATTACGGATATTGAATGCAGATTGCATATTGAATGCATTTTTGAAGCCACATTAAAAAGGTAGCTGGAGAAACACACGAAAATAGTGTACGAGCATGAAGTGGCTGACGCCGATGCGAATAAAAAAGACAATTAATCAGGGATAGCGCAATATGCAGGTTGCAGATGTCTTTATCATACTAGCCTTCTGATTTAACTAGATTTTTCAATATAAATATGAAATATGAGACACACATCTGATTACTGCAATGCATATATATATACTGACACAGAAGGCACATGATCACTACTGACTGTAAACTGAAAGTTATAGTTGAAACTACGTAAATGTAAATAAAGCCGAACAAAGACAACAGTCGCTGTAGAGAACAAGTTCTTTGGTGACCCGAAATATCACTTAAAATGACGTGTAATAAGCTTTTATGCGTGATCTTCATCTGCTAAAAACAATGTTGCATCAGTGAAGCGTTCGTACCTCGCTCTAATGATGCTCAATCTTCCAATTACCCCAACCGTCCACCCCGGCGGTCTACTGGTCATGGTGCGTCACTGCGGACCCAAAACACTCGGGTTGAGTACATGCCGCGGCAGTCGCATTTGTGATGCAGGAAAAAACGCTAAAGATGCCCGAACACCGTGCGTTACCAGTGCAAGTTAAATGTCCCATGGTGGCCAACATTTCACAATTGTTCCACTACCACGAGTCTGATAGTCAGAGCATGGTATTGGCATATAAAACCGCAGCAAGCGTTCCCAATTGCGTGGCACAGTCGAAAATGTCACTGACATAGAGTGACAGAATCAATCTATTAATAAAGATGGGATAGCAGCGAGGATTCTGACAATGCTAGAAAGCGAATAAAATTAAGAAGCGACGCATATTCTCATGTTAAGAATAATTATTGTTAGACCCGGCGAGGCTTGTTATTTATTAGCATGACCTTAACAGGCCTCTGTTAAGTTCACTGCAGGACGAAGGCCTCTCCCCATGATTTCCAATTCGCCCTGTCCTCGGCAAGTTCATTCCATTTTATGCCTGCTAATTTCTTAATTTCCTCGCTCGATCTAACCTTTGCCTGCGATACTGCATTTTCCGTTTCTTGGCATTCATATTGTCGCTCTCACTTTTGAGCTGGTGTCTCTTCTCCCATTGCTTGTCCTGTCCACGTCAACATTTTAGGGGCGAAGCTCCTTAGGGCGTGGGTCGTTCCCTCCTCTGTCGTAGTAGTAGTAGTAGTAGTAGTAGTAGTAGTAGTAGTAGTAGTAGTAGTCGTAGTAGTAGTAGTAGTCGTAGTATGTATGTAGCAACCTCGCGCCGCCGGGAGGCTCGCGCTCGCCCTCGGCGCGTGCCTCTCGGCGCGCGAGCTCTCTCACTCTCAGCGCTGTCTTGTGTGAGAGAGAGAGAGAGACAGAGAGAGAGCGAAAGGTGCGCGTTGACGATGGAAACGCTCTGTCTTCGATGAACGCTGTACCAGCTCGCAAAGAAGGAGAACGCGCCCTTACCAGCGAGAGACAACGTTGCGCAGGCAGCGTCTTCTAGCGAGTTTGATTGAAAAATACCGACTGCTCGCGCTGGAGAACCGTTCACCGGCCACCCATATTATATATATATATATATATATATATATATATATATAGGCACTGGATCTTGACTTGCAATGAAGTGCCGGTGGGAGATTCCACTTGTGCGTAGTTGAATCATAAGGATTCGTAGCGTGCGCGTTAACTAAATTAATCCGGAACTCGGCACGATCTACGATGAAAATCCGGAGCTTCGCCCACTCATCATCATTCACTCCGTGGATATGCTGTGATTATTTTTCTCTTAAATGACATCAGTATATCGGCTATTCCTGTCTTTGCCGCGGTCGATACCGAATGATATTTTTTTGTTTTTTTTTCATTTTCAATACTGCCAGTCTCTATGTCGAGTCCATAGCAGGTGGGCATATAATTACAATGCAGGCGTACATTCAAGGTATAATATAAAACATGGATATATAAAACCAATAAAGAGGCAAAGTGCGAGATACATATAAGCAGTACACCATGAAAAGCACAAGAACAAAAAAAAGAAAGAGCAAAAAAGCACGAGCTATATAGGAATATAACTATTGACAAAGAACCTCCAGGTGTATAACTTGATAAAATCCAACATAACAAAAGAGACTGGTAAAAAAGTAAGGACAAGCTTTGGTAAGCATAAGAAATGGTGCTAGCATTTATTCATTACTGTTTCCTATCATCTCACAGAAAGATGAAGATGATTCTATATTCCCTATTGTTGAGTCCAGGCGGTTCCGCTCCCTAACAGCTGTAGGGAAACATGAATATCTAAATGTGTCCGTTCTGCAAAAGTACTCAACTAATGCTTTATTCTTGTTATGTCGTGAAATCCGGGACGTAGAGGAAGTAATATATTTTTGAAGAATCTATGTTTAAGCGGTTGTGTATCAGGTTATGTATGAATTTTAAACGCGCCTGCTTTGCTCTGATTGCCAGTGTGTCTATTGCAGGTGGCGCCAAAAGTTCTGTTGGCGTCATGGTTGCTTAAAGATACTACTATCGCTTTTCGTTCCACAGCACATTGTGTAGTCGATAGATTGAGCTCTAGTTTATTTTTCATCGTCTATGTCGTAGCACCGTATGTTTGCAGCGAGGGTTGTTGTTGTTGTTTTGGGGGGTTTTACGTCCCAAAACCCTTTGCAGCGAGGGAATGCTGTGGTTGCACACTGATCGCTTCGAAGGCATTTACCTTCTCTTCATGATTGGGAGACGCTTGCAGTATAAGCTACAAATCATCCAATATAGTTGACAATTTTATGTTCCCCGGCTTGCCTGAAGCTATTGAGCCTTATTATGGTGAGTTTCCTATTCATTATTAGGCCTACTTTAACACTTTCCTGCTTGAGCCCTCAAACATTACTTTTAGTTCGGTGCCATCAATGCTGAAAAGCATGATGAAAAGCATATCTGCAAAGATCTAGTTGCCGAGATATTCACCAATTTTCTCTTCTTCATCTCCGCAATCTTGCTAATATATGAATTACACGAAGCATGCATTGAATAATATTGAGGATATTGCTTACCTCACCTCACCACGTCCGCGATCGATATTTTTCGCTTTCTTGTGCAGGTGAGTAACTGTACAATAACTGTAGCTGTCATTTATAGTTTGCACGCATGTCGCAGGTACCCTTTGCTGTCGTAAGGCTTCGAGAATAGTTTATACTTCTATTGACTAAGGTGTTTCGTATAGTCCATATAAACCATATGGTGAACTTGTTATATCCAGCAACTTTGGAATTCATAGAGGTCAGAAACATAGGGTGGTCAGCGTGTGAATCCGCTAAAAAAATTTACCTCCTTTCATTTTCAGGCAAACAGAATGACTTGAAACTGTCTGGTGGGCATATATTATTACAGTTAGATGTTTCACTTAGATTAGTAGACGCTGTATAACCGCTGGAGTTGCCCTTTAAGGTAATGCATTTCTTTTATCTCTCTTGAAATTGCTTATGCGAATATGTTTATTACTGCAAGTATGCTTACATTTTTGCAGTTCTTTAGGTCCTTTATGTTTCCTCACTTGCGTATTAGGAATACAAATTTTCCCAACTGGGTGGGTCATTAGGTGTTACTAGGCGTTTAGTTAAATTTGACGACAGTTTTTAAATAGCATATCTCCTAAGCCTTTCCTCAAGTCCATTGTTAAATTGTGTTCACCATCTCTGTTTACATGAGATATGTATTGTACTGCTATTCTTATATGGTCGTTAATTACACCAAGAATGTTATCGCCTCCGCTTTGACGCCTGCTCAAAAACACAGTGCTGAATGTTTATTTAAGAGCTGTACAGTGCTCCACCACGGTGGTCTAATGGTCGTTGAACTCCGTTGCTGATCCGAAGATCGCAGGATCGAATCCTGGCAGCGGCGGTTGCATTTGGATGGATGCGAAAAGTTGTGGCCTGTGTACACTCAGATATCAGTGCACGTTGAGGAACCCCAGGTAGTCGAAATTTCCGGAGCCCTCCATTACTGCATATCTCGTATTCATATCATGGTTTTGGGAAGCTAAAATCCCAGAGATCACAATCATCATGAAAGCTGTGCAGTTAGGAGCAGAATTTTCATTCTGCCTTGAATATTTCGGTGAAACTGGCGATGGCATTGCCCTGCTTAGATTTTCCAGTGTGAGCTTTCTCTCGCTGTAAACGCAGTTTTCTTTTGACAGATTTAATGATGCTACTTTTGCAGTGCTGCTTCTATTTCAGTCACGCTGAATTTCCTTATATTTTAGCCTTTTGTCCTATTTTAACCACATCCGTAGTTAATTTTATTTCATATCATTCCTTTATTAAGGACAGCTTGCCCGGGTACTTAGTCTCACATTATTACATCGTGGAATGCGGGAAAGTCCGCCGTAGTACTCCTCCTTATCTGCAGATGCTCATTACTTTTCCTTTTATGCACCTGTTTGCAGCCGCCTTTCTTCGATGAATCTCTTGTCGTTTGTGACAGCTTAACCACAAGTTGACTTGTTTCATTATGTGGGATTTAGAACCCTGCTTCAGAAATATTTCAGTTATGGTTTCTTTCGTGTTTTCTACGTGGCCATATTTTTTCATCTAACGCTTAAAACTTGTTCGTTAATTCATCTTTCAATTCTCCTTCATTTGGTCTGCTTTCTTCTAGAATTTCGTGTTTTTAGTAAAGAGTTTTCTTCTGGTCATTTTCAGGTTAAGCACGATCTTCGCTTTCACTAGAAAGTTATACTTTTTGTCTTATTTGTAAAAACAATACTGCGTTTCAGTGAATGCGTTCCTTTCAATGTGTACGCCTTCATACTCTGCACGTAACGTCTATCTTACTAGCTTTCTCTGGTTTTGATCCTGGCATACATATTTATTTAACTTGCTGTAATGCTGTTCCTATCGATGGGTTCAGGTATCCATAGATCAGATGTTAAGTAAGCTTTTTAGTTCACTTAATTTCCGTGTGAGGAGCTAGCCCCCGTGTGCGGGAAACCTTTAGTTGACTGAGGTAGCCTTTTTGCTATCTTGCAATTCGTCAGAAAGTAAAAAGCCAATTGAAAATAATACAATAAATGAAGTCCCACCAGTGACAGCACTGGAATGCTTGGAGAGCGAAGCATTTCTGCCACAGTGACGTTTGCGGATCCTTCGACTATGCTCTTTTAACATCCTTATTATGGCGACAAAAACAGCTAACACAGTTTCATTGTGGTGCAAATTTGCTGTTTCTCTTCATTGCTTGGGTGCATGCAAAAAAAATTCAGGGAATTGTTGCTTCTTCTCTTAATATGAACATAAGCATATACTCTGCGCAAGTTGCAATGTTAAAAAATATAATCGTCATGTTGAACACAGCTTTCCAAGTATGCAAACTTCGCAGACCAACTGCTTCGCAGACCAACTGCTCACAAACATCGAGTCCCCATAGCCACCGATAGCGTGAAGGCTAAATGCGAGATGCAAAGTTCAGCACTAGCGAATATTCTATACCTACGCTGAGTGAAATGATCATTGAAAAGGCAAGAATTTTATTCGACCTAGGAACAATTTGGCTTGACTCAACAGCACATTGTCTAACATATGTTCAAGGACAGTCGTCATACAGAGCGACACAAGGACAACAGCATCCGCTTCGCTGATCGGGCTATCTGTGAACAGAAGGTTGGAAATATAGCAAATATAATAAGTCAGGATGAAATTGTGCGTCACAACGCACATTGCTCTTAGGCCGCTTCGCTACGGAGAACCTAGGCAGAGGATTGGCATTATTGGAATACGAAAACACAGTCAAAGTAAGTAGTTTCGATAATATATTCTGTTATCAGCAGAAGTACTGCGCCTCCATCATGTAGTCTAAGATTTAGTGCGTTTTAATACATGTTAGCGAACTAATTTACGCTAGCGAGAGCCTTCGTATTTATCTGCAGCAATAATCTTGAGCATGGGCCCAATACTTTGAGTGCTGTGCGAGCGCACAGTTTAGAATAATGACAGACTCATTAGGGGCGCAAATGCTATACCATCATTAGAAGAAGGTTATTTTCTGTACGTACAAATTCACGCAAGTTACTTTACATTGCAAACTTTACTCCAAATTGAATAGCATATAACTACTGTACAAATATTTTTCCTAAGTTGCTTTAATTGAACCCCAAAACCGTAAGCCATATAAGGGATATGAGCGGCTTCATCCCTTGCAAAAGTTGGAGCGTATAATGGATTCCCTATGTAAAAGAATTTCAATTCTTCAATTTGGTTTGAAGCTTTGGCTATTCTAGTTTAAAGGTAATTACTAGAACATCGTAATGTCGTGCCCAATATTTCAATCCTGCGCATATTTCAGCGCGTGCTTTCCCGCACGAATTATATCTCCGTAAAATGCGCAGATATCCAGTTATCTGTACCTAGAAGGTTTCAAACAAATCTTCAGGAGTTCAGAAACACCCTGCATGAATTTGATTCTTTATGCTCCTCTTCACCTATACGTGCAAGCTACACACCAGCTAACTGGTATATAATTAAATAAGTTCCATCTCTATGTGAGAGTACCGCGGCTGGGCCGAGCGAGTCCATGTTCAATATTAGTTTGATGTATCAGTGCTAAAAACATTAACATTGTTCTATCAACCATGAATGAGTGACTGACTCCTCTCGAAGAAACATTAGACAAATGATTTAAACTGTACTGTCTCAAAATGGAGATCAGCCTTCTCATATAGTTCAGCGAACTTAAGAACTATCGGTAATGTCATGTAGATTCGATGGCTGCGTACTTACTTTCGAAATATGAGCGGTTCATAAGGCATACGGCGATATTTTCATCGGTCATATGCCTTCAGTTAACATTCTACAGCATTCATTCTTAGGCGCACTTTAGAGCCGTCGCACATTAAATGTACGTTTGCTTTGCACTTGAACGAAAAAAATATGGCTCTTTCAAACATATGTTTCTTTAATACTACAGAGACGATGAGTTCAATGAATCAATACGACAAAGAGGAGATACCTGATTATAAGATTCAGACCTGAATATCATGACTCTGGAGTCACTCAAATTAGCACATGTCCTGTGCGCCCTGGACTATATTGCCGCCTGTGACGGCTAAGCTATGGTCTCTTTGCTGAATAACATAAGAGGAAGAGGAGGAGGGCTCTCTAGCTGCAGCAACTGAGACTTGGGCAGCTAGGCTGCTACGAAACGCCCACATTGATTGTTTATTTCGTTGCCCATTGTGTTAACTCAAATTGGTTGGTCGGTAGCAAATTTACTGATAGTCCTGCAGGATTATCGCGTAGCGGGTCTTAGGTCTCCCACGCGGGGATGCTGAACTCTTGCTTCATTCGGCGCCTCGAGGTCCTGCTGGACGGTCCAAAGCTGCTGGTCGAGGTTGGTGCTGCGCAGGGCAACCGCCATGGGAGGGTTCTAGAGCTGTTTCTACAGTCCCAGGTCTATACACTACTCTAGGTTATTCTTACAGTCTGAGATCATGTGAGTTAACGTAGCCGCATCAGTTCGGGAGACCTTGCATATACCTGTCGGATATGCCGCGGGCTATAGTATGTGACATGGTACCGGGAAAGAATACGTGTGCGTGTGTAGGCTTCTGAGGCTCGCCGCCTGTGCCCTACACAATTTTTCGCAAGGCGATGGGAAGCCTTGGTGGACCAGATAGAATGCTGTGGTGGTTTCTTTGTAGCTGCTCAAGGTGGCCTTTGTTGCTGGCCCGCGCAGAACGATTCCCGGTTCAGTCTACGTGTTTACACGCCTTGGCATGTGCCGTCTGGCATCGGTCCAGAATGCGTTCGATACCTCTACCATATGCGACGGGAACCACCTAATCCTCGCTTGAAATTCTGCATCTGGCAGGGCTTGGCCATCGCAACAGATTCGAGCCGCTTCTGGTGAGATCCATTCATTGCCGAAGTCTCTGAGTGCTTGTCTCACGTCGCAGACAACTGCCGTGCTTTTTCATATCAGTGAGAGCGATAGCAACAGCGACTTCCTCCGCATTTTTGGCGCAGTCGCGCGTTACACTTGAGAAGTTTCGGGCATACGTTCCCTGTGATCGGCTCAAATCTTGGCCTTTGTCTGATCTCTTCAGGAGTGGATGCTTTTTGGCCTGTTGTGTCTCCCATCGCACGCCGAGGCTGTCAGTGATCCGGCGTACCATTCTTGTCCCGGTTACTTTTCTTTGTTGTGAAGCGCGTTGCACCTTGACCATGTCGCTCAGCGTTCTCTGAAACCCAAGTTGGAGCAAACAGTGCGTGCTCACAGATTTGCTAGAACCAGTTCTATATTTTACATCCTGCTTATGAGGACATTGAATTGGATCATTCTGCTTCTTGCTTGCAGTGCAATGCCGTGACGTAGGCAATGTGACACATGACGAAAGAGTGTATGAGTCGTGCGAGAACCGCTTCTCTAATGTCGCATCTTCTGTCGGTGAGCCCTTTGGAAGCCTCATGGCGATATTTTTTCTTTGCTTTAGTTATTTCAAATCCTGCCGGACTCTTACGATCGGTGGATGCCCTGTTTTCGAGATTTCTCACATTGTAAGTGACGCGTTCAAGAAAGGTGAGGCGAATTAGACCAAAATGTAAATGTCACCTTTAAGCGGATGAGCAGTCGACTGCCATAGCCGCTAGATCATCGTGGCGGGTCAAGAGGACAGTTAGGCAGAACTTATGCATAAAGGCACTAAGGCGTGAGTACCATTTACAAGCATTCGTTTGTGACAAGCCCGACCTAGAGAGGGCAAGAATCGAAGAACAGACATTGTCTGCCGTCAGTCGGCTGTGTCCATGATGTAACCAAGGCCAAGTAACGTGCATAGGGTAAATGAGCCTCCTAAATGATCCAGCACGAAATACTATGAGTATCGTATTACTTGCTTGAAAACAGAGCGAAATACCAAAATATTAAGTGCCTGACTTGCAGCAGCACGTGAGCTATAATAATCTTGGGCAGACTTTTTTCCATTGTTACAACATCAGGGTGCTTTATTAGAATAAATTATGGTTTATGAAACTAATGAGCTCGCTACGGAGACCTCACTTTCTACACATACGTTTTTCAATATCCCGGAGTTCATGTACTCAGTATTAATGGCTGCAGATACGCGAGACAAACGAAGCTTCTCAGACACGTAATATTGTCATATGGCCGTGATGATGAAGGACGCAGAAGAATAGAACGCGTGGACAGTCGAACAGTTTATTTCGCGCCGATATGCCCAGCGGGAAAAGGAAATCCCACTGTAAGACTGATAGCAGCGATTACAGTCGTCGGTAGACAATGAAAGTGACTGGGTGTCAAAAGTTTCGGCTTTTATATATTCGTCACAAGGCGTTCTGGTATTATCACTGATGTTCTGGAAGGCACTCCGACATTCGGGTAGGGTATGGAAAGTTTGTAGAATGGTGGACACCACTCGTGAAGCAGCACCCAGGAGAAGCGTGGCCTGCGCTTCGCGTCACAAGAATGGGATAAAAGTGGTCCCCGTGAACAAATAAAAAAAGCGCTTCTCAGGTTCAGGAAGGCTAAGGATATAGTCCACAGGATTTATTTGAACAGCTGTTTTTCCTTTCGCGGATTGCCACGGCGGCTGCCGCTACAGGTGATATGAGTAGTGCTATTCCTATATATTTTATCATCCACACACAAGCATGCAAATTCTTTTGAAGCGGACCGTTTCGACGCCAGATGTATTACAGCGCCGATGACTAAATTTCTGTAAATGCCCGGAGCGTGCTATAATTAAGCTTTATCGCAGTCCAGTTGTGGTTGCCGCATATTCCCCTGTAGCAGGTCTGCGGAGAAAAAAGGAAAAAAAATGTGCTACATTATATAAACGAAGCTATAAAATTACTCAAATGTCGCGCAATTGTAGAATACCACAAGCATTCAGTGTTTTTGTTGCATCGAATAAATGTGGCGCGAAAACAGGGAGCTCTTCAGAAGGGGCGAGGTATGGCATAGAACACTCAGCAGACAAGCAATGCGGGTTCAACAGTGTTTCACATGATCTTGAAGAGCATAATGAACTTGTTTTTGCCACGCTGAAACATATGCAGTTTGTCCAACTTGGCGGCCGTCTAGCCTGACCCACTGCCGTCATAGCGTGCGTACAAAGCTCAGACTTCTTAAAGAAGTCCGTATATTTCCCCTTCGACAACGGTGTCTAGCATTACGCACTTCAAATACAAAGCTGCGTCAAGAATTGCGACTTATTTTAATTCTCTTGAAGCGTAGTGTCGCTTTTCCACGAATTTCCTCATTGGAGAACCAGAGCCAATTCGCCTACACTTTACGACAGGTCACTGAATGCAATCGCTTTGACAAGAACACCTCCATGTACAAGTATGCAGGAGTTCCATGTTTCGAGATTAAAGCCAGAACTGTAATTTTATAGGTACAGCAATTTCATGAATACCTTAACCTGGCTTTCGCCGTTGGTATCGCTGTCATGCTCCGTTTATTGTGACGTGGTCGTGACGATGAAGTGCGCCGTTAACGAAACACTCAATCGTGCACCTTTTTTGGGCGATGTCGTTTACCGCAAGGGAATTAGTTATTCCTCTAGTTAAATAGCGGCGAGAACGATTGGTTGTCGTCTAGAAAAACTGATCAATGGCTCAATGCGTCGGTTTTTCTACATTCTGCATGCGTCACAGTACATATGACTTCATCACTGATGCTCGCGTTCAGTCTGGAAGTCATTGAAACATACGCATCTGCCATGAAAACTTTGCAAGGCAGTCGACACCATTATCTAAGCAACATACAAGTTCAGCGCGGCCTCTGCTGAGCTTTAGCGCGCGTCGCCAGAAAGGGAAAAAGGTAATCCCATGAAAAAGAAAACAAATGCGCATATCAAGGTACGTGAGTATGTATATACAAGTCAGAATCTGCGAGAAACGCAATACCAAGGTGGTTTCATTTAGCCAAGCGCCCAGACAGGAAATTGGAAGCCCGACCCCTAGATCCCCAGGCACTGGAATCGGACCAGTCAGCCACACAAGAACCTTCTCCTCTAGCCCATAATTCCTGCCATTTTTACGCAACATTTCGAGCTCTTAGTATGCTGATATCTCATAACTGCCTTCTAAGATGCTCACGAGATGCTCACGAGATGCATGCCTGGGTCGGCCGTGGTGCCGGCGGTACTTGGACCGCCCGGTAACGCTGTGGTTGGCTGAAAAGCGTCGGAGGCGTTGTCGGCGCGCTAGTTGCGCTGAACATACAGCGAGCTGGTATGAGTGTACGCTCGCTAAGCAGAAACAACGTTCAGGGACGCTTCAGCATAACTCCGGACAGGATCCCGAAATACGGCGGTAGAGCTGCATGTCTTGCCATCGCATTCATTGCTTCACGCTTATGCTGCAATTGGGCACATCCACTGCAACCGAAAAATGTTTCGTTGGAGTGGATATACCACTCTCTTTGGTTAGAGTGGATATAACCGGCAATAAGTTGCTCATTTATTTGGATCTTCAAATTTGATTCTTTTTAGGGAGAAACAGAATTGGCGTACTTTCGGAAAACGTAGATGTTAAGTTACGTTTTTATTGTGACTAATTAATAAAATCAGAAAAGAACGTGCTACCACTCTCACGTATTCACGAGAGGCTGTCGAGCACGCTGGAATGCAGTTACACTTTAGAGATTCTGAATTCGTACACACTCTATCGACACTTGCTACTAAAGGGATTATTCTCGGAAAGGAAAGCATTGCGCAGTATTTGTGTAAGGTAGGACTTATTGCTTGTTGGATTTACTCGGACGACCTATGTAACTAACGATGTCTTCATCGAGAAAATTACATAATTACTCCAATAATGTTGTAGTACTGAATATAGTCGATATACGTAATATGTCCTCTCATATCTGACGGTAGTAGGTTCTCTTCCTAACGGCGGCAGCTGTGACTCGGCCATTTTAATTCCTTTCCATCTCCGCCATAATTTTTACACTACAGCTCAAAAAACTACATACAATATCTCTTGTGCTTTCCTTTGACTGATTGTCAGGTGGATTCATTAGCTTGTGTATAACAAACATACACGCACTTCATCAATTGCCCCTTTGATATTTCATCAAGTGTGAAGAAATACCACCAATATCCATTCTTAATGGTCGTTCGCGGCGAACTATCTCGCAAACTTGAGAGTTATGTACAATTACAAGGCCTATGAAGAACTCTCATAGCACTCGTTTGCTAGGCATAACTATTATACGATGCCTTTCTATCGAGATCGCTAGTGGTCGTGATTGTAACTCAAGATCAACGAGTTCGCTGCAATTTCTGTGCTGCGATCTACTATTTCTTTTCTAGCGAAAATTCGGCAGACTTCCGAATCGCAAATATCTGCCCGATTATCATGGCGACATTTCGATTGCAGGGTACAAGAAATGATATATTTCTGTCATGTTGAGCTGCTGCCCACATTGTGCTCTCATCAAATTTTCGATGTCTACTTCGGTGGCACGTTGATCGAAACACGCGTTATAATAACGTTCCATCGTATCTGGCACATGTTAGTTTATTATCTTTATTCGTCACGTGCCTCATAGCCATGTCACATGAGTGTTCCGCATGCATTTGTGCCCTACCATCATAACCTTCTTGTGAAGGCAGCAAACGAACAGAAAAAGAAAGCACCCATACATAGGCAGCCAGATAGATAGATAGATAGATAGATAGATAGATAGATAGATAGATAGATAGATAGATAGATAGATAGATAGATAGATAGATAGATAGATCATTTTTGGCGATCTCTTCATCGATTGAAACCCCCATCTTCCCCTGAGCTTCTCTTCCAGTTTAGATAGCTAGCTAGAGAGGTACGGTTAGAGATGCTGAAGTTTGCCAGGAGACGCCTCCCCTTTTATACCACAGTAGCAAGTATGCCACGTATACCACGTGCCAGGGTGCAGGTATACAAGCATTTCCACAATCGCGAGCTCTAATGTTAAATGGTAAGTGTAATATTTACAAAAGCTGTATTATTTAAATCCAATCGCGTCTTGCGCCTGCTCCCATACCCATCTCCATGCATTCCATGCAAGCTCCTCAGGTGATTGCATTCTCGTCAGTTCTCTAGTGCATGTGAACTATGCCATGGTCGTGATGTCGAGATATATATTTCACGTTCGCCATGCATTGATACCCTACCATCCCATTTCTCATGTGCCCAGTGTGAATGAGATGGCCAGGAGAGCATCGAGACGTAGGCGGCTCTTAGATATCTAGTCAAGTGAAGTGAAAGTCACGTAAGTTCTTTGAAAATGCTCCTCGTTTAAAAAAAATGCGGGCCAAGTTTGTTAAGTTGAAGTATACCTTGTCTTCTCCACATGGCATTCCATCCAGTAGGTAATGGTTTTCGTGTGCATCGTAGTTCTTTTTTTCATAGTATTCAGTTGTAGACTCTGAAGTAGCTGAGTTCTCTTCGCCACTGTATTCATAATCATAAGTATCATCTGTCGTATTCCAGCCACAAGAAATTTCACATTCCAGCGCGTTCTCCTGTTGAGAAAATAGAATTGGGCGCAATGTAATACACAGTGCACCGCGAAATTCGCTGACAATAGAGATTGTTTTTTTGTAAGGAAAGGAAAACTAACAAGCCTAACCTAAATACAAAAAATAACAAACACAAGCAATGGCCAATCTGCTTGCTCATACTAGCTAGGCTATGCTTGTATGAAGAAGGAATTCCATACGAAAATGACTGGGCGCGAATAACGCTTCTTGAGTGCTCTGCGTTTACTCATTTTTGCGTATTTAATATACGTACCTTTCCAGCTTTCTGTGATGGAAATATTCCGCAGAATGGCATTAGCAATGAGAACTTCACTGTTGCTCTAGTGTGTTGGTTGGTTATAAGCTGAGGAAGTATGAGCGCAGCCCAGCTGTCATCGCTTACCAGTGCAGAAAAAAAATTGCATAGGAAGTTTGTACAAATACGTTCGCCGATAGTCGTATCGACAGTAATGATTTAATTATTTAGTGTTTTGCGTCCGAAATCCATGATCTGATTATGAGAGACGCCGTAGTGGAGGGTTCCGGAAATTTTGACCACCTGGGGTTCCTTAACGTGCACTGGCATCGCACAGTACACGGGCCCCTGGCATTTCGTCACTATCTAAATACAGCAGCCACGGCCTGAATTAGATCCCGCCACATTTGGGTCAGCAGCCTAGTGCTATAAACACTAGACCATCATGGCAGGACCAGGGAAGTGTTCAGAAAGGGCAATTGGTTATTGGACAGTCCGTAAAGACATTTTACCAGGGCGGAGCAGCTTGTTCAGCTACATCGAATCTCACGTCAACTGCTTAAAATTTAAGAGTGGGGATGAAATTTCTTGTACTTTTATACTAATTTTGTTTCTTTCGGCACAGCCAACATTTCGAAATATTCGAAAAGTATTGGAAAGTTCTTCAGGCTTGCCATTATTGGCTGTTGGTCTGGAAGAATGAATAGCATGCGACATTATTCGGTTCAATATTCGCATACCATTTACATACCATCCGGCTAAAAATCAATCTCAGATAGACTGAACCATTCCCTAAACCACTACTAGGTTTACTATCGTGATACAGCTTCTACATATGCTTCGTTAGTACTTGGTAGTACTGGGGACAGGGACATGCGTTGTACCATCAATAAGCGCTGCATTGCCGTTTTATCGGGGCCCGGACAACAACTCTGCAGTGTAGACGTAATCCTCGACAAGAGGGCTAGACACTAATGGCTAGCGCATGTAGCTCATCTGCCCGAAAATACACAGAAACCCAACTTCACATGTAGTGCCCATGACAGATCCTCATGATCACGCATGGCTATGATAATTACGCGGGTACGTTTTGTTCCTGTATTGAGAACGCCCGTCACCGTTAACTGTCGGAGCTAACACGAGATGATCCAGCCCCGACAGCGCTGAGTTGTCGACCTGATTTTTTTTATTCTTGCCCTCCACCTGCCGCACGGTCGAATGCCAATTTCTACTTCCTTGACGGGTATCGCACGCTGAGGCGCTACATGTTCTTTCAGACTTCAAAAAACTTTGGGAACCGCGGGCTCTGCCAGGCGATAAACGCTGATTCCGCCACGTACTGCGATGTAACATTACGCGCGGCCTATATCTTAACTACAAAGTGGCAGTCCACGCACGCGTGCTGCGTGCGTTCCCCGTCGGGGCGGGGCACACTGGTTCGGTGAGTGTGTGCCCGCCATTAATCGTGTTACATATGCCGTCGCGGTGTTCGTTGACTTGTTACTAACAAACGATCTTTACTTCGGCATCATTCCTTGTCTTCAAGGCAACCCGAACACCTTCAAAACAAAGACCGTATTAGCGTTACTAGAGCTCGCGCGTCGACATTTTGAGAGCGCACCTAGCTCTAAATTTAGGTGCCCGATACGAAGCCTCACTGGTTTAAGGTCCTCTTACTCCACCTTCAATCATTCTGATACACCTCAATCAATTTTAATTGGCCCGGACCCAAGCATGGTCTTCCGTTCGACGCTTCATAAGTCTTGGGTGCGAGACAACGAAAGGGAGAGGCGGTTCGTGTACAGCGGGGTACTTAACAGGTCTACTCACTATCCACTGAATATTTTAGCTTTGTGAATAATTGTTAACCTCAGGTGCATAAAATTCTGTCTATCTTTGTCTCGCTTCTGGCCTTTCTGGAGCCGCGTGATATTTCTTACCCCATTTTGTACTCTACTGCTCATCTCGGTGCCTACGTCATGCAAGAAGTTCTGACGGGACATATTTAAATAAGGCTTTCATCGTACTGGCGGTCATCCTTGTGTTGTCGTCGTACTTACCACGGTGACTGGCACAGCTTGTATGTCTGGATGCATCAGCCTACAAAACTCTTCGCGACTCATATTTTCTCCAGGATGAAGGTCGTTTGGAACGCTGGCAGTTGCATTCACGTACAGACATGACTCTGGTAGGGTACTGCAGAAGAAGAAAGGCGCCTCATTGCTCAAATCAGCCATATCAGCTTCACAACCGCGTGATTTCTCTCCTATACTAGTATCAGACACTTGTAAATATAAATTCATGCATAAAAAATAATTACATTTGAGCGATATTATCGCGAGATAGCAAATATACTTTTATTAATACTTTTATCCTAGTAGTCACAGAATTTTTACGTAGTGAAATTACATTGCCGGGCAAAAAGAAAGACGTCATAAGAGTGTATGGATCATGGACGGATGCTATGCGCTCCTGAGGAAGTGCTTCTTCCTCAGGAGCGCATCCTCTTCTATGCGCTCCTCAGGAAGTGCTCCATGAGGAAGTGCTTCTTTGCATGGTCCCCAGATGAATTTTTATAGGGAGCGCCAAAAAGTTTTTGTGATTATATAAAAATTCCTGCAGTTAGCTATGATCCTTCAGATCATCAGAAGGCAATTGTTATGGGTTTGCAGTAAGTTTCTTATTTACTAAAAAGTTTAAAATATGCACATCGTTAAAGATCTAGGTGACTGAACCTGAGGTTTTCAACCGTGCCTGCCCATGGATCGTGCAATGGACATGCATTGGCTCATGTCATCGGCTTTCCTCGACTGACATCCTGGCCACATAAATCTATCTATCTATCTATCTATCTATCTATCCGTTTATATTGTGGTCGTCTCGTGGCCTTCGTAATTACCAGAATATACTGTTCACATTAATTTGACAGTAGGCAGGTTGCGACATCGAGCCCCCACAAAGCGGGGAAATTTTGTGAACAACATGGTTCTGGCCCATTACGGACCAGTAGTCCATTATGATAGATGTAAGGAATGTAGCGACGGGGTGGACATCCGCCGCATTCTCTGGGCGCGCCCTATGATCCCTCGAACGGAAATTGTCAGGCAGGAGGGGTTGCAGGGCCGCCTTCCTCAGCTCCAGCCCGCGTGATAGAGAGCAGAGCGGAGGTGCCATCGGAACCACGGGGTTCTGTCCGTGTCCTACACTCGCCCGCTCCTACCCCCACTCCCCTCTCACATCCATCTATGTGAAAGCACGACTTTACAGCACAAATACTCGTAACGGTTGCGTCTTCTCGATAGCGGTTCCTGACTACCTATATATGTTCCTGAATACTTACAACAAAATCTGAAAAGCTTCCTTACTGTAAATAGAGCCTCAGCGGCGAGAAATTTGGTTTCTTCTGCCTCTGTCCAGTTTTTTTTTTTTCGTGACCATGGATACCTTCATGTAATTGGTTATGTTTAAGCAGATTTCGAAGTGTTTGCAGAATAAAGAGAGTATGCGAGGAACCAGTGATGGAAAGAGTACCTGAACCGCTCGCAGTTATTCGCGGATGGCTAAATATCCGTGCTCTGGCACATAACTACAACGACCGCCAAAATAATGACCTTCCATATTAGAGGCAGCAAACATAAATTTATACATAAAAAGAATGTATTTCTTTTAAAGCTCCTTCTTGTGAAATGCAGTAGTGCTGATGGGGGCGGGCGCCGCGTGCGACTGTCCATAGCTTCCTCTGGCAGTTCTCAAATTCTATTGCTTAAAACAATTAAGAATCGTTTTTAATGCTCAAGAAATAACAGGGTTTTTTGAGTATTTAGAGTATACAATCATACATGATGCAACTGAATAGCAGATAGATATCTCGGTTCGCGATCATTTTCTTACCTCACTAGACCTCGTATTCGCTCCTTGCAGCATTCGGAGAGCTTCGACTTATTTTGCATGCCTTTATCGAGGTGAGTCATCAAGTATCCATGAAGTTTAGAACAGTTCGGCGAAGTCGGACAACCATCGTGGTCACAACCGAGTCTGAAAACAAAATATGCGTAAGGGCTTACTTATGCGAATCCGTCTTTCATGGATATTGTGACAACTAAATATATGTCGACAACTTCTGCACCCTACTACTGAGCCGTTAGTATATCTCATAAACTGAATGCGCATTCCATTTATCAGAAACACATTCCGATTTTTTGCGTAGGTTAAGCCCAAGGGTAATTGCCTGACACAACCAACGAGTTTGCGAGATGAGTTCACATATGTATTTCGTAACGAACATCTGTCTTCATTTCATCGATCCTGCCAGGCTTTGTTTCCAGGCAAGTATTGCTTTTGGATGACTTAGTGGCCAAACTTCCTAAACATTTTCAGGCGTAGCGATGAAACGAGGAAAGAAGTGGAAATAGGAAAGAGATTGCGATTACTCTCAAGTGACGAATATGGCCGTATTTCTCTTTCCTGTTTCTACTTCTTTCGTTATTTCATCTTTGGGCATGAATATTTCATTGAGCTCTCTGTACCCTCCTAAAAAACTTTAATCGGATTTTCTCTGTGCGGCGGTTGACTAGCAGGGGCTCAAGTTATTTGCTGCGCTTGGCTACCCATATCATAGCAAAACCAGTGCACCATTTACTAGAGCCTTCCTTTGCCACACGCTATTCATAGAGGAATCCCATGTAAGGTGATATACGTTAAGAGAAGTTGTGGTTGGGCCATTTCGTTCGAGCTGTAGAAAATAGGAAAATAAAGTGAACATTATCGCAAATAAAATACGAGGCAGAGAACACAACAAACCAACAAACAATGAAGCCTAGGAAAGCAGATGGCTAGTTGCTGTAGTTTGCCCATTAATTTGTATCATTCGGTTGTTTCTGACAAATAAACGAGCCGTTGACCCATTTCTTTCGTTATTACGCGGCATGGGCCTCGTTGCGGCAGACTTCTTGCCTTTAGGTAGCATGCGAGGGCACATTGGGCAGCAGCCATTTCGTCATAAGATCACGTTCTACGTGGCACCCCCTGGCAAGAAGAGTGCTCCATACACACCGCCATGGCTACTAGTGACGCTGCCTAACACTGCGTACGCGCAGCATGTTATTGTAAGCGCACTAGAATTATGAGTGAGCCCATCTCCTGATTGATTTGTGGGGATAACGTCCCGAAACCAGCTCTGATTATGAGACGCCGTAGTGGAGGGCTCCGGAAATTTTGACTGCCGGGAGCTCTTTAACGTGCACTGACATCGTACAATACACGGGTCTCAACATTTTACCTCCATTGAAATGCAGGCGCCGTGGCCGGGATTTTATACCGCGACCTTCGGATGAGCAGCCGAGTGCCTTAACCACTAGACCACCGTGGCGAGACAGACGAGGTTTTACTCTCGCAAATGCCAATAACCAGAAGAGCTGTCGGACCTTAACAAATAATTGCAAATTGCAAATCATAGAAAATCATTCCAAAGCAGCCGAGTACCACAGCCTCTAGATTACCGTGCGGGCCTGGGCACGTCTTCTTTTAGTGTGCAGCAGTGGCCTTTTTATTGCTGAGTAAGAATAGGTCGAAAATCCGCGCAACAGTGGTGTTGCCAATGTCTGCTAAAGGGGCTCAATGTCGTCGCGAGCCGCTTGTGCTGCACATATTCGCGCTTAAAAAATTTCACATCATACGCAGCCCACAGCCTGCGCCAAGGTCATTTCTGTACTTAAAATCGGTACTCAGAACAGTTCAAACGTCCGTTGAATACGTAACTCTGTCTGTCCCGTATTCCTGGTCCGTTTCTTCGGTTTTGTGCTGTTCTACTTTTAAAGGTATGCTTCACTTTTAAAGCCTGCCAACAATCCTTATTGCCACAAAGAGGGAGTCCCAGGGCGTCAGCTGTTTTGTCTGCCCCATAAGGCGTCGTTGGACCCATGATTTCTGACGTGATTTCCGCCCCATTTTCAACAACCATTTGAGATAAGGTAGTGCTTTTACTGATTTTTTCCCTCCTCCATAGTCCTTATACAATGTCGTCCTCCAAATGTGGAAGGCCAATATCCCACAAATCGCTGATGCTCCCATTACCCTCTGCGGGTCGCAGCAGTGAGTGTGTAAATGCGTCCACAGCCGAAGCTCCTTGGATAAATAAAGGAGTCAGTAGCGCACACCTGCCACGAGTCTGTGGGTCGCTCATGTCATGCAACGTCAACGACAAAACACTTAAACCCATTGGGATTAAGCACCAAGTTGAATGTTGCCTTTTAACTCACACGCAATTGGTATCTATGACGCGAAGATTTGTGCTGTAATCGTTATACCTTTCTGATGGCACCATTAAGAGAAACAGCCGAGTATAGCTCTTACTACCTCCATGTATCGTTGAACGAGACAACCATCTGGCATCATTGTCTTTTCTGTTAGTACTATGTGCGAAGGCAGACACATGTGTTGCCGTAAACAGATTGTTCACCTGAATGATTTGTAGCCGACACCACGTGACATCTCGAAGAAGAGTTCCGAGTCCATACCCTCTGATTCCACCAACAGGCTGTCAGATTCAGTTGGTTGGTCTCGTTGATATAGACGGCTATATTTAGGTCATTTATACTTATGTGTCAAATTAGTTAATTAAATCTAGCTTCCACTAGAATTTATCTTTAGCTATATTGTGTGCTTTATAGATTACCGCAGATGAATGATATGTTTTTGAAGAATCTTTGGGCACTCGCAGCCTTCGCAGACATCCCTGCCTTCTGCACAGCTTTTATCGCTTCCTTTCACAGATAAAATTTACGGACTACAAGAGGTATACAGCTTGAGCTCCACTCTACGCTCACTACTTCGGGGAAATGAGAAACTTATCATCGGAAAAGTTTCAGCACGAAAACAACGAGTTCATCAGCATGCTTACAAATGTCCAATTTCATGCGCCAATGTAACACGTCCATTGTACGTGTGCGGAGAGTCTTCCCCCACGGCGACTTTCCACCAGGAGCAGATTCCATTCACGGTAGTCATACCTGAAATTGCACTCGCATTACACCCGGTGCTGCCCATGCATGCCACAAGCAAGCAGAAATAGCCCCAATGAAATTAGTAGCTTATCAGAAGGCATCAGTGATAAGATTATTTCGGAATGCTTATGTATAATAAGCACAAAGATATATTAAAAGAGTAAATGAAACTAAAATTGAAACGCGACCGGTATTATTGACTCAGGTGGCTTTAGTAGCACTCGCACAAATCCCGAGCTCCTGTTTAATCATCATCATCAGCCAATTTTATGTCCACTGCAGAACGAAGGCCTCTCCCAATCCTCGCCATCCTTGCCTGTCCTGCGCGAGCTGATTCCATTTGATGCCTGCGAATTTCTTGATTTCGTCCCCCCATCTTACTCTCTGCCGCCCACGGCTGCGCTTACCCTCTCTTGGTATCCATTCCGTCGTTCTAACTGTCCATCGGTTATCTAGCCTTCTCATCACGTGGCCTGCCCATGTCCATTTTTTCTTCTTAATGAATGAATGTTCATTAATTGTTCTCACCGTTAAATGCATCTTTACTATAAACACACATGAGATAATGCCATGCAAAACACTTAACATGTCCTCTTTGGTTGGGTTTGTCTTTATGAATCAATTTGTTATCACTTAATCTTTTTATTTATTCAGATGGACATCACAAATGTGAAATACCTTAGCTCTGATATTCTATCAATGATATACGACTGCTAACGTGTCCTTTTCGTAGAGTCTCTAGTATTTACGTTTAAACTTCTTAGTGGATCGTTAGGTGGCTCGAACGGAATTTTGCAGACGTAAATAATTCATGAAATGTGGGAATACAATTTTCGGGTTCATATTTCCATATCGACATGTAATGCGGCGTAGTAAATGCAATGCGTGGCTATGAAAAACGCGCGAATGTTCAATAAATAAACGTACTGATCCCTGTTTTAGGATTTAAAAAGGCTCTGTGCTAGGCTAGCTTAATTATAGCTGAGAAAAACTGTATTAAATCATGTAAACGTGACTTGAAAAGACACAATTTCCAAGCTCGGCTCGTTTGTCTGAACGAGGCTGTAAAGCAAAACGTGGTCTCTTGTAATGTCCTCTCAGGCAGACTAATTTCCGGCATTTTTATTAGTGTGGTAGTAGTTATGTGGACTCGTGAACCACGTTTTCGCCATCGGTGTCAGCTATCGTAGGTCGCCGTCATGCTCCGTATATTATAGGTTCGTATACATCACTAAAAATTCCGAATCCAAATAAAATCCTTCGGACCTCACGCACTGTGGGAATCGGTGTCACGGGATGCAGTGAGTTAGGAAACTTACTATGCAGAAATATTGGCATTCAGCAAAGTGTTACGAGTATAGGATCGATGTATTTTTGCAAAGTGCATGAGTACACACTTATGAGTATGCTTAACGTGGACCTAATAAGAACGTCGACCACATCGCGGCGACGAAGGGTCGCTCAACGTAGGACGTAACGTTAGCACCCGCGTTATCCCAGAGCACTGACATCTGTTTTGCAGAATAAAACTACACTATATGGTGCGTAGGAGCGCTCTGATAGCTATTCTTCGTAGATGTATTCCTTCAGGATAGAGCCAAGTTACACAAATGCACACCAAATGGTAGCAGAACACATCTATTACATGTATTGGCATGATAGTGCTTAGCAAACTTGCGACGCATTTCATGTTGGAGAAACACCATCTGTACAACTACAGGTGCAACAGGAACGTTTACTCTGTACACTATGTGGGAGCAGCTTCCACCGCCTAGAAGTAGCGTGCTTGCTTGGCACTTTGAGCGCCCGTGTTCGATACTCCCCAACCACTTCGTAAGCTGCGCCTGCGTCTGTGTCTACCGCGATCAGGAAAATGTCAGCCTGGCCTGAAAGTAGTGTACAGTGCGATGGGCAGAGAACTTCAGGCGCCGCCAGAAGTTATGGAATGGACCTCGCCACCACGAAGTTTCATATGTGAATTTAGTTGTTTCTGGGTTCACACACGTTCTCTAAGGTTCTAACACCTGCTGCGCTTACTCATAAGCCGTGGGTTGAGCACTACGGGTACGATCTACACGTGAATGCAGTATCCCAATCGGGACTTACACGAAATATTTATCATGTTAGTAATATAAAGATTAGTCACTAATATTCGTCGTACCCTTATACACTACATACCCTATATTGTGGTATACTAGGTTACGCAGACGACCGGAATAGGACTGATACGTAGGCGGCAAATAGATAGATAGATAGATAGATAGATAGATAGATAGATAGATAGATAGATAGATAGATAGATAGATAGATAGATAGATAGATAGATAGATCCCAAAGCATGCGCTCCACAACGTTTCACAAGCAGGCGGGACGTGCAGCTGTGCATAAGGCACGCTTCAGGCCAGTTGCCGAAAAAAATACAGGGTTGGGTGAAGACAAAGCTGAACGACCCTGCCCTCAAACACTTGCCTCGCATTACTTCCTCTAGTCTTCCAGTGTATTGCCACTGGAATAATTGCTTAGCCATCCTGGCGAAACTGCGGATTTTCGTGAATGTAGACATTCCTCCAAGTCTAACACAGAGTTTACATATAGTTTTAAATGGGAAGGATTTCTTAGCGAACTTCGGCTACACAATGCGTTGTCGGGCTAGTTGGTGTGAATCCATCGTGCTTATTTAGCGCAAAAAAACAATACACAGGAAGGAAGGACAGGAAAAAGCGCTACTCTCAACTGATATCGTTTATTGCTTCACCCCACTCTTTATACCACCCAGATACTCGAAGGACATGCGCAGTAACACCAAGCGCGGCAACCACCACAAATTCATCATCCGAGCACACTCATGATAGCGCTTCCAAAAAAGAAAATTCATTGCCAAACAAGGTCAAGGAAGGCACGCTAATACACTGGGAACCCAAGGACTTTATGTAAAACGCTTCTGATAATTCTCGGACGGTGGTGTCACCGCTCTTCTTTAAAATACCGGTCTGTCTAAACAAGGCTTGACACTTACACTTTTTGCAATGTTGAGCTAAATGGGAGCCTGAACCGGTTGGCAGGGATCGCTCATGTTCTTTGAGGCGCTCATTGACACAGCGGCCTGACTGACCTACATGCACCTTGCCACAAGAGAGTGGAATCTTGTAGACCACACCTATGCTGCACTGTACAAAGTTGAAATGTTTCTTTTCACATTGCGGCTTATTATTTTCTTTACCGATACGCGAGCACAGCAGTGACAGTTTCCGGGGGGCAGAAAACACTACTGGAATTTGGTACCTGGCAGCCACATTCTTGAGATTGTGAGCCACTTTGTGGCAATATGGCACAACTACAGGCCTCTTCTTCTGTGTGTCGTAGTTACACCTCTTGCGCTTGCCTTTCAACTTCTGAAGCAACACCTCGGAGACCGACGTCACTACCGCACTTGGGTATCGCGCATCTTGTAGTCGTTTTAGCTGCGCGTTAAAGCTCTCGTTCGCAGTGTGATGGCACGACTTCATTAAAGATGATTCTAAGCACATCATGGCAATGGCGCGTTTCACAATTTTTTAGTGCGCAGACTCGTAAGGCAAGAGACCCTTACGCGCACGTGGCGAGTACATCCAACAGACGTGACCTGCTTGTAAGGACAATTGTAAATCTAGAAACTGCAATTTACCGTCCCTTGTGAGCTCGTGTGTGAAAGTTAAACCCTTGCCATTGTCAGTGAATATAGTAAGAATATCTGCTACTGCGACAGAGCCTTCGTGGTTAAATTGTTTTATCACAACAAGAAAATCGTCAATGTATCTAAAAATCTGCACGAGGTCACTGTCTAAAACACTCTTAAGAGCGCGGTCAACGAAAGATAAAAAAATATCACAAAGCAGGCGCCACACACGAGCCAATACACACACTCTTTTTTTGAATAAAAAGCTTATTGTCGAAGGAGATAAAAGTTGCACTAAGGTAAAACTCAAGAAGGGACAAGAATTTTTCTGAGGGCATGCCAGTAGCATTGCGAAAATTCAACTCGCCATTTTCCTCGATGCACGTCATCACACAACGAAATAGCTCATCGTGCGGTATCGAATAATATAAATCTTCGACGTCCACAGAAAAAATGTTGACTACTGAATAGTTCTCTCTGAGAAAGGAAACAACATCAGAAGAATTTTTTATGCCAAAAGGATCATCAAAGGTTAGCATATTCAACTGTTTCTGCAAAAAACGGCTAACTAAGATCTGCCAACTATTATTTTCACCTACTATTGTGCGGAATGGCACATCAGGTTTGTGAGTCTTAGCAGTGAAAAAAACTTCAAGAGCGAGCACCTTACATTGTTTCACTCCTTTTGCTAGTTTGGTGAGGCCTATATTGTCCAACAAGGAAACGGCTTTACTTTTTACCTTGAGAGCTTTCACAGTCGACGGAATGAAGTTCTTGTTGACTGCCCGGATGGCTTTTTCTTTGAACACTGCAGCTGGAGCAACTACAAAATTACCCTCTCCAGCTGCTCCAGCTGCAGTGTTCAAAGAAAAAGCCATCCGGGCAGTGAACAAGAACTTCATTCTGGCGTACCCTGCGGCGAGGTTGTTCGAGGCGTGCAACGCACTCGGGAGAAAAAAAAGCTAGAAACATAGCAGCCTCGACTACAGCCAAAACTAGTGCAACACACAATGGCTGTGTTCCAATTCTGGACAGCATTGTAGTCAGCCTACCTTGACAGCTTGAAGGACAGCTTCGCGTCCTTGCCGTCCGAGTAATGGAACGCGCCCGGATGACCTATACACGACGGGTCGCCATCTTGCGTCGACAAAAGAAAGCTGAAAAAACGCTCACAATTTTCGTTCATTTTGCTTATTTCGTGTTCCAGTCTATGAAAAACTCAATGCAGCTCACATAAATCGCGTAAGAAAGCGCCTATTTGCGAGCATACGACCGCTCCGGCGAGGTTCGTGGATATTCAAGCAATCCTCGCAGCCGCCATGTTGTTCGGACAGCAAAGTAGCCTGCATCGTTTTTGTCTTCGTATGCCGTCTTCGCGAAGCTGTCTATTTTGCCGTCTACGTGAGAAATGGAATGGGACTTAAGATGGCCGCTGTTACGTAGCCGTCTATTTAGCCGTCTACCGTGAGTATTGGAACACACCCAATGGCGAAAAACCATCGTCGCATTGCCGCATGACGCGATTCCGCCAGCCTGTTTCATTGTGTTCAACACTCAGTATTTTCTCGTTAGTGGTCTGGTGCACTCTCGATAGAAAGCCTGCGCGAAAAGCGAACTTGCGAACGTGCGCGCTCAAGCCGCGTTCATGTACTTGCCGTGGTGCGGAGGAGGAGGAGGAAGGGGAAAACAGATAGGCAGGGAGGTTAACCAGAAGGGCGTCCGGTTGGCTACCCTACACTGGGGGAGTGGGAAGGGGGTATAGAAAGATGGGAGAGAGAGAACGAAGGGGAATAATGAAAAAGACGTTGTCGGACAAGTCCAACTGTCAAAGGCGATCACGCAAACCAGTCGTCTTGAGAAAGCGTAAAAGTGCTTTTAGTGCCTTATGGGCCGACGAGCGATGAGGGCGGTGTTCGAGTAGCATCTGTAAGGACAGTGGCCGATCGTCAAGGTGGCGTAGGCAAATTCAATCTCATTCGTGTCCGCCGCGGTGGTGTAGTGGTTACGTAACTCGGCTGCCACCCAATATACGCGAGTTCGATCCGGGCGGCGGCGGTCGCATTTTCGATGGAGGCGAAAATGCCAGAGGCCCGTGTACTGTGCGTTGTCAGTGCACGTTAAAGAACCCCAGGTGGTCTAAATTTCCGGAGCTCTCCACTACGGCCTTTCTCTCCTATCTCTTTCACTCCCTTTCCCCCACCCCCACGGACGCTTAGCCGTGCTCCCTACACGGGCTGCAGAACTTAGCGTCCTTTCTTAACCGAACCACAATCATCATCATCATCATCATCTCATTCGTTGTTGTTGTCGTTGTAAACACACACTTGTGATATGAAGGGCTGCTGCATCGAAGCTGCAGCCTGCTGTTGCATAGTGGATACGCGCAAATGACGACAAGTGGCGCGCGAGCTTCAGTCAAGACCTGCCAGGAGGCCACAGGTATCCAGCTGTATCGGTATCTTCAGAAACCTTGATAGAAGACCAAACGCGTGCAGTTCGCGATAGCGTCTGCGAGAGACACTCGCGGTTCCCGAGCTTGGATGGAGCAGACGCCGAAGCAGACGATACGTTTAGTGTTTCTCTTGAAACTCTACACTTCTAACCAAATATGACATTTTTTTTATTTCCATCCATGCATTCTTCGTATTTTTCAGAGGGAAGCGCAGATATTTGTTTCCGCTGATCCAAAAAACATAATTAATTACTTCGTGGCGCCACATCTAGAGCGAAATTGTCGAATGATGCATACCCTGGTGGCAAAATTTGTCGTTGCTTTCCTTCAAGGTCACAGTTATGCAAACAACGTGTATCAGTTGTTACGTACTAGAGACAAAATGAAGTATTAATTGCAAGTGTTTTCTTTTGTTATTGTTTATAGCTCATAAAACAATCGTCGCGATTCTCAAGAACGAAATCCATCCGAAGCAGATCCGAAGCCTGTACTTCCCATAATTCCCATGAGGGTTGAAGCGCCGCTGAACGAGTCGCCATAGACACCAGCACCAGATTTCTCTCTAGTGTGTAAGTAAGAAACTCTATGGGCTGCAGCGACATTGATATCTGCTTTATGCCAGCTTAGGTGCAACGCAGCGAGCACTGAAATTTTACACGTATGATTGAAGCAATGATATGTAGATATTTGAACTCACCTGCGACCTGAGTTGAGAAAACACCCTTTGCATTAAGAACCAGTTCTTCTCTGTAAAAGGCGGGATTACCATTTTACACAGTGCGGTAACAAATATATTAATAAACGATGTAATTGGCTCATGAAAGGAAATACCATCCTCAGCAGGTCCACAGTCAAAGCAAAACATACAAAGTTAACTTTTAAGGCTTTACCAAGGCAGACGATTTGCAGTTTATTCTGTGAAGCGCCTTTCTCTTTCGACACCTGGATCTTTTTGAGATGCTGTGGTTCCCTCAGTGTGCCATCTATTGACTTCAAGATATACCTATAGATTGCAGCATCTATTGCATTGCAGCTGATGTCATTGAATGAGTAAATGACATGAGGGGCCGCCTCTGCCGGGATTCGCTTGAGCGATCTTGAGTGTCGCATGCAAAAGCTTACCCACTAAGATAGTACAGCGGTTGACGCTACTGTCTAGAATGATTTAGTTACTGCGGTTATGGTTCACACAACACGAAGAAAGATTTCCTGATGTGTTGTCGCTAAAACCGGATATAGACCCTTGAAATCAAAAGCTGCTTAATTGAGGATAGCCGTAATACTCTACAGCAATAGCCCACATTATTCCCGTGTTACTATGGCGATTGAACCGTTTACCACGGAAGTAAATTCTGTTCCCCAGTTCTTCACACGACAAGACTCCATTGCTGCAAGGTGAAACTTCGTAATAAATGTCGTGTATTTTTTTTTCGTTTTGTTTCATTTCATAAAAACATCCTGCACAGCTGCCTACAAAATTTATATACCTGCAAATACATGTTCCCATGAAAAGCGATTACGGCTCTTATTTGGCATATGATCAGGTATTTTACAACCGTCACTTTTTTGGACACCAGGATTTGCCGCTTTTGGTGCGTATTTGTACCTTCTCGTGCTTCGGTGTACCATCTGTTCTCAAACCTTTTTACTGTGTTTCCTCCCGTCTCACAATTGAGCTGTACACCATATTCCGGCTGGTAGTCGTACGAGTACTCCATGAGAACGGTTTCTCTTCGAATGATATATCGTCTCCGACATCAATTTCTTGGTATAGCTGCAGCCTTAATATAAACGACGAATGCTTTAAGCTTAGCTCATCAGATTAATTGGACTTTATGTAAGGAAACGCGCAACACAATTTATCCGACTGCGCAGAGCAGAAACACCTTCGTTATAAAAACTAGACGTAAGACGGAGAGACGACGCGTGACCTGGTCTGCGACAGTCGGGGACTTACAGATGCGCCGCAACGACGTACGTACTCACTTAGTCAGGTGGAAAACGATATCGCAGTTTTCCGCAACACATGCGTTGATGTAGTCCACAGTATTGTTTATTGTGACTATGGCATCAAAACCACATACTGTCTCACCAAGCGAATACTTCTGTCTATTCTCCGACGTGCCGCAACTTTTGTTCCTGAAGATAAAGTCTTCCTAAAGGAAGAAAAGAAATTATCTTTAGCCTCATTTTGTACGTCAAGTTATGCCAATTTTTTTATTTCGTTTCGAATGAGCATCCTGCTTGAATATTGAATAAGAGATCGAATATTAAACTGCAAATTCACCTTCAGGGAGATTTAATAAACGCACAAGTATCTTAATGATAACAATAATAATAAGCAATGAATCAATCAAAAGTATATTTACGGGCCCAGGAATGCCGTAAGATCTTTATACTGGCGCACAGAAAAAAATATCAAGAAACAGTAGAATACAGAGACTCTACAGAAAATACTAATAAAAAACAACAAATGCAAACTTTCATAATAAAATATCGGACATAAAAAGCGTTATAAAATTCCACAGACACAAGTATGCGCAGGCAGAACAAGAAAAAATGTCAACAGTGTACGACACTATGTTAGTACAGTGCCAAGCTCGGAGCAGTACAGCGACTGGGAGCTGTGAAAAACATGGAGCTCTAAAGAGTAAGCATTGTAAAGACGTTGTACGGTGAAATGTTCACACAGGCAGGCGGTTACATGAAAAGGTCTATTCTCTCTGGTGAGCTTACGTGGAATTCGGAAATTAATACAGTTGAGCAGCACGGCGTAGGATATGATAAAACGCACAAGCTTGAAGAGAAATAACAGACCAGCGCGTTTTCTCCGGCAGTATAGTTATGGCAGTGACAGTTATGCAGCACTGCCAATGGAAGATTAAGGCCAATTCTAGCGAAGCTATGGTTATACATGTTCAGGAATATTTTTATGGACTCGCTCAACAGTGTTGCTGCTGGAATTAAAAATGCCATTCCAGATCGCAAATGGATACTGAAGTTGAGGAAGACATAAGGCAGTGTGCAATTTGCGGAAGGGCATAGGAGAACGGAATTCTCTAGACATTCTAGAAGCAAGCACAGCCTAGGGTGCGAAGACCGCTCAAAGTAACACGCTTCTCGTGAGCGTAAAAGTCTAAGGTGCTATCAAAAATATCACGTAGATCATTGATCTCACAAACCTTACGCAACGACACCGAATTAACAGAACATAAAAATGGCACACTAGATGTTTTTCGAGTGGGATTCATAACCTTGGTTTTTGAAATATTCAGGGAGAGGTTATTGCTCCTGCACCATTCAGACAATGAACACAAATCGGATTGCAGCAAGCGACAATCGATAACTGATTGAATTTCCTTAGATATCCTTATTTCATCCGCACACAAAAGGAAAAAAAAAAGAATTCCGAATGACAGAAGAAACATCATTAAAATAAATTAAAAGGAGGAGTGGGTCTAATATCAACCCTAAAGATCCCCACTAGTAGCTTTGTACAAAGAAGGCGTTTGCCATTTACAGCAACAAAACATGATCTCTCAAGAAGATAGCTATGCAGGAGATTCACAACTAAAGAATCAACATCGAAGTGGGCAAGTTTATCCACAAGCAGCGAATGGCTGACAACGTCAAAAGCTTTGCTAAGGTCACGGTAAACAGCGTCAACCTGTCCTCTCTGCGATATAGGCGTGGAGACTTGCATCATGAAACTGGCATGATTAGTAACAGTTGAGCGGCCAGCGAGAAACGCATGCTGAGTCGCAATCAATGAATTTTTAACTTCAAAAGAAAATATTTTGTGAAGAGCAAGCTCAAAGATTTTAGATGCGGCACAAAGAAGGGAAATAAGGCGGTAGTTCGAGACGTCGCTTTTACAGCTAGACTTAAATGCTGGGAAAACACGAGTAGTTTTCCATATGCTAGGAAAAGTTGAAGCACGCAGACACTTATGAATATGGTAAATACTGGAACATGTATACTTCCATAAGCTTTTAGTATGACAGAGGGGACACCTTCTGGGCTAGTTGAAAGGATGGTTTCAAGCGCTTAATGCATTCTGAAGTGAAATCTTCATCTAGCGACACAGCATCAGCTGTGCCAACTGCCTTAACCTGTCGACCGTTACAAGCTAGAGAGGCTGGGGACTTATAAAGAAATGAGAAATGCATGGCAAAACGGTCAGCGACGGCTTGAACTTCTACTCTATTTGGATCCAGTATCCTGAAGGACTCGCCACTTTTGCTCAACCGCTTGCGTACATGCTTCCAAAACTGAGCCGGCTTGTCAGACGCACTTTTTTCTAAAAATGAAATATACAGACTATGATCCCGTTTATATCATCATCATCATCATCATCATCAGCCTGTTTAGGTCCACTGCAGGACGAAGGCCTCTCCCAACGATTTCCAATCCACCCTATCCTGAGCGAGTTGGTTCCACTTTATGCCTGCAAACTTTTTAATTTCATCGCTCCATCTAATCTTTTGCCTGCCTCTGTTACGTTTTCCCTCTCTTGGTATCCATTCCGTTGCTCTTACTGTCCATCTGTTATCTTTCCTCCTCATGACATGTCCTGCCCAGGTCCACTTCTTTCTTTCAATTGATATAATAATATCGGCTATTCCTGTCTGTTCTCTGATCCATTCCGCTCGTTTTTTATCTCTTAGCGTTACCCCCAACATTTTTCTTTCCATTGCACGTTGCGTGCTCCTTAGTTTTATAGGCGTTGACAAAGAGTACGAAAACGACAGAATTCTTCCTTCATATAAGTTGTTGGAAACATTTATACTTCCTGTGTGTGCGATCTTCATGTTTTAGTACACTTATAAGTTCTGATGAAAATCAGGAGGGATATTTACAACGATTAGGTGTATACTGGGGAATGAACTTGCGCATGCTGGTCAAGTTCCGTAAACTGATCGACTTTATCATCAACATGGGGTTTGTCAATTACCAATGACAAATCTGTGGTGGACAAGTCATGGTACAAACCAACCTAGTCAGCTCGCATGAAGGCGAATCTGGGCATTTTGTCGATGTTTCCAGGAAAGCCTGGTTTTTCTGTTGACACACAGAGTGTTAGTTTCTGTGGTGGGAGACATTTGTCAGGACAAACAAGAGAGATGTGCGAGAGTCATACCTCGATTGGTCGATTATAAGAAATACACAGATCTAAGATGTTCCCACGAGAACTGGCGATACTATTGGGCTGCTGTAGGGAATTAAAAGCGAGAAAATCTAACAATGCGCTACATTTTTTCTCTAATAAATGATGACAATGAGAAACAATAAGTGTGGTCGATTCAATTTCAGGTTTGTTAAAATCGCCAAGTACAAGAATTCTGTGCTTCTTATGTGAAATTACCAAATTTTTCAATAGAAGAGATGATCTGATTAAAAGTGATTGGTGAAACGTTGGGTGATACTTAGAAACACCCAAGCAACAATTTTTCGTAGCGCTTAGGACTAATCTCAACCCAATCGATTCAGAAATTGTTTCTATGTTGTTGCGTGTAAGAGATATCTTAGAGAACTGTTTATAGCCATCAATACACCACCACCTTTTTGTTTAGTTGCAGAGAAGCCCCGATCACTGCTGAAGGTGGTGTAGCTAGACGGAAGATAGTCACACGAAGGAATTTCACTGCACAGCCACGTTTCAGAAATCGCAATAAAGTCCAAAAAAGACGAAACAACATTCGTAATGAATTCACGAGTCTTAGTGCGAAGACCACGAGCGTTCTGATAAAATATATCCAAGTTACACAGCACCGTTGCTTACAGCTGCGCACTCTGAGGGATAGAGCATGTCGTCGTGGACAATCCCAAGGAATGGCTAGAAAATGCAGCCGCACGGCGACATTGACGTCTCATTCAGACGTTTCGATGTATTTTCGTCAACTGTGACGTAGAACGAGGAGTAACAAGGATATTTCGTTTTGAGCCGCCTGCAGGAAAGTACAGAATGGTCAACAGATTCAATATGTTTCTTGAAATCAGAAGCTGTAGTGTTAGGGCTCAACTTGGACACAAATATAGCCCTCTGCCGCTGCGGTCGTTGAGCCACTAACAAAGTGGACGACTCGATGGCTCCTGTAGATGCATGTTTTTCTTTTCTTTTCCGTCCTTGCACTCACTGTGATAATGGCCGAACAGGTTTCCCTACTATCTACAACGCGTAGCTCAAGCTGAATCACGCTGAAAACGTGGAGGTGGGGGTGAAAGGTGGGAGAGTTTCGGTGCAATGAGCCGTATCCGCGGTCACAGGGGTGTCGAGTTTCACGGAAAATTCATACTCAACAGCGGTTGGAGACTGCAGGATGCTCCCCTAGCTTGGAGGCGACGCGGCGTGCGAGCTCATCGCGCAGACAAGGAACCTCACCACGAAGGGAAGCGAAGATACGGGCATGCTGCTCACCTATGCGGGTATGGTCCTTTCGCAGGCGCTCATTATCCTCCCGCAGTTGTGAGACCACGTCACTCGGGAACGAAATCCCTTCCAGCGCGTCGAGCAGCAGGAGGTGACCACCGGCTACCTCCTCGCCAAGGTTACCCGAATGGGCGAGAGGTGGACCGATTGGGGAACCACGTGGCTGCAGAGAACACGCCGCTGTCTCGTCGTTAGGCTTGCCACCGTGCTGGGTGGAATCGCACAAATTGTAGGAAAATGAACATGATCCGGACTTTAACAGCTGCAGTTGGTCATACAGCCAAGTCACACACTTCTCGTGCGCGCGTTTTTCACTGTGGAAAAACTGCTGCTTCCCGAAAAAAAGGGCACGACCAGAGCTGGGCGCCATGCTAGTAATAATGCTGTCTCAGCCCACAGCTGGGCAAAAGCATCTCCTTTAAATCTACAGTTACCCCGGTCTAGTGCTAACTGCAAGCAGGCTATCCACGAAAGCTTTTTGATCTCATCTGCCCACCTAACTTTCTTCCTTCCCCTGCCACGCTTGCCTTCTCTAGGATCCACTCTGTTACCTTTAATACCAACGGTTGTCTTGCTTTCGCATTTTATGCCCCGCCCACGTCCACTACTTGTTATTTTCTACCAATAGGTCATTAACACGCGTTTGCTCCTTCACGCACTCCGCTATTTTCTAGTCTATAAGGGCAACTCCAGCGATTTCGCATTGTCCACTGATCTCAACCAAATTTTCAGGATATGTTCTCCTCCGTGCTGCAATAATTTAAGCCGAGCCAGGCGGTTGCAAGGCATTCAGTTTTCCTGAAAATGACGCTTAAATTTTTTAGCGGATTCCCGCGTTAGCCACCCTGTGTTTTTGACGTCATTACCTGCAACGCTGCCTACCCGAGGAGGCGGGCCATCTAAAGCAAAACGGCGAGACTTCAGCAATTATTACTTTCGTTTTCAGTTAAAAGCGTGCAATACACTGCTCCGGCTACTTAAGCGACTAGAGCGCTGAAGAACGCGTGGTTAAAGACTCTTGTCTTGTCGCATGTAAGGACGATATGTGTTGGCGCGCTCGTCCTTGGCTGCCATCTTGACGTCGTACACTACCAGGCGTAGCGGGTCTCGGAAGATAGCGTGAACGTGGAAGATCAGTCAGTCTTTTTCTGCAAGGTGACTAGAGGACGTGTTCTTAATATTTCCAATTTAAACCATATCCAGTAATGACGCATTTATTAACCTCGTTATTGAGTCCAGCACGAATATGAAAAATCTAATATACGAAGAATAATCGGACCGTTCGAATATTCGCGCAGCTGCGCACCACAGAAGCCACATTTTTGTGTACTTAAAATTTCTATGCGCATTATACTGTTCATCTATCTTTTGCGAAGCTGTGTCAACCTGTAACCATGTTAGAAGGAATTCATTATAACACACCTTAACATGTTTCGTTAGTACGATCCTCAACATTCTCAAGATGCTCCTTCCCGGAAATTCAGCCCATCATGCTTTTTTTTTTGCGGTTTTGTTAAACTTAACCTGCAACACCTTCCACAGCGAAGCTTACAGCTTTGCGGGGCTTCCGCGAAGTTGGTGAAGCCGGTGAACGCGAAACGGAGAGAGAGTCAGAAATGAGGAGATGAGGCGCAGATAGACAAAGAAATAGATATAGAATGAGAGAGGGAGAAAAAACACAACAAAATAAATTTTTTGGCGATGCGGGATTCGAATCCTGGTACCCACGTTCCGAACGTGAGCGCCGTACTGCTATGCTGTACAGCTACTTTGTTTTTCTTTCTTGGTAATTATTAAAAAGGTATCATACTATGGGAAAACGACAATACACATAAATATAAGAATCCACCTGTGCATCCGCAAGGTCAGACAGAGGAGACTATTATGTCGTAAACAAATGTATACATCCATACACATGCCTGAAGCGTGTACACCTCTTCTAAACAACTGTTAGAGTTCTGGTAAGTATAGACGCCTTTTTAAACGAATGTACAAGACTGGCTGGATATCCATTTGTTCGTACACATCCTTGAGTTCATTAATCATTCGAATGAAATGGATGCTTGTGGAAACGATCACTCCAGGCTTCCGCAGCAACAGGCGCGTTTTCCGCAGGCTATGCATACCACTTACTAGAAACATGTAAGAGGGAATAAGCGCGCAACACAGGCGTATATGGGGATCTCGTGATTCTGTACTACCTCTATAGCTACGATTTAGCGCCAATACCGGTTGCGGACCACTGTTACGAAGACTATGTGGCCATGAAAGAAGAATGCCGAGTATATAGTGGTGATGAGGACATTCTTAGCGAGTGCAAGTAGGATGCCGGCGAAGATTGTACAGACGAGGCAGCTAGAACAATTCGAATGTATGTTTAAGAAATAACACTAAAACTCAACAGGTTGCGTCCCCACGTGGTGATTCGAATAATATAATTGAAAGCTAGCAGAAATGCGAGTTATACGTTAAAGCTAAGAGAAAGCCAACATAAGATAATAGAAACCAAGTTAAGATAAAAACAAGCCAAGTGAAGCTATCTAAAGCCATGGTTCCGCTGTTTAACTACTTCGGACAACTAGAGCGTAACTGCGGCAATGTTTTTTATCACAACGATAAAACAGTGCGGACCATTTGTGGATGCTCCGGTGAACGTGTGAGCCAAATACAGCAATACACGTACGAAGTTCACTGGGTTCAGCCACACTATGCATATCCCCTGCGTGCGATAAGCACGGCTTCAGCGTGAGTTGAAGGGAAATTTTTCTTGCACTTAGGCACGGATAATTCAACTGGCACAACATTTGTCCATGTTTCTTAAACTATCCTCCGATTTTCTTTTACATCACCCCCTAGGGATGCACGCTCAAAGAAGCGCATTTCCCGCTTACACGTTTTAATAAACCGCTTACCTGAACCTCAATAATTTTGTTGACTTGAAAACGTATTGTGGGCCATTCCATATCAGTGTATGGAAACTGCGCCTGGAAAAGGGGGAGCAATGATGAGTGAGTTGCCACGGTGAATTCACAAGGAAAGCTGACCACTTTGATTAAATCAAGCATATAAAAGCTGCGCGCACCTTTGGAGTATTTAGGAAGTTATCAGCTCCCTTTGGTGGAAATTTACACTTTATTTACCCTTCTCTTTTTTAACCTAGGCCGCGTATTCGTGAATTAAATGAACATATTACCCAAAAGTAACAGCCCAATTGTCTCAGTTATATCATATACATTCTTTGTGTAAAAAAGTTAATAGTTGCTCTATGCGCTCTAGCCGTACAGTATTCCTCGGAGAACTTCCATGTCACGGGCAGGCTCTCCTCTTTGCGATTGCTCTAAATATACAAACTCGTAGGCATCTTCTTGGGGGTTTCTGCTATATCTTGTCCTCTAATCATGAAGGAATCATTCGAGGAGTATTTTAGTTTATTTCCTATTCACTTAAGACCCACTCTGAACGTTCCTCGACTTGGGTCATCAATCATTTGTTGCAGTTCACCGCCATCACTGCTGAAGAGCGCCATATTGTCTGCAAAGTCAAGTTACTGAGTCATCGTGCGTAAATGTTTTATTATCATTGTCTTCCAAATGTCGCTGCTCAAACACATCATCTAAGCATGCAGTGATCAGCATTAGAAATTTTGTATCTCCTTGCCTGTCCTCTTTCTTCATCCGGATTATCCTTCCTCCTCGTGAAGGAATAACGTAACCGTGAAATCTTCATGGATTTTAAAGCGACAGGATTAAAGAGCTCCTTTTCTGTGTCGTTCGCTGTGAGCGAAAGATCGGCGTTGTCCATGAGCGAAAGGTTGCGGAAGATCCCAATAAGAAATTAGAAAAAGAACTTGCGGCGAACCGAGGACCCTGAAGCGCGCTACCCGCACGGTCAACCCGCATATATCCTCCGGCCTTCTTCATCTTGAGGCGGGTGCAGCGTCACACCAACTACGGACAAAGAAGACGCGCAGGTGCGTCTTCTTGTTCTCCTGTGTATCGTGCACCCACCTCAGGATGAATTATTACGAACTAGCTCATGTCTCCATTATAATGGCTCCATAGTGATCGGCGAGGTTCGATGAAGCATCTGTGTGAAATGGCGCAAGACAACGAGGTAAGCCACGCTGTAAAACATGTAACTCCCACTGTCTACCAAGTGGTGCCGTTTCAATTACGTGGCTAGGCGACTGAACTGCATGGCAAGTGAAAGAGAGCTCGGTGAGAAGGGGACCAATTATCGACATCGGGTTGAAGTCTTAAGGCCAAGCTTATGGGCCCCACAGTTTTTAGTTTCTTTTTATGTCTCACCTACCGCATGGCGCCGTCAACTTTCCAGAGTGCTTCGTATATCTGTTGAGTCGAACGTTGCTTCTTCTTTATCGACTTCACGTAAATGTCTTTGTTGTACCCAGGAAATTTATAAGTACACATTGACAGCATGACTTTGATCCCCCATGGCATAATCTTTCCTGACCTTGCCTTCTATAGGCTGGTTAAAGTAGAGCATTTATCTGATCTTATCAGTCCGCGATTTTTTCAGTCACTTGTGCTTCCTTCATCTCGGTTAGTGTTATGTTGCCATTGTTCTTGCTGGTTGGAGATACGTCCTGGAAAATTTTTTGTAGAGTCTTCATTATATAAACTTTCCTGCATTTTTCATGAACTCGGCTGTTACACCTCGTCGATAGTTTCTCATGGAACTTGAATATTCGCCTTCACTTGGATTGCTACATTGACCTGCCTGTATACTAACCCTAGGGTGGTGTCTTGTTCTAAGCACTTTCCTTTTGACCGATTTGCTGGTACTTCAACCTTATGGAGCTATGTCTTTCATGTAGTAATTAGCTTTGCTGATCAACTTTCAGATCTCTGAAAGGTTTTTTTTCTCTCCTTTCGGGCAGTTACTTTCCGATACCTTTGATTATTTATTAAGTCCTTATGGTTCTGCACATCCTGTTTACTTGTTCACATTGCTTGACTTCTAATTTCGATCGCTGCTTCGAAAACCATTATTGTTAAAGTTTCGTTTGCTCGTTGTATATTGTCAAGCTTTTCCCTAAAGCTTCAACTTTTTTAGGATCAGTTATATATTTCTGGCGTTGTGTATGACTACATCTATATTCACCAGTTCATTAGCAATTCGTATTGTTCTGGCCTTCTTCATGTCGCGCACGATCTACGCCCTCGCTAGCCCCCGATCGCTGTATACATTATGCTAAGCAGTCTTTCGTACCCTACGCTATACCAGGGGGGTACGCACATGATAAACCCCATTTTGTTGTGTTTTTGTTACCAGTTTGGCACTTTGCGTGTCCATTTCCTGTTTCTATTCCTTCTAAATAACATACCCAGTAGCGGGAGTAGGATAAATATAGTAGCTGGATAAATTTAGGTAGCTGGAGCAGGTACCTAAATAGTCCCCGTCCAACCCCCGCAATTCATATGAATGATACGGGAAGTACCAATTGATTCACGGCGTAAGGACCTATAAATGACATGTGGTGCTGTTTATAGCTCCCATTTCCAAGGGCAGGTTCGTCTAACTCTTTCGTTACCGTGTCCATAGGACATGGGTCACCGGTGACCCATACGCCCCACAAGCTATTTTTAAAATATGAGCGCTCCTATGGACTTGCACCGCCATCAGTCGTATTCTCCAGGCACCAATCTTTCATTTTTTGCGTAGTTTGTATTTTTCCCGTGCGGCAGCGATTTAAGCGGCGGTTCCAATTGTGCGGTTCGCTCAGTCTGTTTACGAAGATGGCAGACGCTTTTGTCCCTCGCGCGAACGACGCCTTTCTGGCGATTCTGTTGCATCTGGAAGCGATCATTTGGCTGCTTCTAGCAGCAGTGATTCAGATGATGATCCCGCATCATCGGATTTTAGTTCTGACGACGAGGACGTGCAGAATCAGCCCGGACCTACATCAGCTGTCCGTCGGTATGTTTTGTTTTATGGCACAAGACGGGTTGCCATTTCTTTTTGCAACCATAGAGCGCAATATGTCCATATATACATGGTTCAATAGCCCATTTCTTTCCCTTTTTTCTAATATATACTGTGCTTCTGTGTGTGAGAAATTTGTGCAATAAAAAGAAAAAACTGTGCAACCTGGCTGAACAAGACACTTTCTACTGGGTAACAAGTAAACAAGTGTAACTCATGCAGTTGTTGAGCTAGGTCTTTGAAGCTTTTCTGTTAGGTAGATGTCTCTTATCTAAACAATTTGTATATTTCAGAATATTTTCCAGATTTAGTTCTTTTATGTAGTAAACATACAATTGCAAATGTTCTTTCAAATTTGCAAGAAATGTTACCTTTAACGATTTTTTCTGCATATTAGTTTCCAAGTTCAGTTTTTTAAACTTACACACGTCAAAAGTACATTTACTTAGCTTTCGCTTGATGTATTGCATTACAGTATAACCATTTTATTACTTATTACAAAAAAATACCAACACAAACCTACGAAAAGTTGCCCATTTTCCCACGGTAACGAAAGAGCTAAGCCCGAACGGCTTGTCGCCACTTACGCTCATTACCATCGCTAAACCTTACCCGTAGAGAGGGTGGCCGTGTCCTGTCTGCTTTTCTAGTCACCTTGCCTGCGTCATGGCTAACTAGTTCATAATCATACAAATAATCATAGATATAGCGCTGATCGGCATCGTGCCAGAAGTTTGTAAGCGTGATCTTTCCGCAGTGCAATTCAACACACCTGCTTAAGAAGTTGAATCCTTCAGTTACTGCACTAATATTGTTGATGGCTGCCGAGAAATTAAACAAAACACAATTTATTTTTAGCCTTGTCCCACTGTCGTCGAAAGCGATGGGCTATATTTTGTTGCTTCCATTGACGACCACGTATTTCGAGGACGGCTTAGAAGCTCTTTAAATTAGTTCTTTAAATTAGTTGGCCCCAACTACGTGTTTGTGGCATGACAGCTTGGGTACGCAACAAATCTCTCCGTATCCCATTTGTCTGCTCTTCCATTCTATATGCCAAGTTGAGGGGAGATTCCTCTTTAAAAATTTGGTTATGCAGGCTTGCTCAAAACAATGATGACCTTAAAAGAAGCTTTGTAGTGGTTTTTCCAATGTGTCACCACCAAATCTGCGATGGCGGTTTTTCTACATAAGCTCATTCATGGCCACTTTATACGGCAAACCTTCTGTTTTTTACTGTAGCAGGTTAGCTAAAACACAGTAAGCATACATGGGTAAAAGATAATTGAAGTGAAAGGGAGATTTTTGCAATAGACAGTATGAATCCTGGGATACACGCTCAAATGCTGAGAGTCCTAGCTACTACGATACGAACCACTGTATGTATTTGGGTATAAATGCGATATGGAAATACTGATTCCCAAGATTTCTAGCTGCTAAACTGATTTTGCGTTTGAAGCAGCAATTTCAATGTTGCAAATTGTCTAACAATTGGTAGTCACGTGAGGTCAGTTTTAAAAATTGTCTTGGAGGGGGAAGGTAGCAGTAAACAACATTAGTTTCCTTGCACCCGCGTTGCTTTCAGTTCTTAAAGACAGGCGCAAGTTAACTGGAACACCCTTTGGCCCGTGTTCTTGCCTGCATCATCATCAATTACCGAAAGATTAGGGCTAGAACGAAACGCTTCCATAGAGTCATCAACCCAAACTCACCCAATTCATCATGGCGCCTATGTACTGCACAAGATCTTCACTTGTATTGAACGCTGCCGCGTAATTTTTCGACACGACAAAACACACCTCCACAGTAAAAGTATGGACTGGCCGCCAAGGGACTTCAGGCCTTTCTGAAACACCCACAGGGATTAACTTTTAAACTGCGCTACGGTAAACGAGGACATAGCTTACACGCGATATCTTGTACCGTTCCACATTTCACAAATTTATCGGTTCTTATCATTGCGTATTTGTAAAGTTTTCCTTAATGGCCTGTTTCACCGTATTCTTTCCTTATGTGGCTGTTATGTTCTAATAACCTGCATAATTCCAGCAACGTACCTTCCGTCATACATTCTTGTTGTTGGCTTAGATTGTAATATGGAACCATTTAACTGATAAATGCGACGATTTCATGTTTTGGTGAAGTGGCGCATTCTCATCGGAATTAGGTTCGTTAATTCATCGGAATTAGGTTCACTTAAATTATTGCGCCTTAGTGTGGAGCACAACCACTATAACTAACATACGTAGAGTTCTGACGCTAAAGAAGAAGATTATTCGCTATATTGGCAACATAGACTATTATTCTAGCACCAGAGAAGCATTTCCAAAGTACAATATTATCAGAATGGACAACCTTTATACTTTTCGTTTATTACATACTGCGCGATATGCTTCTGATTCCCTGACGAACTACATAAAACAGTTGGCATCTCTAGAACGTCGTAACATTAATGGGAACACAAGGAACCCGGAGACATGGTCAGTTCCATATTTCAGGACGAACTACAAACATCAATCACTGGCATATAACCTACCATCTACTTTAAATAAATATGAAGATATTCACATGCTCAGTAAAAAAGACTTGCGCTTATATTTCGTTCACTTGCAAAGTCACATACTGTGACATTCTCTGTAATTGCATTGTGTGTAACTTATGTCGTTTCTTTTAACAAAGTATTTCTGCTTACATGGATTTCTTGCTACGCTATATGACCAGTGTTTGATTTTGTTTCAACTAGCTAGTATTGCTACAGTAGTACGGTGTTATTATTCTGTGTTATTATTATTTCTATTTACAACTCATGCTTAGCGGTATTTTATTGTATGTAGCACTTTTTGTGTTGTATGTCGCATTGTAGTAGTATTGTATGTAGTATTGTAATGCAGTATTGTATGTGGCATTGTATTGTACGTAGCATTTTTTTTGTTGATTTGCTCGCCACTGCACCTGGCTGCTTGCTGTTACTGCCTTGTATAGTTTGGCCGCTGGGTCCCGTCAAGCTACTTATGTAGCTTTTAACCCAACGCAACCATCCAGCATGTATATACTGGAAAATAAAATTGAATTGAATTGAAAAAAGCGATGTCGGGGTATATTATACAGTTTGAATGACCAGACATGCCAAACCATTTGACTTTGCTTATGTTAAATATTACAGATTTATGCATTGAAGATGCACATACATTACGAGCAGAATGTGGGCATGAGGAAAAATCACTGCACAGGAAATTAACCTAAAAACAAAGTTTCAGCGCCTTCTCACCGACAGAGAGTAGCGCGCTGGCCAACTGACAGATTAAACCGCATTTACCAAACCGTATTGTATAGCACCTTTCAGGTTTGGCGATTTTCTCGTCACTATAAACATAGCCATTCGATGGATACACAGATTGAGATAGGTGTGGTTGTGATTATTATAATACAACACGCAATTTTTCCCAATAAAGCATATAATATTGCACTTACTGAATGGAGAAGATGAGCAGGCCCAACTCTCCAACTCATTGACGTCATCGACAATACCTGAAAGGAAAAGCGTTCAAACGATGAGAAAGATTCTTTCGGACAGGAGAATTCTCGGACTGGCGAAACTGAGAAGGAGTCAGAGATGTTGCATTGAGTGCACTTCTTGCCCGAAGTTTATTAAGTTCTCGCTACAAAATATTTCAGTGCAATAGCTACTGTTTTCAGGTGACATCATAGTGATGTGCAGAGAGAGAGAGAGATGATGGGCGGAAGGCAGGGAGGATAGTAAAGTGCAAGTAGTTATTCCAGGTGCAACTTGTTACTGCACTAAGAGTGCTAGATTTGTTGCCCATTTTACTCTTCAGCACTTAGCATGACTATCAGAGATATGCTCTTTCATGGCCGTATACACGTCGAATGTTAACAAGCCATTTTCTTGTGTAATTATCGGCAATATGACACATCATTCTTCCGCATTTCTAATCGTACGTGGTAAAATAGGAGTGCACCGTCTCAGAGGAAGGATGGGTATAATGTCCTATATATTACATTAAGTCGGGCCACTCCAATGCTTCGTTTACGACTAGTGTTTTGTATGTAATTTTCTCAAGAAATAGCCATTCGCATCTTGTCTTCATGCTTTTCTAACATTTCCAAAATATTCACAAAGAATCCCATATTCCGCTGAGTATCTGTAATGGCCCACGTGTCACTCAGTCACAGCTTTAGCGAAGGAAGCGTGTGTATTGCACTAAAACACCAATGTTTTTTTTACCCCAATGTGGACGAATTTCATGCTTCACCAAAGAATGACAGCGGAAGAAAGTACATTGGTATGCTGCTGCTTTTCACCATGTAAAATAAATGGCGGGGCTTCCACTAATGGCGCAATGCCTGAAACAGCAAAGCTCTTTCACTTGAGAGTTTTGCTAGGTTTTCCTACGTCTGACTTGGCAAGATATTTAGCCTTAGCTCAATTGACTTTACCTAGTTATCCTCAACCTATTCGGCTTGTCTTCATCAGTATTGGATAAACTAGTCGTGTCAACGTTATCATACTTGAGATAAACCCCGCCACTGTGGTCTAGTGGTCATGGCACTCGGCTGCTGAGCCGAAGGCCGCAGCGGCTGCATTTCGATGTGGGCGAAATGTTGAGGTCCGTGTGCTGTGCGATTTCAGTGCACGTTAAAGAACCCCAGATGGTCGAAATTTGTGAAGACCTCCACTACGGCATCTCTCATAATCAGAGCTGGTTTTGGGACTTTAAACCCCACAAATGAATGAATCAGTACTTGAGATAATTAACCTTAGGTAAATCATACTTGGCCTAACTACTTCTAGCGAAATGAGTGTCATTTTGACTAGGCATCATTATTCCTGGCTAGTTAGCACTACCTTAATTGGGCATAGATTAGTTAGGAATAGCTCATTGATGCTTACCTTAATTATACTTAATGTGGTTAGGGTTAACAATTAGTATACCCAGAAATCTCGTTTCACTACTCAAGCCTAGTTAGGTTTGACCTCATTAGTCACATCTTGTATCTTACTTAATTAAATGTAGCCTAATGAAGCTTAAGTTAACTAGCATTAGCGTAATTTGGCAGCCAGTGTCATATCTTATGCCTGGCGTTATTGCCATCCACCTAATTAGGCTTGGCTTCACATAATTAGCCACAAATTATCAACACGCGGTAAGAAGGCTTGCGTGCTTTATCAAGATAGGTAGGCTGGGCTGAGCGAAGCTACAACGAAGCTGAAGTCGCTTGATTTTTTTTCGAAAATACTGCCATTCTTGTAACCGGGACGCCACACCGCATAACGTCACACATCCTACTGTCCCGCCTCTCGGTTCGGTGATTTTCGCATTGGCCCCCTCATTGCGTCGCCAGGAAAACACGTGCGGGACGACGCTTTTTCAAACGTTTTCATTTTTCACCGGGGCCATTACCAACGCCAATGCAATGGGCCGGCGGTATTTTGCGTGCCGTGCGGAGAGCACGCGGCAAGTTGGGTGAGGATATGGTCATTGAGGGTAACAGAGTGGATTCCTAGAGAAGGCAAGTGTGGCAGTGGGCGGCGGTAAGTTAGGTGGGCACATGAGATTAGGAAGTTTGCGGGGATAAAATGGGCCCAGTTAGCAGAGGACAGATATAATTGGACATCCATGGGAGAGGCCTTTGTCCTGCAGTGGACGTAGACAGGCTGATGATGATGATGCTGATGCTGATGATGATAGGCGAGGAAAGCACTGGAATGAGGAGAGAGTACAAGCGATAACTGAGATCATGCGCTAGTGGCGGTATTTACGCGAAGTCCTGTCTAGGTGTCGTAGAGAAAGCGTGGCGCAGCTGTTGCAATTATTGGTTACTAGGCAACGCGACGGGTTCTTTGCAGTGGTGGGTCTGAAGTGGTTTTCTGTGGACAACAAAGCTTTTATTGCTTCCATGAAGAGCTTCTGAATATTTAAAGCAAGTAGTGGACCTTGCACTACTGGTGTTAGGCTAGCGAAGCCTGGAAACTAATGTGCAAAGCTATATGCACATACGCATAGCTTTTCGAGATGTTGCGCACAGGAGAAATCGCCTTTGCTGCATATGGTTATTATAGTTCTGCGTGCAACACATGCGCCCGTTAGCTGCAGTCTTGTCAATCTAGCAGCATGCTGAAGGCTTGGACGCAAGAGAACATGCGCGCTTGCGAACGCCGCGCCTTGGGTATTGCGTAGAAATGCATGCGCTCTCTGTGGACAAGAACTAATGATGATGGTAGTTTGTCGGACTGAATGGTAATTTGCCGGACTGAAAGAAATTTTAATTTACCTTGCGTATAAACTCATCATCGTCATCATCATCATCATCATCATCATCATCATCATCATCAGCCTGTTTAGGTCAACTGTAGGACGAAGGCCTCTCCCAGCGATTTCCAATCCACCCTATCCTGAGCGAGTTGGTTCCACTTTATGCCCGCAAACTTTTTAATTTCATCGCTCCATCTAACCTTTTGCCTACCGTTTTCCCTCTCGTGGTATCAATTCCGTCGATCTTACTGTCCACCTATTATCCTTCCTCCTCATGACATGCCCTGCCCAGGTCCATTTCTTTCTTTTAATTGATAAGATAATATCCGCTACTCCTGTCTGTTCTCTGATCCATTCCGCTCGTTTTTTATCTCAGCCTTACCCCCAACATTTTTCTTTCCATTGCACGTTGCGTGCTCCTTAGTTTCATCTCTAGTTTTTTCTTTATCCTCCACGTTTCTGCACCGTACGTTAGTCCTGGGAGAATGCAGTGATTGAATACTTTTCGCTTTAGTGAGAGCGGTAAGTTTCCAGTCATGATTTCGTAATGCCTTCCGAATGCGCTCCAGCCCAACCTTATTCTACGGAGAATTTGTTTTTCATGGTTAGGAGTTCCTGTTATTAAGTGTCCCAGGTATACGTATTCGTTTACACACTGTAAGGGTTCATTGTTGATTTTAAATTCCTGTTCCTTAGCTAGGCTATTGAGCATAACTTTGTTCTTTTGCCTATTCATTCCATTAATCCAATTTTAATACTTTCCCTGTTTAGGTCATCAATCATGTTTTGTAGTTCGTCTCCATCATTGCTAAAGAGCACAATGTCGTCTGCGAATCTTAAATTGCTGAGATATTCTCCGTCTATTCAAATTCCCTTGTCTTCCCAGTCTAGACGTTTAAAGATTTCCTCTAAACATGCAGTGAATAGCATCGGGGATACCGTATCTCCCTGCCTCACACCTCTCCCGATCGGGATTTCTCTGCTTCTCTCATGTAGGAGTAGTGTGGCTGTGCAATCTTTATATATGTTGTTGATGGTTTTCACGTATATGTCAGGTGCCCCTTGTCTATGTAGAGCCTCTAGAACTGCTTGTATTTCTATCGAGTCAAATGCTTTCTCGTAGTCGATAAACGCCATATAAAGAGGTTTGTTATATTCCGCGTATTCTTAATTACTAGGTTGATAGCGTGGCTGGGGTCCACTGCCGAGTAACCTTTCCTAAAACCAGCTTGTTCTCTCGGTTGATTATAGTCGAGTGTTTCTCTTATCCTCGTAGAAATTACTTTGGAAATAGCTTGTGTATTACTGGGAGTAGGCTAATTGGTCTATAATTCTTTAACTCCTTTTATGTCACCTTTCTTGTGGATATGGATTATATTCGCATTTTTCCAACTGCGTGGTATACTACATGACTTGACACGTTTCGTGAAGTGCGATGCAAGTTTTTCAAGTACAATATCTCCTCCATCTTTAATCAAGTCGGCTGTTATACCATCTTCACCAGCTGCTTTACCGCGGGACATGCCTTTGACAGCTTTTTTGACTTCGTCAGCGGTTATACATGGAATTTCAGTGTGTTCCTCAGATTCTATTTCTATTAAGTTTGTAAGGTCTGTCTGAGAACTGTACAGTGCAGAGTAGAAATCTTCTGCTACTTTTACTATTTCGTTGAAACTCTTGATAACGTTACCTTGTTTATCTTTTAGCGCATGCATTTTGTTTTGCCCTAAGTGCCGTTTCTTTTTGACCGTTTTAATGCTGGTGCCTTTCTCTACAGCTTTCTCGATTTCTCTCGTGTTAGTTTCGTACATCTCTTTGCCTGGCTTTACTGATCAATTTTGATAGTTCTGCGAATTGAATCTTATCTTTTGGCGAAGTTACTTTCATTTGTCGGTGTTTTTTTATTAAGTCCTTGGTAGATTGGGACGACTTACTTGTTGTTTGCTTAGTTGTTTTACCCCCGACTTCTATCGCTGTTTCAAGGATTGCTTTCGTTATGGTTTTGTTCATTTCTTCTACATCGTCACCGTTTTTGCCCAAGGCCTCGAACTTGTTGCTTAGGGCCACTTTGAATTCTTCGTTCTTCGCTCTGATTACCTCTAGATTGCATTTTTTCTGGTAAATAATTCAGTTCTCGTCTTCTTTAGGTTAAGTACAATCTTTGCCCTTACTAATCTGTGATCGCTGCATGTTATCTTCCCCACTACTTCTGTGTCTTGAATTATACTTAGTTGTTCGCACATTATGAAGTCGATTTCATTCTTTGTTTCCCCGTTTGGGCTTTTCCACGTCCACTTCCTATTCTTGTGTTTCTTGAAAAACGTGTTCATTGTTCGGAGTCGGTTTCTTTCGGCAAATATACTAGCATTTCCTCACGGTTATTCCTATGACCGACGCCGTAGTTGCCAATCGCCTGCTCTCCACTTTGTTTTGTCCCTACTTTTGCGTTAAAATCCCCCATGACTACTGTGTATTGTGTCCGTACTTTCTTTATTGCTAATTCGATATCCTCGTAGAACTGCTCTACTTGTTCGTCGTCATAGCTCGTTGTTGGCGCACATCCCTGGATTATCTTAAGTTTATACCGCTTATTTAGTTTTATTACGACGCATGCAACCCTTTCGTTAATGCTGTAGAATTCATCTACGTTGCCCGCTATATCTTTGTGAATTAGGAACCCAACGCTATATTCCCTCTTTTCGGGTAATCTCTATGGCAGAGGACATGTCCATTGTTTAAGACTATGTAAGCTTCACCTGTTCTCCTAGCTTCGCTGAGGCCAATGACGTCCCAACTAACTCCCTCTAATTCCTCGAGTAGTTCTGCTAGTCTAGCTTCGCTGGAGAGGGATCTTGCATTGAACGTTCCAATGTTCAGTTTCCAGTGGCGGCCTGTCTGGGTCCAGTGATTATTACTGCCCTCTGCTGCTTCACAGAGCTGACCGCCGTCGTGGACAGATGTTCTGCAGCTGCTGGACACTGAGGGCGAGGGTTTAATTGTAGGCATCGTGTGGGAGGTGGTGGCCAAGTACTTCACCAGGGAGGCCAATTCCGGTTCTGGTGTAGGAGTGAGTCCTGAACGGCAGTTGAATGACTGAAAGCCTTTCAGGTACCCAACCGTCGCCAGGCCCCCCTACCGACGTAATCTCGAGGAGTATTAAAAAAAAGAGGAGGGGGGGGGGGGTTGGGCGTCGAACCTGCGACCCTTGGCGGTCCCGGTTGCAGCGGCTCCGCATCTTAAAACGTACATTCTTTCAAAGCCTTTCATGCGCGATATCTTCTATCCGCGTTACTATTTTGTACGGTATATGGTCTCAAAATGTCCGCGATCTTCTAGTTTTGCTGATCGCGACATCCAGAGCGTCACGGTTTTTAAAATTGCTCTTCAAGCAAGGTCGGCGCGCGTGGAAAATCGTGTTTTAGCGAGTCGTTTCCCTTCTCCGTTCGCGCTATGGAGGTACGCGGCCGCGTGCCTAGTTCCGGACACTGCCCGACAGTTGTAGAAGTTAGGGTAAAAGAAATTCATTGAAACCTTGCACGTGGCCCCGTACATAGACGCATTTTTTTTCTTGCGATGTACGCGCATATGACAAAAAAAGAACAAATTGTTGGTTGTAAGAAATCGCGGTTGTATGATGTGTAATGAGTAATGCAATCTATAATTTCCTGTGCCGGAGTGGATGTGTGAATACGAAATGGAAATAGGTAGGTATCAGGCACACGGATACATACACACATATCTATATAACAGTATAAACACGCAATCGTACACCCCAGCAGACACACGCAAACTTTCTATTGTGGTGGTGAAGGTATAGTATCGTGTTCATTCTTATAGGAAGTGAGTTCAAAGTGTTAATTCGTCATGCAATTTACATCGACCATCTAAGGAGATTTGTGTGGAGGTTAGTAGTGTACAGCTTACGTCTTACGGCAAGGAGTAATCAAGGAGTAATGTATATTCCTTATTGAGCTTGTGATGTTAATTTCGTCATCTATCTATCTATCTATCTATCTATCTATCTATCTATCTATCTATCTATCTATCTATCTATTTATCTATCTATCTATCTAATTTTCTCCGTTTCTCATAAGTTGCTACTATCGGAGACCGTCGGTCGGTTATGTCCAGCGTCGCATCGGTTTTCCGTTTGTGCGGAATACTGTGAGAATATGTAACTGCGTTAGTAATTAACAGTTTCTACTATCCATTATGAGAAAAGGTTTGCTTAGCTGCTCACCGAATTATCGTCGGCGCGTTTGGCTCGGTGCGGTTGTGGTCCTGTGACAGCTCACACGTACATCATTGCTATAAACAAATTACATCATTGCGTATAAACTAATTCCACTTAACTGCAAATGTTCCCGTTCGCCATAGTTTGTGCAACTAATTGAACGGCAGAACACGCTTGCCTAGTGTATTGTGCACTTTCAAAAAACAGCTGTGCTTGGCTAAAAATGGAAAGTATTCCGTTTGGTGCTGGGAGTCCAGTGACTAATTTGCTGCCGTTGCTCTACTATTAGGCTTCTCACTTGTTGATCTCCTGATGCTGTATAGGGTAATAACTTGGTTTTTCTGCACCTAATCCAAATAAAGTAACGACAACTTGATGCCTTATATGACCAGCTTATTATCTTTATTAACTTTCTTACGCATTCTCGGTATCAACATGCGTTCTCGGTACGTTCTCGGTACATTCTCGGTGCGTTCTCGGTATCAACACACGCATACGCACAAGAACGTGAAACGATGTGTATGGAGCATGCGGATGCGATTGTGTTTACTGCTTTAATATGTCCTGGTGAAAACGACAGTCACCAACGAATGAAGTAACTATACAGCGTTTTCTGAAATACCTACGGAAAAAGTTTGTAATATTCAAACGATGTGCATAATGAAGCCTAAAGTACAATATTTGTCGCGTTTGCTTCAACATGTGGTTAGCCGTCCAAGATTTCACTTTACCACTTTCCGCTGCACTTCGTGAAAATATCAGTCCGGGTAATGATAAAGACAAACCCGCACTGGCCAGTTGTGAGGTCTCCCTGGGGCCCCAAAACGCAGAAGACGGGAAGCTGTACTTGAAGATAAAGCGAAATTTTGCACTAGAACAATTACGAGAGTGTCAAGTGTCCTGTTCTCTGTAATAAATAAAACGAACTTGTCCATTTTAAATCAACCTTTCAAAGTCTGTAAAATGTACTTAGAGGCCAACTTCATATTTCTTATTCGGTGGAAAATAATATCTCTTAAATCATTTGCATCAGCATCCATTTCTTTATAATAATCTAGGAAAGATTACGTACTTGAGTAAAGTTTTGAACGAATAAACACTGATTAAATGCATATTTAAAATAAAGTAATTCTTGCCTCCTTCAGAGTCTGATGGCGTGGTGTCTTGAATTTCATCTACAGTATGGGGATTGCCTTCGTTGCTGGATGAGCTCGCCAAACATGGAGAAATTCTATATCGACCACGCAGAATGCCTCTCTGCAATTTTAGACAGCACGTTAGGGTTAAAGTCATATTTAAGCACAAATTAAGCCACTGCACATGTGCAAAATGCATTCAACCTTCTAGAGCAACTGCAATGCTACACTTTCAGTGTATCGTGCCGAAGGGGTTTCGTATATTAATCCTGGTCGTCAAGGTAATGTACGTGACAGAACGTGCTTCTATTGGCCCATGGAGGTGTTTATGAATGAAAGTATAACAAGTGAAATAATGAGCAGGCGCTAAGGGAGGGGAACTGTTCAAAATGATTCGCCCATGTTAAACAAAGGCTCAGTGTTTTACATTAATAATTTGTCTGCGTAGCATTCTGAACGTACTTTGTTGAGATGATGAGGTTCAGGATTTGCACATATAAGATTAAGCAGCGCATGTTGAACAATCGAAGGCAGTGGCGGTATACGCTCTGCACTGTACTCCTAACATTAGGGCCTATGTCTTGTGTACATATAGTTAATCACCGGTGTTGCCAAACGTTCTGCAAATAGACTTTACAACAAATGTGCTCCTAGCCGACATTGCTAACGGCACTCATCTGTCCCTTGAAGTCACAGTTCAAGTTCACATGCATGAATGACCTTATAAATGGTTCTAAATACGACATTTGCTATCCTGAATCATAAAAATTCTCTCTGCCACATGTCTTGTTGAATCGCTTTTTTCCTCGTTTGCTAGCGCTAGTCATGCAAGTTCGTACCAGTGGTAAAGCCGATTGATATATTGTCTCTTACCACTTCCACACCATCCCCAACACGTTCCACAACGAGAGACGACATGTGCGTAGCGTCGTTATACAGATTCTTTTCCAAGTCAGCGCCATTCAGCTAAAGAAAATAGAGATATTGTCATATGGTAGTGAGGGTTGTAGACGCATAATGGAACACGTCTGCATGCAAGCTGTTTATTGGGCCAAGCAAGAAAAGTAAATCACACACACTGGACGAGAGAGCGATGAGAACAGTCCTTGGTCGACCATAAAAAAAGCTAAGAAAAAAACTAATTGGCGCAAAATTGCTACAGTGTGTTCTGGTATCATCGTTCATGTCCTGGAAGGTACTCAAATATTCACGTCCGGTATTCAAAGTTCGCGAGGGGGTGAACTCTGTTCGCGAAGCAGCACACAAGATAACGTGGCTTGCGCTTCGTGTCACAAGGAGCTGAGAAAGCGACTTCCTTGAACGAACCAAAACAAAAGCGCGTGCAAATTTATGCACGGACACTTCTTTTATAGAGAGCTTTATACGGTGTAAACAGAGCTTTATAGGATTGCAAACTTGCAATCGTATAAAGCCCTGTTTTATACGGTCTTCAGGACACACAGGCACGATTATAATTTCTCAGAAAGTTTCAGTGAGGTCCCACAAACAGCAGTAACGCTCTTACGATTGTTGTACTTGAATCTCCAAGCGATGAGGATACAAAGTGTAAGTCATTTGCCAATATGGAACTTCTTTCCAGTGTTAGGGTAAGACCAGCATGGACGTGCAAGTTTAGAGGTCCACCGTCGGCTCTGCTTTCCAGAAGCTTTGGGTACACGATGAAACCTGAAAAGACAAAACATTGCGTTTAAAACACCGGTGTTCTAGCAATCTGAGTACCCTCACGATGAGATTTTTGGTGTGGTTTGTATATCTTATATCTCAAATGTCGTCTACGCGATGTCATTTCGCGATGTCAATGCATGAAGAAGAACTGCACATGGTCGGCTTCCCTCATAACCATATCGTGGTCCTCGGATGTAAAATGCCAGAAATCAAACTTGAATCAATGTCATTTTTCTAATGTCGCGCATGTACGCGTTGATTTACACTGATTTGCCAAAGCGGTCTATACCGGTGACTGTGAAGGCATCGCGTGGCTGTAAAGAGTAGAACAAAACTAGTAGCGCATTCCTTATTTCTCACACGGGAAGGGCGTGGGGGACGAGCTCTGACAAGTTTGGAGGATTAAGGGCGTGGGGAGAGAGCACTTTACAGATTATGCAAGCTCCTTGCTTCGGCTGGAGGAATACAGGGGAAAATAAAGAACCATATTATAATAACAGCAATGCGATCACGATGATTTTCGCCAGCGTGTACTCAAAATTCATAAAGCGGCACGACAAGTCCACGAATTACGCAGCCCACCGTGTAATATTGTTCGAAACAAAGGTCTCTTCTAGGACCTGTCCTTATGCTAATTTTCTTGCGTCGTGCAGTGACAAGCGTGCTCACATGCCGGATAGGTCACGCTGAAGCGAAGTTTTTCCTATGGATCTGCAGCTGGAGTATGTTCTAAGCTATCAGAGAAAGACGATCTTAGTATGTTTGTCTGAGTCTCGAAAATATGATGAATGTGAAGGGCGCTTCCTGAGTTGCAATGACAAAGTCAACAGACACCTTTAAGGTATGCGTTGGAGTCAGTCAAAAATAACAGTGGAGATGCAAGGGGGGAAGAGGTGGAGTTAAGTGTAGGCCTTGTAATGCGGCGGGGAGTGTTAGAACACCCCAAAAAGCCCAGACCCTTGTAAGCCGTGCATGTGAACCATGAGTACCATGAGTTGCATTCACTGCATTGGATGTATCCCGATGCGATAAACAAGGTTTAGGAAGAGTAAGACATTGCAATTTGCAAGTGTACGCAGCATAGGGGTGTGCGGCTAGGCATGTTAATGTGTGAGGTCAATTTGCAAGCCGCTTGTTTCGATACGCGACAAATTTTCTAAGTTCACTAGCTCGGGTCAATTTAAAACAAATTCAATTGAAATAGCTTAGCCACTCACACACTTGAACGTACTGAGGCAACTTATTTTTTTTTTCGAAGCAATCTTACTCAATGCTGTTGTTTTATAAAACTTGGGTATTGAATATTTCCGTCTAAATTCCTATAATTAAAAATTACTATGTGTAATTGGAAGGCTTAAGCAATTAAGACTGTACCATGGTTTTGCATGTTGAGCTGTAACGTGACAGAAAAATTAATAGATAGCAATGTGCATCTCCGAAACTTCTGAAAATCCGTCAAAATCATTGCCACGAATACGCATATATTTTGTCGATATATGCCTCAACTTAATGAGTGTTGGGCAAAGACACTAAAGGTAAAATGGTGAAAATCATTACATATCTAGTGTAGTGAAGCACACCGGCAGCAGCTCTGACTGAGCGCGAAGAAGACGGTGACGTTGGTGTTGCTTTGGGCTCGGCTGGTTCTAATATAGTGAGCGCATCATGGTAACATCTAGTCTTTGGATACATATCGTTACGTTAGTTTATGACAACCCGATTCATGCCCTGCCGTTACCTATAAAGTTATTGAAGTCGCATATCTAGCTGATAAAAGAACGCTCTCTTCACTCAATTCTAATGTGTCCAGGGTGGCGAATTTGCAACGAGAGTGGTCGCTTTTTGCGCATATTATAATGAAAATACCATATAGCCCAAAGAAATTAACACTAGCCTCATGCGTGCGCTTTCATAGCGGACCGATTTTGTCTCATGAGCGAGCAAGTACTTTATATCTCCAAGTCCCAATATTGTTACGCGCACAACGAAGCAGCGAGGCAAGAGAATTTACATGTTAAATTGATAACAGCCGTTCACACGCTGGCCGATGCAGCTCCCACCTCAAGCCAACTTCTTCGTCCTTCGCTTGGGCGATGGCGCCCGCGCGCGTCTTCCAAACCACCTATAACTTGATCGTAGCAATATCGATATCAACGAAGACGCCGGTAAATACTTATGATTATTCCAATGCGAAGGGTTTCAGGCTCTCGTAATCTGTCCATAGCATCATAAAACAGTTTCTATTATTAGTTCTGGTCTTCAAGAGTGCGCGTGCAGTTCTATGCACTGAGAACGTACATTCACGCGCGATTGAAAGGTTACCACACGTGCGTCGGCCAAGACTAACAGCGTCATGGCCCAGGATCCTCTTTCCAGGAGAAGGAGGTATCAGGGCAGCTTCCCTCATTCTTTCTTCTGTTCGTTAAGCAGCGATCGTCCCGAACAAGGACAGCATTTCTTTTAGGGGCGAAGCTCCTTATGGTTGAGACTTGTCTGCCGTTGTGTGTGGTAGCCACGCTCGCGCTCGCTCTCGGCGCGTGCCTCCCGGCACGCGCGCCATCTCTATCTCTTCGACTGCGGAAGTCATGAGTGCAGTCAGACAGTGTGTGTGCATGTGTAGGCCGATCTCGGAGTCTGTGCAACAAGACAGTGTCATCTGCTCTCGTGAGAGAGAGCGAACAGCGCGCGTTGACTATGGAAACACTTTTTCTTCGATGAACGCTTTACCAGCGCGCAAGGAACGCGAACGCACCCTCGCCCGCGAGGGACAACGCTCACGCAGGCAGCGACTGCTAGGGAGTTCCTTGATTGAAAAAACCGATTGCTCGCGCTGCACAACCGTTCACCGGTCACGCCATATATATAGGCACTGGATCTTGACCTGTAAAGCAGTGCAGGTGGAAGACTTCTCAAGTAGGTTTAAAAAGGTTTAAACCTCTTTGAGACTTCGTTAGTGCTTAGTTCAACCATAAGGATTCGCAGCGTGCGCGTGAAATAAATTATTCCGGAACTCGGCACGATCTACACTGTGGGAGCGCAGGAATCTCATAAAGACCAGAAGCATAAATGGCAGCGCGTGTGTAAATATACACACACGTTGTCACTCACTTACATGCATGATGGGGCAATGTCACGGGTGATTTACAGTAACACAGAACGATCCCCAGCTTCGCCCACTCGTCATGGTTCACTTCATGGATTAAGGGTGGATTTTCTTTTGCTTTAGATAAGAGATATAGGTGGTATATCGCGCAGCGTATCATTAGGAATTGGACGCTCCGAAGCTGCACCTGGTCTGTGTAACGTTATTGCTGCCGGGGAAGAAAATATAGCTCACTCAGAAACACTACTGGGAACAGCATTAGATTAAGCCAGCGATGACTCCGTTAGCTTTTCGATCTTTCCCCTATCGCTGTCGCTTTTCTGTTCCTAGGGCTGCACTGGAGCAAACCAAGAAAGTACGCGGCAAAAAGCCATTTTAGCCTAAATTATCGATTGCTCTAATTGTTTTCGTGGCCTTTCGGTCATCACAGCCATTACCATAGGTATAGTAGGCGGGCGTTTAAACGTGAATTTTTAATTATGTAGACGAACGGTGAAGCAATGAACTACACTTGAAAACGGTAACTATGATTGCCCAACATTGGAGATTAAACACAAATTCATTTCCAATATTTTTTATTCGAACGTATAATACATCTGTCCTTCCTAGACATACATGGTCAAGTTGATTTAATGCAACTTGTTTGTTCAGCAGTTTGAGGGACCAAGCGACTTTTGCTTCACATCTTTTATCCTTTTTGGGACTGAAGCGAACAGAGCTTTTGCCAAGTCTGAGTTCAGCCTCAGAGCATTCCACTCTCCCTCAAGGAGGGAGAGTTGATTAGCATTGCACTCTCCCTCAATGCTACTTTTACGTTGCGGCTTTATTTAGGTGTCACGTATATTTATATAGAAAAAATGATAGGTGTAACGTTAGAAGCCCCGGAAAGAGCATAGCAGGTCGGGGAACACGCGCTCGCATTGAGAGGGCAAGATAACCGATAGTCATGACGGTAGCTGAGTGAGCTTGTAGAGATGGCAAGGGTAGCAGGGTGCGTCAGAATGTCATTCGAGTGGCTCTCTCAGCCAAGTTCATCAAGCGTGGATACCTTAGCATCCCAACATTGGTTTGTGAAAGAGAAAGTGAAAGAGACAACCAGGAGAGCACCGAGACGTAGGTGGCCGGACAGATAGCTAGATCATCATCATCATCAGCAGCAGCAGCAGCAGCAGCAGCCAATTTTAAGTCCGCTGTAGGGCGAAAGCCTCCCTCAACGATTATCAATTTGCCCTACACTGAGCAAGTTGGCCTCAATTTATGCCCGCGAACATCTTAATTTCATAGCTCCACCTAACCTTTTACCTGTCTATTGCGTTTTTCTTCTCTTGGTATCCATTCCGTCGCGCTTACTGTCTATCTGTTGTCTGTCCTCCACATGATATGCCCTGCTCAGGTCCACCTGTTTCTTTTAGTTGACATAGCAATATCAGCCACTCCTCTCTGTACTCTGATCCACTCCGCTCGCTTTTTTTTATCTCTTAGCGTTACACCTATCTAAGGATAACATCAAAAACATGTAGCGTGCAATGTAAAGATAGATAGATACGGTCAAAGTTGCTAAAGTTTGCCAAGAAATCTTTCGCATTCTAAATGCGTGTTGATGTGTTTTTCTGTAGCTATAAGAATTTGAGACACCTTTTCTAAAGCACTCAGTATAATAGAAGACTGTGCCATCGGAGCACAGCGCGAAAGTTCGTGACAATTCGTAAGAGTCTATAATGTCATGCAAAAAATAGCATCAAGTGCGAAAAAATCCTAACATCGTTTCAGTTCAATGAGCATCGAGAACCACATCCAGATGTACAGTTTACAATGATAATCAGTGATATACATACCGCCGCGAGCCCTTTACATTTGTTTCGAAAAAGAAAGCATCGTATCAGTTGGCGCAGGCAGCGACTGAAAGGACGCATAGTTTCTCAACTGTTTCCGAGTGCTCCGTTGTCTAGGCGTGTACGGCGGGTGTAGTTGAGTAGTTTCCCGATCCTGCGCAAGCATCAGCGATATCACTAGCATGTACTACGCGACATATGCCTGCTAACGCACGTCGGCAATAATTAGTTTTATCAACAACAGATTACTCTGCTCGCCGCTGTTCAGTAAGTGTTACATTATTCAACTAATCAACTTCATTTGCTTAGCGCAGGCTTACTTTTACGGTGTCATTTGCTTTCGTCCGCGGCGGATGCATTTTGATGGAGGCGAACTGTTGAGCCCGCGCACTGTGCGATATCAGTTCAAGCTGAAGAAACCCAGCTGGCCATAATTTCCAGAGCCCTCCCCACGGCGTCTTTCACTCCGTCGCGTGGTTTCGGGACTTGAAACCCCAGAAAAACACGAGCTTTATTCGATTAGTGCAGGCGTGGTTTGATGACGTCCTTTGCTTAGATTCAGAATGTATTTACTTAATGTTGCCTTAGATTCTTGACGTCACCACTTGTTAAGATATTTTTCGCGTGTCTCGGAAAGTTCCTCGCACGGGGCGGATGGCAGTCCTTCATAGTTAAAATGACAAAACGAATAAATGTTCCATTAGAGGTGGTGGCGTTATGTCACCTTCTCTTGTCCTTCAGGTAACTGTCCAGTAGTTAACTGAGCATGTAATTACCGAAATCAGCTCTTTTAAAGCAGGATTTCAACTTTCAAAGATTTGTTATGACATGGCAACGCGTATTTATTCGCTATTGCACAAGTTATCAACCCATATTTTTAGCACAAAATCTGTTACTTTCTCATCAGCGAAATTATACAAAGATTTCCAAGGGCCTCTAGTTCTACAATTATGCATACATAATTCCAGGGCACTCGACAGATTATGGGGAAAAAAAAAAGAAGTACTCACCTGAGCAGGCCTTAATGGTGAATAGCGAGAGAATAATATAAGTGCACGTTACCCCCGATGAAGTTCCGGCTTTCTTTTGGCAGTTCATATGAACGTCTGACATCGGCAGTTCATACGAACGTCTGACAGTATCAGCAACAAAACTAAGTATCCAGGCTCACGTATTGCCTCTGGGAAGAAAGACATACATTGCTAAGCTATACATACTGCAAGTAGTCGGCCAACACTCAGTTTACGATTACTGCCGCGGATGTGCAATGGCTAGGTGCCAGGCTCCGCGCCTTGGGAATGGTATACGCGGTACTTGACATCATGCAGGATGTCGAGATGCCCTGGAGGGTACGATGTAGTGGTGTGGACCCGCGACGCACTCTAGTGGCTATGGCATGCAAGTGCTGATCTGAATTTTGTTCGATGGAATCCCAACCGTGGCGACTGCATTTTAATGGGGGCCCGTGTACTGTGAGGTGTCAGTGTGCGTTAGACAATCGCAGTTGGTGGGAGTATCCGAAGCCCTTTACTATGGTGTTTCTCGTAATTCTCTCGTGATTCTGGGAAGCAAAGCCACATAAATTGTTAGATTCTTATTATTTAATGATGTCAGGGTACTGCGGCCTCCAGCTAGACTGTACTTGAGCACTGTGTGCAATAACCTAACGCGAGAAAAAGTTATTAAGAAGTTACTGGCCAGAGGGAAAATAAAGGACTTCAGGTTAGCGTTGGTCTTGACCAAAGTTTCACTTGAAGGTGCAACATTCGATGCGACACTTGGTTCAACTAACAGCAGTTTGCCGTCGAACTACCTCCTGAGAGTGGATGATGGGCCGGTGATGTTTCCTGGATTCCGTTATTGATATGTATAAAACACACCACATCCGTACTAATATCTGTATTTCATACTAGAGCTTTATGAAAACTTATTTCCACTGTACGTTTCAGTAAGGCGTACAAGGAAATCAGGGCATCTTTAACACCAATTTATTCAAAAATAAAAACAATGCAAGTCTGGCAACACGTCAGTGAACACTCTAACTCTATGAACCACGTGGATTCCCGTGGTACAATTTTGTCAGTACACAAAAGTGATAATAGGTACGCATCCAAGTCACCCACACATGTGCTCCGAAACACTTATTTCTTCTAAAATATGTAAGGGAGACTCAAGTATCCCCAAAGACAATCACAAAGTTCTGGAAGGTCTCTACAGAAAATGACAAGTGTACAAGTGGGCAAATAGCGGAAATACTACCTGGTGATAACTTTCCAAGTCCACAAAAAGCAGCTGTCTTGCTCCTTGAGTGTCACTCTTTAGAAGTCAATACGTCTGGCAGCTAGGTCTCCAATGCACTCACGTCTTGTTACGCGAGGCGTCACAGCTGTACGTAAAATATGGCGCACAACATTTCCACTCACGTTGACACTTCCTATTTTATACTTTTCGTGTAGGCTGACGTTGGTGACACTGACGTGTCAAATATGGTTCTTGGTAAGGGTGAACCAATGATGAAGGTTCAGAAAATAGGAGAAAACCTACTGCGTACGCCAGCTGAATCATCTTAATTTATTGGGAAATGTCGGTTCTTGAGTACACACTTTGAAGAAGGATTTCATCAACGGCACGTGCATTGTTGCAGCTGCTGAAATTTGCTGCATGCATTCGTAGTTCAAGTGCTGCAAGGCTGCTTCCCAGCCGTGAATCCGATAAAATGTTGCAACAGACATTTGCTTTCCTAATGGAAAAAGATGTATGAAATCAAAAAGAAGTTTTTGCAATCGTTCATATTGTTTTTTCAAGAATGCCTGAGTCGGTGTGCACTTTGGGTGCACTCTTAAAACTTAAGGACTCCTCAGATGTGAAAGGAGTGCGCATTTGCTGGTGCCATATATCGGCTCTTGCACAGCGCAGCTGTTGGCCATAACGTAAAGACGTCGACCATGTACAAACAATATCATACTTAGTTCTCATCTCCGAGAGTGCGTGTGCACGTCTGTGCATTGGCCAATGTTCGGCGTTCGCATGAGCACCTCTTCCTTTTTCTCATGCCCTCTGCCCACTAAAGCAATGGCGGAAATCCTCCTGGTGGGCGCAGATGATGCATCTGCAAGCAAAACAAGACGGCAAATACAGCGTGCGTCGATTTGTCCGGCACACTACGTCTCTCATAGCACTTCGTTGGTGCATAAATTCGCGCCACAAGAGCACGCGTGACCTTTCGTGGCGTAGCCACGAAAGCATACCCATGTGTAGCATGGCCATGTGTAACGTAGCCACGTGTAGTGTACTGCAGCAAAAGAGGTCGGCGACGTCGGTCCGAGGCCACAAGTGCTACGTCTGCCAGCGTCTCCGGTTTGATGCTAACTTGTTTATATTGAGCGTGGTACGAAACTTTGCGGAGCGCTCGCTGGACTTCGCAAAGCTTCGCGAGGCGTTTCCCGAAGCCTCGGGCCGCGACAAAATTCGGGTGTTGCCGAGAGAAACTCAGCGCAGCCAAGTGCCTTTCAGCTTCGCTGCTTCGCAAGCGTTGTGCTTGTCGTGCAAGCTTTGCGTTTTCTTTTTTTTTGGGAGAGGAAGAAAGCCCTGTGTAGACATAGTATGTTAGAACGCTTATTCTTGGGGAACAGCACTCCTGGGGCAGTGGCGTGGAAGCCCTCCTTCGAAAGAGTAAAACGGGCCACATATTTAAAAGAAACCTTCCCGCTTTCTTATGAAGAGTCCCATGACGTTGCAAACGGAGTCAGCACGCTCCTTCAAAGACTAAAACTTTATTTTTACTGCTTCCGCAAGAGATTAATGTGCAGTTCGAAATTCGCTTCCTACTGGCAGCAGCCGCCCGGCGCTACACACACACTGAAAGAACTGTTTCATCGCAGAAAACAATTGTGCGTCTTCCGGCAGGAGCAATGTGCACTAATTTGACACATTTAAACTTACAAAATACACCAATCGTACAGCCATGACTTTCCGTAGAAGCTTTATTACACGAACAGTAAAGAAGAATCAATCTGTTATTAAAATGTCAGGTCTAGAGGAGCGCGTGCCCTCGCCTTCCACGACAAACACAAAACACTTTAGTGTACCTAGTTATTACTCATAATTTACATCGAAGAAATTAGTCGTGCTTCTGAATTCTACTTGAATCGAGATACTTCTCCTTACCACACTGGAAGTTCCCGCCTTCATAAAGAGTACTACCATTAATATTTTCTACTATAACATATTTCAGGTTTACGGATCAACTCCGTGTGATAAAATGTTGTACACGTTATTATTATGCGTCATATTTATGTGTGATGTTGAAGATTCGGCTGCCCTAGGCGTAACTGCTCATCCTGTACAACTCTTCCATTTGTATAGTGTATCTCTTAGTTACTCCTGCGTTATTTAAAAAGTGCATGTCTTGTATTTCTATCTAAAGCTAGAGCCAATTCCGGTCTTCCCACACCTAGATTTGTTCAACATGCAGTTCCGGCTATCGCACGCTGTCTCGTTCTAGTTCTTTTGATACAAAGACAGCTCACTTCGACTCCGACCAGCAATAAAGTCAGTGCTAACCCGCGTACCGAATCCGCCGTGGTCAATTTCCTGCACTAAAGACTTATGGCACCATAAGCCACCATAAGACCCAGGTTACCATAAGCCACCATAAGACCCTGCACTAAAAACTTATGGCACCATAAGCCACCATAAGACCCAGGTGGTCGAAATCTCCGGAGACCTCCACTACGGCGTCTCTCGTAATCAGAACTGGTTTTGGGACGTTAAACCCCATAAATCATCATCTCGTGTGAGTGAAGCAGATTTGGTAAGTGTGAATATTTCTAGGGGCCTTCAGCTATAAATGAAACAAATACCGCATCAAGAAGTGATTTTAGCTTCGTTCCACTGGCAAGGAATATGCCATCTATTTCTTAGGCACTGGGTCTCAACACTTCAGTATGCCTCCGTTGATCTAAGACGGCAAGGCTTTAGCGAGGCCTGCTTGTGGTTGAAACTACTAATACACTCAGAGTGTCAACACGTTGAGTGCAGTTATAGTCTCCGGTGCAAACAAATGAAGGTTCATGCATTCTTCGTTGTTAGAATAGTATAATGTGCTCAATATTCTTAATTAAGGTAAGTTCGACATGTAATTTCATAATCAAAGCCATTCATTATGCCGCGTTTATTTTGATTGTGGTTCGGTTAGGAAAGGACGCTACTTTCTGCAGCCCATGTAGGGAACACGGCTAAGCGTCCATAGGGGTGGGAGAAAGGGAGTGAAAGAGATAGAGAGGAGAGAAAGGCCGTAGTCGAGGGCTCCGGAAATTTAGACCACCTGGGGTTCTTTAACGTGCACTGACATCGCACAGTAAACGGGCCTCGTGCATTTTAGCGGCGAAGCTCCTTAAGGTTTGGCTCTGTCCGTCCATTGTCTGAGTAGCACGTTACCTAATAGGAACGCGCTACTAGGAGGGCGCGTGCCTCGCCGCGAGCGAGCTCTCTCACTCTTCCATCTGCTGTCTTGTGAGAGAGAGAGAGACAGAGAGAGCGAAAGGCGCGCGTTGACTATGGAAACGCTCTTCGATGAACGCGCTACCAGCTCGCAAAGAAGCAGAACGCGCCCTCACCCGCGAGAGACAAGCTTGACGCAGGCGGCGTCTTCTAGCGAGTTTCTTGATTGAAAAATACCGACTGCTAGCGCTGGGGAACCGGTCACCGGCCACCCATATATATATATATATATATATATATATATATATATATATATATATATATATATATATATATATATATATAGGCACTGGATCTTGGCTTGCAATGAAGTGCCGGTGGGAGATTTCAGTTGTGCGTAGTTGAACCATAAGGATTCTTAGCGTGTCCGTTAACTAAATTAATCAGGAACTCGGCACGATCTACGATGAACCCCCGGAGCTTCGCCCACTCATCATCATTTACTCCGTGGATGTGCTGTGAATTTTTTGCTTACTGAGGGTCAGAGAGAGAGAGAGAGAAATGAAGAGAAAGGCATTGACATGTGAGAAACGTTGCGCCGGGCAGAACGCAGCACATGAATCGCCAGCACAGTGCTTTTGAGACTCAGGCCAATGCTTTCTTCCAGCAATGTCCAACGAGGCATTTACAGACGTGTTTTCGTGCGGGTGGGGGACTGAGGGTCAGAATTAACATGTAGGGTTATAGGATTATCCATGTACTACTGAGCTTTAAAAGTTAAAAGCTTTACCACTAGACCCCCCCCCCTTAAAAGGGAGACATCGTTAAGGAGCTCATATTCAGTAAAATGCAGCCTGAGTGTCGGCGTAGGCGTCCCCGGTGAAATAAGCATTTTTAATTTCGCGCACGAACCGGCTACACAAGCTTTCATCAGTGGCGCAGCGGCTGTAGTGAAAAAAACTTTCATTTCATAATGTAAAAGTCGTCATGCAAACTGTAAAGAAGCTGAAACTTACAAATATGATAGACCAAACTATCATTCGAATGCTGGAGAAAACATGGTTCTGTTAACAGAGGACTCCAATAATTGCATTATAAGAGAAGGCCCTAATTTTATATTCGATTCGAATTTGACGGCAACATGGGCCAGTGGTTCTATAGCAATTCGCTTCTAAACGTGAAGTCTAGCCGCCCTCCAAGAGTTTGGCACCTAGTTTCACTGGAACGCTCAGAGGAATAGAGACTCACAAAAAAAATCTATGTTTGCAAAGTCTGATGTAAACTAAATATATTTTACTTACGGTGGTGGTATATTTCATTCCGACATTTCATTTGTTGTGGGCATTGGCGCATTCAGCAATTAAGAGCTAGTTATTAACGTAGTGGTCACCAGCGAATCTGCATATGAAGAGGACTCCAGCGGCACCATGACGGGGCAGGGCGTGGCGAGATAGCGCGGTTGTTCACCATTGCAAGAAGAGTCTTGAGCACATTGACCAATTATAATAAAAGGTCCGAAGAGGCTGCGGCTAACGCGAGACACCCGCACGAAAACACGTCTGTAAATGCCTCGTTGGACATTGCTGGAAGAAAGCACTGGCCTGAGTCTCAAAAGCACTGTGCTGGCGATTCATGTGCTGCGCTCTGCCCGGCGCACAGTTTCTGGCATGTCAATGCCTTTTTGGACATTGAATGCCGTGTGCGTAACGTGAGATTACCAGTCATCCCGAAAGCACTGCGACGTGTTGTGGTATCAGAGAACCTTAGAGCACTGACACCACAGCTGACCATAGCTTCTTTGGTACACGGACGCATACCCAATGAACAAGCATACGAAGTGCGTACCAAATAACAAGACGTCGAGGAGAGCACCGAGAAGTATGCGGCTGGATAGATAGATAGATAGATAGATTGATAGATAGATAGATAGATAGATAGATAGATAGATAGATAGATAGATAGATAGATAGATAGATAGATGAAATTTCCTGATGTTACCCAGGAAAGGCTTCGCATTAAAAAAGTGTTTGCGCTCGTGTGTTTTCAAATTGTTTACTCCTCGTGCTTCTGTTTACGGACATTTTAATTTGACGAGCAAAACTAATGACTCATCTGGAATGATCTCACATGTGCCAGGCTTTACCAATATAGCTCCGAATTGAAAACGTCATGTGTCATGCTTTATAAATGAAGGAATCATGGTTTTCCTTATTTCAAATGCTATGCAGGCTCGGCAGTGGAAACCTGGGACGATTTTATGTTTGCATTTTAATACACATACCCAAGTTCACTACAAAATACCCATGACGATGTTCAGCATGGTTGTTCTGTTGCCGCAATAAAGAGGAAAATTGGCATGGTGCTTTATTGCTTGAGTGTCGGAGTGCACTGGTTTGGAGTGCAGCTATAACAAGCGTTAAACTAGTAGGATGGAAAAAACATTGCAGTATGCGTATTACAAAACAAATTAGATACAGAAACCTACTACTCATGTATAAATATACCGCGATAGTCGTAAATTGCTAAGAATGTGAAGGTCAGCGCATACTTGAGCATTCGCCTGAAGCTTGAGGTGAGCGTAAGACTAACATGTCGTTAAGGATTGTTATTAAAGCTAAAGTTATGTGCCCTTGAACTTTCTCATACACGCTATGCTGATATGCTGTTCAACTTTTGAAGCTAGTAATAGCCTGCTGTTGAAATGTGTGATGGTGTGTTCATGGAAGTTTCCATCGAAATACTTTTGACCTTTCTGGAACGCTTGCGCAGAACTTCTCGTTGACTTTAGTATGCATCCTGGTGGCCTTTGGAAATCGTTTCTCGACGGTTGCAAACTTTAAACTGCATATTTTTCTTGCCGTCAGCGAGAGTCGCACATAGCCGATGCTGGGCTATGAACACGTCCACTAAAGTGCCTCAAATTAAGATAAACGAAATGATACTTCATGCGAATATACTGATGCACTAAGACACATATTACCTTATATATAAGCAAATGCACCAAAATTCCGCGATATTGGAAATCATGTGTGACTCATGCACGCCTACCTTGTTCAGCAGTACAAGGTTATGCGCGGAACGTGATCGAATTCGCGTATTCTCAAGAAGCCAAGGGGTTGTTTCTATAGAACAATGCGATTTTGAACCACTAGATATACGACTGTAGCTATAACATAATCTTCAGTGTTAGAAAACATGAAGGCTCTTAGCCCGTCAGCACAGAGCGCATCCACACTCACCTACCATTAAATAAACTGGGTAGGCCATTAGACCTTAGACAATGGAATAAAAAACTGTGTCCATTTCTACAATATCTGTTTATCTACTATGCCCGCTCTGACACATGTGCTGCCTGCCCGTGATGCTGCACGTACTGCATATGTTCTACATTCACTAGAAGCAAATGGTTTGAAATAACACGCTAAGCTTTACGCCGAAAAATGTTTGCTTCTGGTAGTAATAAAACCGCGGCGGCTGCATTTCGCTCGAGGCGAAATGTTGAAGCTCGTCTACTGCGCCATGTCGGAGCACGTTGAAGATCCCCAGGTGGGCGAAATTATCGGAGCCCTCATTACGCCTCCTGTCAAATGAAATCGCTGTCTTCGGATGTAAGACCCTAAAAACGGACTATTCTGGTGAAAATCGAAGGGCAAAAGGCAAGTGCTGCAGATGTGAACCCATGCTAGCGGCGATTTTTTTTCTCCCGATATAATTTGCAGTAATAAGGCACGTTATCTGGTACCCGCATTCTCTACTACTGGTGACAGTTGTCCTGAGAATTTGCAGTAACGTCGACCCGCCGAATTTTGTTACCTGCGAGGTCTATAAGGCATACCGGAGTGGCCAGGCATTCAAGCATGTGGGATCCCTGCATGCATAGCCTACATCACTGGATTCCTAATAGATAGATAGATAGATAGATAGATAGATAGATAGATAGATAGATAGATAGATAGATAGATAGATAGATATATAGATAGATAGATAGATAGATAGATAGATAGATTATCTATCTATCCGCCAGCGTCTCAGTGTTCTGCTGGCGGCTTCTTTCACGTGGCCTGCACCAAAATTGGCATGCTAATGAATAAATATATGGCGCACTTGAATGATTGACCTTGATATTACCTATGTTATGTACTTGTTACGGACGTCACGATTGGCTATGACACCTTCACATTTGGCTTATACCCGCTCGAGAAATGCGGATATGCATCAGAGGTTAATGAATGTTAATGTTACAGCCTATGTAGATTAGGAATCAGCATGCATTTGCGCTGGATACTTGATGAGAACCCAGTATCCGTGGTATAGAGAAATAAAGACTTCGTTTCGATTAGCGTGTCGTTTAAGTATAGACAAAACAAGCAGCCATGTACAGGCAAGCGTGCTGGTGCGACAGAAGGCACATTACCAGACATTACGGAGTAGTAACTGCGCTTGAGTTCCTGTGGTGCATAGTGATGACTTATCCACAGTTAGCTGTTCTCAAGTGGTTGAGGTATGTGTTAACTCCTCTTATGTACCAATGTGACAAGCAGCACAGGCGCATAATTACCGGTCAGTGTGCTTTTTCCCAGCTTGACCTTACTTCGCCCAATAGCTTACTTCCCACAGGAAAGAGCGCTCAACTTGCTCAGCTTTTCTTTTTCTTTGTCCTTTCCCCTCACGACTGGCAGTGCAGCGGTCCTGTGGTGTCCCCTTGTGATAATACAGCTTGTGGAGCACGCCCTGCTCTTATCAATGAACTAGACTGCAGCGGGGTAGGAAATGCATGGTGTGCGCACCTGTTTCATAAATATTTCCAGCGACCGATTCCAGAAAGAAAGATTTGCGTTTGTTATCTGCACCGAATTCTGGAATATTTCATGTATTTATGACTAATGTAACTACACCGCCGGAGAAACAAGGACAAAACATATTGGCCACGTATCTGCGTGCTTTGCTGCAGATGTCGTCGAAAGACAAGTCTCCTGCCGGCCGTACTACACTGCGTCAGATACGGACGCCATCTGGCAGCACCGTCGGGAAACATGAGCTTGTGCAAAATCCCTGGGCAACTGCCTGGTGGCAGCACCAAACATTCGGCAGAGACATTTTTCGTGCACAGCGTCACATTTTCAGCGCAACCTAGCAAACACTGGGATCTTTATAATTACGTATTTATGTATTTTGTAGTTAGGGAACACAACACCTCATAAAAATGTATTGATGTTGCGCCTCAGATATGTGTAATATTTGCTTTTTGATTGACAATGTTCACAAGTATGAACACAGCTGGCAGTTCAAGATGGCTAGGCGTTAGGCCGGTGCTTAAACTTTGGCCGGGTGGCTGAATCGTGTGACAGACGAACAGACAGACCAAAGTTTCAGTGTTCAAGTATCCTAAGAAAGACTATCGTCTTTAAGAAGAAGGCACACACAGTGCTGCTGTGTGTACGTGCACACTTCATGGTGTATTAGTGATCGGTTTCATCAACGAAATAGTTAATCCGTGTTTTTTTCGTGACGTAAGCCGCGGCTTACCACATTAGAATATTCACTAATGCATGTACGTAGTTCTAAACAGATGGCACGCACAGCACGAACGCTATCGCACAATGCCTGATGCACCTGAACACCAGATGGAAGGTATCCGATGTCGTGCACAAAGAGTAGGGACTTAGGATCTTAGGTCAAAATAACAACGAACGATGGCGTGCTTGCTGCATTCACACCACGGGCAGTATTCCTTTCATTGCTACGCATCGCTTCATTTTGTTTCAAGTGCTGCTCACCTCACTCCTCCCTCAATCTCCAATGAGTTTGCTGCACCTGGTGCGTATTGGAACTGATTTCCTATATAAGCGAAGCATGCAATATATGAAGCGATTAATTGCTGAATGAGGACCCGTCCACTGCAGACGCCTTGTGGTGAAAAAAATTAAGTAATTAAACAACACTTAGTGGCTTCAGGAGAAACTCCACTGTTCTGTATCGCTTCTTCTTTACCCTCTGCGGCTGCTTGCGCATTCTCTTCTTTTGACTTCACCTTCTCTTTGAGCACTTCTGTGGGATTGCTTCATGCCTCCCAGCATGAGTGGCATTCCTACTCGTATGGTGCTTGATTGTGTTTCAGAGAGCAGCAGATTCCATGGTGGTATTCGTGCCCATGTACCATACAGTCTTCAGGTGCCCTTGTTGACTTTCCTTCTTCGTGACACGAGATAGCTCTTTATATGCGGCGGTAAGGGTTGACCCCGTTTTTACTAACACAAGGTCACCGAGATTTTGTGCTAATAACACGGTATTTTGCCGCTTGTTAGAATTTCTCTTCATTCTTTCGAGATAGCTTAACTATATTCACTTCGTGCTGCTTCTGTGAGCTTTATGTCCTCGTCAAAGCCAAAGTAACACGGAGACTTTTAAATGCGAAGCATTTCTTAGCGAACTTCGGCGAGTTTGAGCGTATCTATCTATCTATCTATCTATCTATCTATCTATCTATCTATCTATCTATCTATCTATCTATCTATCTAGCCGCCTACGATTTTCTTCTCTCCTGGCCGTTTCGCTAATTGGAGGTTTACGAAAACTGGTATGCCACATCATGACTACATGACGAACATAAATGACAGGTCATAACATGAAAATCATGACATGCATGTCATGAGCGGCATGATTTACATGCCACAGTCTTGGTGCTCTCCTGGCCGTTACGCTAATCGGATGTTTACGAATATTGGTATGCCACATCATGACTACATGACGAACATAAATGACAGGTTATAACATGAAAATCATGACATGCATGTCATGAGCGGCATGATTTACATGTCATGGTCTTGGTGCTCTCCTGGCCGTTACGCTAATCGGATGTTTACGAATATTGGTATGCCACATCATGACTACATGACGAACATAAATGACAGGTCATAACATGACAATCATGACATGCATGTCATGAGCGGCATGATTTACATGCCATGGTCTTGGTGCTCTCCTGGTCATCTCGTTAATGGAGTGTATACAAAAATTGGTATGGCACAATATGACTGCACGGCGAACATAAATGACAGGCCATAATATAAATATCATGACATGCATGTCATGAATGACATGGTTTACATGCCACGCGTTTCATTAATGGGACGTATACGCAAATTGGCATGCCACAACATGACTGCATCACAAACATAAATGACAGGTCATAACACGAAAATCATGACATGCATGTCATGAGTGACATGATTTACATGCGACGGTCTTGGTGCTCTCCTGGCCGTTTCGTTTATGGGATGTATACGGAAATTGGTATGCCACGACATGACTGCATGGCGAACATGAGTGACAGGTCACAACATGACAATCATGATATGCATGTCATGGGCGACATGATTTACACGCCACGCGTTTCGTTAACGGCATGTATACGAAAATTGGCATACCACAAGATGACTGCATCGTGAACGTAAACGACAGATCATAACATGAAAATCATGACATGCATGTCATGAGCGACATGATTTACATGCCACGGTCTTGTGCTCTCTTTGCCGTTTCGTTAGTGGGATGTGTAGGAAAATTGGTATTCAACAATGTGACTGCATTACGAACATAAATGACAGGTCATAACATGAAAAGCATAGCATGCATGTCATGGGCGGCATGATTTACATGCCAGGCGTTTCGTTAATGGGATGTATACCAAAATTGCTATGGCACAACACGACAGCATGACGAACGTAAATGACAGGTCATAACATTAGAATCATGACACGCGTGTCATGACCGGCATGATTTACATACATGCCATGGTCCTGGCGCTATACTGCCGTTTCGTTAATGGGATGGCTCCGTCTACTGACCAGAGGGCGCTACGTAGCTCTCGTCGGACGGCTCAGTCGCGCAGGGTGGAAACCGAGGCGACAGCTACGCGCGCGTTTCTTCGCTGCTTTCCGGGCGTGCTGCGAACCACACGAACGCTCGCGGTGTTGCCCTTTGGAACAGTTTGTCGCAGGTTTGTAGAGCGCGTCTCAAAGGAAATAAAACGAAAGAAGGTGGGACGGGCGATCGCTGCTGCTGTAGAGTTGGAGACGCGCATCGCGTTCGCGTATTTCCCTGTCACAGTCTGCCCAATTTTGCTTCTTCTCTCCGCCAGGCAGTGCATTCTGGCGCTGATGTCGCACATGGAAAACTCGACTGCACGGAGCCTATACGAAAATTGGTTTGGCACAACAGGACTGCATGACGATCATAAATGACAGGTCATAACATGAAAATCGTGACATGCATGTCATTAGCGGCATGATCTACATGCACTCGTTTCTTTAAAGGGATGTATACCAATATTGCTATGGCACAACACGACTGCATGACGAACGTAAATGATAAGTCATAACGTGAGAATCATGACATACGTGTATGAGCGGCATGGTTTACATGCCACAGTCATGGTGCTCTTGCGGCCGTTTCGTTAACTTCATATGTACTAAACTCGGTATAGCGAGACAACACTGCAAATCCATTTTACGTTCCTTATGCGTGCTTCGCATTTCCTTGATTCCCACTGCACGTGGGATCTGCCAATTTTTTTTCCACCCAACGACAGGCAGTGTCCTAAAGTGGTTGCAGAAAAGCCTCAAGTGTTCTTGGTTCTAGAGTTTGAAGTTCCCGCTGCAATTCCGGACGTAGGTCATGTATTGTCAGCGTCCTAAAAGAGTCAAATCCAAGATCCACCTCGGCAAGTTGAAGCAGTCGACGGGCTTTAAAGAAATACTTGAGAATCGTCCCATACCGGCAGCGTTGACGTATAGCCTGGTGCCATCGTTCAGCAAGGGTTCCATGGTATTGCAATATGAACTTCTCCTTCCATAAGCTCGACGCGTCCCACACATGTTCCAGGATGCGAAGGTCATACCATTTCGTGGCAACAAAGTTTACAAAATAGCGCGTATGAGTCAGCCGTCTTTCATCGGTGTTCCAGATGTTTTTTCTGCAGTTGTATTCGAGGAATGAAATCCAAACTTCCGGATTCCCTGACAAGCCGTCAAAGGGCTTCGGCTGCACAGCTTCAGTAGGATCGTTTTCTCAGAGTGGAGACGAATGTCTGAATCATTTTGTCTTGCTTGAAAGCTTGATTTTGGTGAGTCTGAAGCAGCTGAAGCAGAGTGGAGCCTTACATTGTAAAATCACTCCAGTAAAGCTGGGTTCTGTAGTTATAACAGCAAAATGCGCTCGAAGAGGGCTACTGAAGATTTATTTTCACGTACCCCCATTTTGACAGCTCGCCCAGGGATATATAGACGCCTTCTCTATAACAACCGACAAGACCTCAACAGCCGCCACGTGGACGGGAGATCGACTGACGAGTGCCCAGTGGGCTTGTACTTCGCCAAGAGGAGGCTCTCTTCTTCTGGCCGAACGGATAAGGTTACCCACACCGTGGATCGGATGATGTTAGCTTCGCCAAAAATGTGTAAGTAAATTTACCTTAGTAGCTGCATGACTCATACTGCATTGATATATACCACTTCTTCTTTATTCACTTCCCCGCCCAGGCGTTTGTTTTGTTTTGATTGCATCTTTTGCCTACTGGCCGCTATGGGATTACTTCAATTTATATATGCCTATGCTAGCATTACCTTGATATAGAAGGGATGAGGAGGAGGTAGGAAACAGAAAAGCAGGTATCTTAACCAGAAAGCGAACGGTTGGCTACCCAGAACTAGGGGATTTGAAGGGGGGAGATAAAAGTGGAGAGAACAGCAAAAAAAAAAAAAAAAGATCGCCAGGGATGGCATATAATGCGCTGCCGCTGACGCGTTAGATATTACACTGGTACTCAGTCAAAGGCGTTCCCACAAGCCATTCGTGCTGAAGAAAGAAAACAGTGCTTTCACTGCCTTGTGGGTCGACGAGCGAAGGGGACGGTGTTTCAGTAGCATCTGCACCGGAAGCGACCGATTTTCGAGTCGGTGGAATGCCTGAGTTATTGTTTGACATTCTACTGCGAATCAAAAGCAGTGGCTTAGCAGGTGCTCCACTGTATCGAAGCTTCACGTAGAAATATTCCGGATGCAAGGCAGAGTTCCACGTTTTAGTTTAGTTAATGCAGTCCTTTACGGTCTGGTGCTTGGTGAGCTCCCCTCCAGCAGAGCGAGACTGCGTTCCAAGTGTCGAAATTACCTTGCGGCGACAGTCATACACAGCGGAATTGCTACGCTCTGGGTTTCTTTGTGTGTTGTGCGATTAGCGATATGTGCAGAATCATTGCCGCTGATATCGCAACGACTAGGAAGCCACTGAAAGTCAACCCCATGGTCTTTTCACCTTCATAGAAAAAACCCTCCGTTTCACCTTGATATAGAAAAAGAATAACAAGATGCAAGCAACATGTTGGAAGAATGTTCAGAGGAGCAGTTGGGACCTCTGTTTGAAGCTTTCTGCAGCCCGCGCGGGTTCCTACTACCTCCCACTTTGGTCACCAGTTTTTAAAATGATGGCCAAGGGACACAGCAGGAGCGGTACTCCTATGTCTACTGCAAAAGTACATAAAAATAAAACGCGCATCGGTCCTTAAGCGATATACGTTCCGTCCGAGTGATACATAACTGCACAATCTACTTGCAAGTTTTCAACTTATGCTGTAGAAGGCGCAAGTGAGGAAAAACGACATGATTAAAGGTAACGTAGTATGTGTCGGTTATTTGATTATTATATGCCGCGAAAGCCAAACACATTAATCCTACCTTGCTATGAAGGAACGAGAGAATTCCTTACGAAAAGTCGCGCGTATAAGTTGCCGCGGCCGCAGAATGTCTCCAACAAAAAATAGCGAAACCTGCTACCGCAGAGCTCCTGTTCCTAGGTGTTAGTGTCGGTGACCTGCGTTTGTCTGGTGTCTGGTATGAAATGTGGCCTTAAGACTCCTTTTGTGTGCGTGGAATTGAGAGGCCGTTCAGAACGAGGACAACGTATCGCTTTCTGTAATTGACTTCACCATGGTGAGCTCCCGTACTCTTGCTTCCATCGATCAGCAAAGCTTTTACTTGTTTTCCCGGGTGCACTGCGCATTTGAACTATGTTAAAAAATGCACATAGAATGCGCCGTCATAGAAAATCGCTGTGAAGACGTAACAAAAGGCACAGTTGAAGCACGCATTATTGAAAGGTTGCGGGACGACTGTACCCGCTTACCGTAAGCGGTACTGCCGCACAAGAAGGCGCAGAAAATTTAGGGCGCATTTTGACGAATTCCATTTTTCTGTTCGTATTTATGAACCATCCGCGCATGCCTCTTGTACATTTCTCATTTCGGGTCCCAGGGACATAAGCATATAAGGAAGGATTACAAGAAAATTTCAGCTGTCACTCAGCGCTACATGTGTGCCGCCTGCCTTTAATTCGTCGCCCTGCGTGCTGTGACCATGAATCAGAGGCGCACGAACGGGCGGGGGGTTGTAACCCCCCCACTGAGGCCGACCTAACCGCCCTCCCCCTCCGTAACTGCTCCTATGTCCTTGCACCGGGTGCCCACCTTAGACCTTCAAGGGCCTTTTTGACGTTGTAATTTCAGTTCACAATATGGCTTGAGGTCAGTCCTTTCTGCATTGCATTGCATTTCCTGCATTGTATTCACTCATCTAGTTAAACTAAAACTGAAAGAGTACAAACCACAAGTTGAGCCGGTCCATAAGTAACAGCGTGAAGGCCCTCTTTCTGGTGTGACGCCCAAGAGGCGCCGGCGGGGCGAGATACAGGAACGCGGGGAACGGGCATTTTAAGCATCTGTGTTCCTGTCTTTCGGCTGCCGCGGCGGTCAGAGAGTCGCTGGGGCTTTCGGTGTCGGTGAGTTACGGAAACCACGCCTTGAAAGTCGGCGTTTGCACTGTGGCTCAAAATGAGGGTGTACGCTAGGCGGCTACTTTGGAAACGACAGAGTGCCGATGCCGAATGGCGCCCCGCGTGCCCCTAGGTGCTTGAACAAAGCCAACGCAGCGTCTTCGGCATATTGCAATTGCCGTGCAATGCAGTACGAAGAGCTGTTCCGTGGGCACGCATACCTGACTGGCCACAAAAGAACGATTCCCGACAGGCGCGTCTTGTCACCGGGCGCTTCCAGCGTGAGGGCGTCTAGACGATGACAAATTGCTTGCACCTGGAGTGTTTCAGAATGGAAGCGGTGGTGACTAACGCTCGTTACAGTAATCTACATGTATCGCCGGTGAGGCTTTCCGACGTCCCCTCCGAATGCCGAGTTTTATGTGTTTTTTTATTTTACTTGTTATACTTTAGGAGAGGAGTTTGTACTGCTTTGCACTGTGGAGGCGGGTCCCAAACAATAGTCGCACAGCTGGTTGGACTGTTGGACTGGTGCGTTTTCTACTGGCGGCGTTGCCGTAGACAACCATTAGAAAGACGCCCTGGTGAGGCGGGGCTGTCAGGGAGAAAAAGTCGTCTCGGGGCCGAGGACAGGGCGGAATTTTAGAGATTCGAGAGACTGATGGTAGCAGTGACCTTTCGTCATGGTAAGAAGTAAGCCTCGGTTTGCGATCCCTCGCGCAAGCCTCGCCGTTCGATTCTCCAACCTCGGTGTGATGATGTAGTGGTCTCCGTCGCGAAGGCCTGATGTGAGCAGCAATGATCGGAGATGATCCGCGAGCTACGGCGACTTCGAGAGCGACATCCGTGTTCCTACGCAAGCACCACTCCACAGGCCGGCGACGAGACCTATGCGCCGATGGAGCCCACCAATGCAGATAAGCGTTCCTTTCGTTGCGGCTTGGGGCTCCACGTACTTGAGACATTGCGCTTTTAGTTTATAAGCCATTGTTTTAGTTTTAGCCATTCTATCGACCGGACATTGATGAGTTTGTTCGCAATGTCAATTCCTGTGCTGCACTATACGTCTACTTTGCTTATTGTTTGCCTTGCATCATTACGTTGGCTACTAATTGTTAACTGTATACCTTAATCATGTTCGCATATTAAACTTCATGTTTTCCTAACTTAAGAAGGCCTGTTGCCTCTTTTCTACCCAGGCTTAGCACGAATACGGTTTTGGGGTTAAACGATGGTTGAGATGTGTGGCCACAGGGGGATGAGCGAGGTTAGTTGCGTTTTGTAAGACGGAGAACTGTAGTTGAAGTGTTGCGTAGGGCGTACAACTGCCTCCCCGTTTGCGCGAAGTAGGGACATCTCACTGGGTCAGCAGCGTGCGTGAACGGACGGCTCACGGCGGGATCCGTGCGTACACGATTCCGCGGGTCGAGCGCATGGGCCCTCGGGGTGAGTTAGACGTCGGCAACGACGCATTTGATGCACTGTGTGTGTGTTATGTATTGTATGGGCATTGTATAATGTTATTGAGCATATCACCAAATATGTATTATATTCGGCTCGCAATATTGTCGTTTGTAAAAGCAGTCATAAATGTACATACGCGCATTTGGTTGCCCGACGGCGTGACTGTCCATGTGTTCCGAGAGCGTGGCGAACATTACGAGACCCCACTGCTTATGGGCGCTGCCTTCTAAATCGAGTGGTTTTACTCCAGCCTCCTCAACATGCATATGCTTATAGCTGTTGGTTTAAAACTTTTATTCATTTGGTTTAGCTCTTTCACTTGTCCTTAATCAAACATATTAGTGTTTTCAGGTTCTATCCACACTATATTTTCTCGCTCTTCGCTCACTTCATGGGTTCATTATCAATTTATTCCGAATGTTAGTATAGGGCTGGTCAACCCGCCTGGCTCACGTATTCTCATCGTTGTTCCAAATGACTTAACTTTCGCAATCCTAGAGTTCGTCCACTCCATCAGCCATTAGAAACCTTCCAACATCCTTACAAAACTCAACGCTGCCGCGAATGTGTAGGTGAGAGATCGAACGTACAACTCGCACTTATCTACAATTTGCAGTCTTTTGTAATGTAACCATAAACGCCGCTATAGTATCAGTCGCCAGCGCGACTTGCGTGCTTTCCCCGCGTGTGAAGTTTCATCAGACTTTGTCTCTGACCCTAACCCCCTTTCTACCACAAGAAGTGAGGCGTTTTTCTCGTGCCCGTGCTGCTGACCTAAATAATGTATAATATTTACTTCTATCTGAGTTCTCTTGCTCAGGTTTCCAATATCAGCAGCAAGATAAGAGAGCAGACACACGAACTGCACCAAGATGACGCATATATATGCTTTGACAGAGGCAAATCCTTTGGTCAAAATGTCGGCCAGCACGACTGAGGCACTTAAGTGATCCCACCTTAATTTTGCCAACCATTTTATGATAATGCGCGTCAACTGCCAACTGATTTTCCTAGCCTACAAAAAGAATTTTCGGAAGATATTTTTCATGATGTCAGCTTCATTTTTAGATTTAAAAAGTAGGAGATGACCTTGAGTTAAATTTATCGATATATTGATATTTTTACCATTGTAAAATTAAAACGAGTCCTCTTGTCCAAACTTCCCTCTTACAAACTTCTCATGTGGAAAATAATTACACCGATGTTTTGGCGAGGTAATCTCGTGGTACTAATTTTGGGTGTGGGAGCCTCCTTTCGCGCTACTATATCGTGAGAAACATTCTTGTAGTGTTAGCCAGAGAGGATAATTGAAAGAGGACCGCAAATTGATGGAACTTATGCTCGTCGGTAGATCGACGGGCAGAGTAGGCGACGGCGACCTAGCGCAGGACCTTCCTGTAGAAACGTCTTCGTATTCACACAGTACGCAGTAAGGGCGGCCGCTTTGTTCCCGCGACGCCCGCAGTCGGTAATTGCTGTGACTTACACAGCTGTACAGCGGCGGTGACATGACGGGTGACAGGTTTCTCCACTGTGTCACCGTAGAGCATTTTCGAGGGAACGCGGCATCCGAGAAAGTAAGAGGAGGACAGTCGTTTGCAAAAATACGGGGGGCTCGTGGTCGAACTAATCATTTGACCTTTCTCCGCGCTCGACTGTCGCCAAGGGGTCGCCCGTTCGGTGGAGGTGAACGCGCCGTGGAAATGCACGAAAGTGCTTTCGGTGACAACACACCTGTCAGGCAGTCTTGTTGAAGCGGCGGCTTGAATGCATGCCGCCAGGTAAACAAAGTGGCAATTTGGCCCAGCTGCGGAATTCTGCAAACTCATTACAGTATTTGTCAGCGACGCGATCTTTCGCAGAAGCTCGGTGCGGCGAGCGCTTCGAAGTGTGGGAACGCGATGGCACAACCGTAGGCTCTGATAGAGAGAGTGAACACGTGTTTTATTGGTGAAGTGCTGCATATGGGTTGGTCCCAGAAGACGGTTGCAGAAGGGATCGGATGTATTTAACGTGGAAAGAGAAAGGAGGAGGAAGGAGAGAGCTTATCGCCAACTCGGGTAGTAGACGCGGCAAGGTGGTCAGAGGTCGAGCTTGGCGCTACCTCTGATCGAGAGACGATTAAGTTTTAAAGCTTGGTGCTTACCCCGTTTGGGTGCAAGCGCTAAGGGTTCGGAACGAACCGCTTGGTGTGGTTTTAGCAAAGTTGTGTTGGCGTGATGTCTGGTGACAGTACTGGCTGCCCTGGCCGTGTTTTGGAAATCGTGTACAGCCACTGTAAATAAACCTGCGTTTTTTTGCTGTGAGGACATTTTGGCCCTGACTCCGTCCATCAACGCGTCGCCGCGCTCATATGAACCATCGAGAACCAAGACCATTCCGATAATTAACTCTTGTTACCGTAATCATGATGTGGGGAAAAGGGGTCCTGAAATAGTGATTTAATACCTTTATTGTTGGTATGCTAATACTAGATTTAATACCTTTATTGTTGATATGGTAATACTAATAAATAAGCGGACTTCCAGTAGCAACCTGAAACTAAGCTCTGCTACAGCAAGACAATGGGAGTTACTTCTCAGCTTTGCCGTATGGTGTTATATACCTGAATAAAGAATTTCTTAGCTTCTTTGAGACTGTGTCGCGTCATTTCTCTACATTATAAACCCCAGCCACATTATTTCTATATAACAAATTGTTTCATTGATTTTATGAGTTCTTTGCTGAACTGTTGTCATAGATTTCATTTAGCTATTCAGACTATGCCGTTCGTACAAATGCAGCTATAGGCCGACATTTCACTTTCAGATATAGTTTGACGAGGCTCAAAGGAAACATAATATACGTATAATATGTTCCGCTCTCATAATTTAGAACATGCTGTCCTGCAGAGTTTTTCGAAGCCATCGCACGACCGCCAACCGGTCGGCATGTCGGCACCCATATGACTGCACGGAGCAGCAAACTAAGCACGTGTCAGACAACGTTGTTTGGAACTGTTATCATTGCTACGCGTTGCTTTATTTAATTTTCCGTTCATTTTCCACGTGTGCTGCTGTGCTGATTGGCTTCATGGCCCTGTCAAACTCTTGCAAGATGTCTCTGAAAAACGTCGAACGAATAATAAAAATACTCATCATCATTGATGTTACTATTATTTGGCATTTTATGTGCTTTACGAATCCTTCAGATGAAACAAGGAAATGGCGTATTGCGCAAGGTGCCCGCTCCCGCCACCCCTGTTCCAGACACACGCAACAACTGTGTAATCGCATGCCCTTCGTGAAAATTCGAACCCTCCCCTGACAGAAATCCTGCGTGCGCTACTGCCATGAATATGAAAAAACAGTCTCATTCACCATATTTACTGTGTAGATGGCAATTTAATAGCGGGAAGTTGAGAGTCACCCTGCTGTTTTTATGAAAATAATATTAGAAACGCATTGATTGAATAGCTTAGATTCTGAGGTATCGCCATAAAATATATCATGGCGTCGATACCTTTAATATAAATATGCAGCATTTCTTGTAAAACATATAATACCCTCTCCTGCGGTAAATCAATACTTTCAGTTGATTTACAGCGGAATACCTATTGCGGAAAAGAGGTCCAGTATCATTGAAAACAAGTCTGTAGTAGTGAATAAAGGAGGGGATATTGTTACATCATTATTTCTAACTCTTAGTAAAAACACACTCAATAGCAAAATATTACATTGAAGGGGCTCGTGGCATTTCCGTGACAAAGTCTAATATTTCGCGAGACAAACTCTATTTTGCAAGATACACTCTAACCATATCATGCCACGAAAAAGGCAAGTCAACAAGGACACCTAAAGACTGTATGGTACATGTTGCGCCAAGGACACCGTGGAATCTGCTGCTCTCTGAAACAGATTAAAGCACCATACCAGGAGGAATACATAGGAATGCCACTTATACTGGAAGGCATGAAGCAATTCAAGGGAAGTGCATAGGGAGGAGATGAAGTCAAAAGACGCCAAGGGGCTAGGGGAAGAAGAAGGTAAAGAAGAAGCTATACAGAACAATGGAGTCTGTCCTGCAGCTACTAAGTGTAGTTTAATTAATATTTTTCACTACAGGGTGCCTGCAGTGGGCGGGGCCTCATTCGACAATTAATCGCTTCATGTATGGCGTGCTTCGCTGATAGAGGAAATCAGTTCCAAAACGCACCAGGTGTAGTGAACTAATTGGAGACTGGGGGAGTAGTTAGGTGAGGAGCACTTGCAAAAAAAAACGAAGTGATGCGTCGCAAAGAAAGGAATACAGTCGGTGGTGTGAGTGCAGCGAGCACGCCATCGTTCGTTGTTATTTTTCATCTAAGGTCCTAAGTCACTACTCTTTGTGCACGACATTGGATACATTCCATCTGGTGTTCAAGTACATTAGGCAATGTACCATAGCGTTCGTGCTGTGCGTGCGATCGGTTTAGAACTACGTACATGCATTAGCGAGTATTGTAATGCGGTAAGCCGCGACTTACGTCACGAAAAAAACATGGCTTAAATGTTTCGTTGCAGAAACCGATCATAACTACACCATGAAGTGTGTAGATACGCGCAGTAGCGCTGGGCGTGTCTTCTTCTTAAAGACGATAGCCTTTCTCTGGATACTTGAACGCACAAATTTTGGTCTTTCTGTTTCTCTGTCTGTCACACGATTCAGCCACCCCGCCAAAGGTTAAGTACTTGCCGAAGGCCCAGCCATCGTCAACTGGTAGCTGTATTCGCACTTGTGAACATTGTCGATCAAAAAGCAAATATTACGCATATCTGAGGCGCAAGATCATTCGTTTTTTTCTAGGCGGTGTGTTTCTTAACAAGAAAATACATAGATGCGCAATTCTAAAGACCCTAGTGTTTGCTAGGCTTCGCCAGAAATGCCACGCTATACACAAAAAAGGCCCATGCCGACGACTTGGTGCTGCCACCTGGCAGTTGCCCAGGAATTTTACGCAAGCTCAAGTTACCTGACGGCGCTGCCAGATGGCGTACATATCTCACGCAGCGTAGTACGGCCGGTAGAAGGCTTGTCTTTCGGCGACATTTGCAGCAAAGCATGCAGATATGCGGCCATTTTTTTGTTCTTGTTTCTTTGGCGCTGTAGTTACGCGAGTCATAAATACACGAAATATTCCAGAAATTCTGTGCAGATAACAAAAGCAAAATTTACATTCTGGAATCGTTCTTTGAAAATATATATGATAAAACGCGTGCGCACACCACACATTTGTTTCCTCTTCAGTCGACTTTCCAGGGCCCGCTGCGGTCTAGTTCAATGAGCCGAGCAGGGACGCTCCGGAACGCAAAGGTCGGCAAAGGAACGCTGAGCGATAGGAATGCGCATGTGCTGTTTGTCACATTGGTACATAAGAGCAGGTAACACATACCCCAACCACTTTGGAACAGCTAACTGTGTATAAGTGGTAGCGTGATCACCAGACACCACAGGAACTCAAGCTAGGTTTCTACTCCGTAATGTCCGGTAATCGGCCTTCTGTCGTACCATCACGCTTACCTGTACGTGGCTGCTTGTTAAGCCTATACTTCAATGACATGCTACTGCAAACCACGCCTTTGGGTCTTTATACCAGGCAAAGTGGATTCTCATCAAATATCGAGCGCCTATGTAGATTTCTCGTCGGCATAGGCTCTAACCTTAACATTCAGTAACCTCTGGTACATATCCGCACTTACCGAGCTGGTATAAGTCACATGTGAAAGTGTCATAGCTAATCGTGAGGTCCGTAATATATGCTTAATATGAGTCGTCAAGATCGCTCATTCAAGTTCCCTATATAATGATTCTTTACGATGCCAATTATGGTGCGTACCAAGTGAAGTAGGCGTAAACAGTTAGATGGTGGTTGATAGATAGATAGATAGATTATCTATCTATCTATCTATCTATCTATCTATCTATCTATCTATCTATCTATCTATCCATCTATAAGAAATGCAGTCATGTAGGCTCTGTATGCCATGATCCCACATGCTTGAGTGCCTGGTCACTGCAGTATGCCTTATAGACCTCACAGGTAACACAATTCGGCGTGTCGACGATACCGCCCATTCTAAGTGCAGCTATCATCAGCAGTATAGCATGCCTATTCCAGATCACGTTGCTTATTTATGAGACTTATGAGAAAAAAATCGTCGCAAGCATGCGTCCACATCTCCAGCACTTGCATTTTGCCCTTCGATTTTTACCACATTGATTGCTTTTTGAGGTCTTGGATCTGAAGACAGCGACTTCATTTGACACGCGGCGTAGCGGAGGGTTCCGGTAATTTCGTCCACCTTGGGATCTTGAACGTGCTTCTGACAGTACACGAGCCCTCAACACTTTGCCTCGAGCGAAATGCTGCCACGATTTTATTACTTCCAGAAGCAAATCTTTTACCGCGTATTAGCCGAGCGTATTTTTTCAAACCATTTGCCTCTGGTAAATGTAGAACATATGCTGTACGCGCAGCAGCACGGTCAGGCAGAACTTGGGTTAGAGCGGCCATAGTAGATAAAGAGATATTGTAGAAAGGGTCTCATGGCACACCCAGTGTATTTAATGGCAGATGAGTGTCGATGTCCTCTTTGCTGATGGGCTAAGAGCCTTGATACGTTTTCTAACACTGAAGATTTGTTATAGCTACAGTCCTATATCTCAGTGGTTCAAAATCGCATTGTTCTATAGAAACAACGACGTGGCTTCTTGTGAATACGTGCATTGGATCACGTTCCGCGCATGTCCAAGTACTGCAGAACGGGATAGGCATGTATCAGCCACACATGATTTCCGATATCGCGGAATACTGGTGCATTTGGTAATATATGAGGTAATATGGGTCCCAATGCGTTACTATACTGGCATTAATTCTCATTTTGTTTTTCATAATTTGAGACATGTTAGTGGACGCGGCCCAGCATCGGTTATAGGCAACTATCGCTAGCCGCAAGAAATATATGTAGTTTAAGGTATTGCAAACGTTAAGAAAACATTTTCGATCAGGATGCATACGAAAGTCAACGAGAAGCTATGTGCAAGCGTTCCAGAAAGGTCAACAATATTTCGATGGCAACTTCCATGAAAACACCATCACACATTTCAACAACAGGTTATTACTAGCTTCAAGAACTCAACAGCATGTGAGCATAGCGTGCACAAGAAAGTTCAAAGGCACATAACTTGAGCGTTAATCACAATCCTTGCCGACACGTTAACCTGGCGTTCACCTCTAGCTTCAGCAGGATGCTCAAGTATGCCCTCAGCTTGACATATTTAGCAATTTACGACTATACCGGTATACTTGTACATATGTTCTAGGTTTCTGTATCTAATTTTTTGTATTAGGCATATTTGAATGTTTTTTTTTCAATCGTATTAGTTTAACCCTTACTGCAGCGGTACTCCAAAGCAGTGCTCTCGGACACTTAAGCAATAAAGCGCCATCCAGTCATTCCTCTTTAGTGCAGCAACAGAGCAACCATGCTGAAAATCGTAATGGGTATTTAGTAGTGAAATTGGGAATGCTTATAAAAATGGAAACACAAAATTGTCTTAGGCTGCGGCTGCCGAGCCTGCATACAACTAGGAAATAAGGAGTTGAAACGCATGATTCCTCCAGGGCTAAGGCGGGTGACACGACAGTTCGAAATCGGACCTATATTGGTAAGGCCTATCACGTATAAGGCATTCCAGATGTGTCATTAGGATTGCTTGTAAAATTAAAGGTTCTGAAAAAGGAAGCAAGAGGTTGATAATTTGTGGGATTTAACGTCCCAAAACCACCTCGGATTATGAGTGACGCCATAGTGGAGGTCTCCAGAAATTTAGACCACCTGGGGTTCTTTAACGTGCACTGACATCGCACAGCACACGGGTCTCAACATTTCGCCTCCATTGAAATGCAGCCGCCGCGGCCGGGATTCGATCCCGCGACCTTTCGATCAGCAGCCGAGTACTATAACCACTAGACCACCGTGGTGGGGCGGACGCAAGAGGACTAAACAATTTGAGAACACTGGAGCAGAAATGTCTTTTACAGCATAAGCTTTTATAAGATCACAACAAGGGCCGTTTTTACGCCGTAGTTGTCTGCCGCCGCCGCTGACGTCCGTAACCGCTATCGCGCAAGTTTTAGAGAAAATAACCACGAGGATTCAATCCACGTCCTCTGTGTGGATTCGAATCCACATCCTCTCCGTGGCAGTCGAGCATTCTACCACTGAGCCACGCCTGTGCTTGAAAAGTCTTCGCTAAAAGACCTAAACAGCTATAACGTCTGCCGAGGAATCACATTAACAAATGTAATGTTACGTGGCAGAATAATAATACGCCACTACACGTCGGGGAAAGTGGATTGCATAACGAGCTCGAGGAATCATTTGAAAGAACACAGGGCTGCATGGTTTGTAGCTCTGAACCCATTACAGAGGCATCATCAACATCATCATTATGAAACAATCTTCTTCAATATTCCCGTCATCATTATTACGAAGCGTTACCATTTGCAGCAGTTTTGTCGTATCGTGCCATGCATCACGCGGCAGGCGACGTGCGCAGCCGCGCCAGTAACCTGACTTGGCTTTTCGATATACCTGATGGCTCCTTCCCGCAAGGTGCGGATCGCTGCTGAAGAAGCGAATCGCAGAGCAACGCGCGCGGCTTCAGCAAGGCAACGTCGGGCACAACAGACAGCTATGCAGAGAGAAGCCCAAGCCACGGCTCGCCGTCGACGTCGGGCCGAGAGTTGGGTTCGGTCTCAATAAAACGACGCCAAGAGACTCTCTAAGATGTGCTGTTATACAGATTTGCACGTTACAATACCGCAATTATTGTTGCGTAGTGGGTACTTCCCTACCTGGCGAAATGATAATATAGTTAGGGCGCAGGGAATAGCTATCACCTCTACTATCACTAGTTTTCTCGAGCGTTTATAATGGCCTCTAAGAAGGTCGCTCCTCCAGCTTACGCTGTCCCTGTCCTGCGGTTCCGCGCTGGCCTGGCTCTATTTTTTAAATGCTAAGCATTTCATGGGTAACTGCAGCATCTATCTATCTATCTATCTATCTATCTATCTATCTATCTATCTATCTATCTATCTATCTATCTATCTATCTATCTATCTATCCGCATACTTCTCGGTACTCTCCTGAACGTCTTGTTTATTTGGTACACATTTTGTACGCTTGTTGATTTGGTATGGATCCCTGCACTGAAGGCACTATGGTCAACGGTGGAGTCAGTTCACTAAGCTGTGCCGATACCACAGCGCGCCGCAGCGCTTTCAGGATGAGTGGTGATCTCACGTCGCGCACACAGTATTAAATGTCCAGAAAGGCATTGACATGTGAGAAACTGTGTGCCGGGCAGAGCGCAGCACATGAATCGCCAGCACAGTGCTTTGGAGACTCAGGCCAGGCTCTGTTCCAGCAATCTCCAACGAGGAATTTACAGACGTGCATTTGTGCGGATGCTTTCGCGCTATGCGCAGCCTCTTCGCACATTTTATTATAATTGGTCAATGTGCTCAACAATCTGCTTGCCATGGTCAACACAGAAAGTAGCACTACCTTGCCACGCCCTGCCGCGTGATGGCGCCTCCGCGACACCCCTTTATATGCAGATTCGCTGTTCACAACTGCGTTAACGACCCGCTCTTAACTGCTGAATGCGCCGGTGCACACAAAAAATGAAATGTTATAATCAAATATACCACCACGGTGAGTAAAATATGTTTAGTTTACTTCAGACTTTGTAGACATAAATTTTGTACTGATTCTCTCACTGTGAGCGTTTCAGTGAAAGCTGGTGCCAAACTCAACTTCGCGTTCAGAAGCGAATCGCTGTAGCATCGCTGGGCCACGCTGCCGTCAACTTGTAATCGAATATATAATTGCAGCCTCCTCTTATAATATTGGAATTATTGGAGTCTTCGGGTAACGGAAGTATGTTTTCTCCTGCATTCAAATTACCGTACGGTCTATCATATTTGTAGGTTTCAGCTTCTTTACACTTTTCCTGGCGAGATTTACATTGAGAAATAAAATTTTTTTCACTACAGCCGCTGCGCCATAGATGAAGGCTTGTGTAGTGGGTTCGTCCGCGAAATTCAAAATGCTCTTATTTCCGCGGGGACGCCTACGCCGACACTGGCGCTGCATTTTGGTCAATATGAGCTCCTTAACGATATCGCGCTTATAAGGGGGGGGGGCGGTGTTAATCTCTTTGTTAACTTTGAAAACGCAGTAGTACATGGATAATCCTATAATCCTGCAAGTTAATTCTGACCCCCCGTGAACGCAAATGAGCGCGGCATAATGAATGGTTTCGATTATAAAAGTACATGCCTAACATCCCTTAAATAAAACTATTGAGCTAAATATACTATTCTGACAACGAACAGTGCACACAGCTTCATTTCTTTGCACCGGGCGCTCTATAATTACACTCCACGTGTTCGCAATCCGAGTGCATTAGTAGTTTCAACCACAAGCAGGCCTCACTACAGCCTTACGGTCTTACGTCAAAGCGGGAATACTGAAGTGGGGAGACCCAGTGACTAAGAAATAGATGTCGCATGCCTTGCCAGTGGAACGAAGCTAAAATCGCTTCTTGATGCTGTATTCCTTTCATTGATGCCTGCAGGCCCCTAGAAATATTCACATTTACCCAATCTGCTTCACTTACCCAAGCAAGCCACCATAAGGTATCTTATGTTGCCTTATGGTGCCATACGTTTTCATTGATTGCAAGGAATTGAAGGCGGCGGATTTGGTACACGGGTTAGCATCGACTTTATTGCAGTTCTCAATTGAAGTGAGCTGTCCTTCTTTCAAAAGAAGTTGAACGAGACAGCGCGCCATAGCCGTAACTGCATCTCGAACAAATCTAGAGCGGAGTTCGCTCTAGCTTTCGACAGAAATAAAAGACACATTTTAGAATAATACAGGAGGAACACTCAGAGATACAGTATAGGAATGAAATAGTAGTAAAAAAAATAACAGTTACGCGTAGGGCAGCCGAATCTTCCACATCGCACAGAAATCTGACGCTTAATATAAACGTGTACAACACGCTATTAGGCTGAGTCGATCCGTAAACCGGAAATACGTAATAGTATGAAATAATAATGCTAGTACTCTTTGTGAACGCGAGAACATTCGGGTGGGGCTAGGACAAGTATCTCGATCTGAGATTTATGGTGAGCATTCATAAGCACTGCTGAGTTCCTGGATATTATTTGTGAGCAGTAATTAGTTGTAAAACGGTGCATAATAAAGTGTTTTGCACCTGTCATGGAAAGCGATGGAACGCCTTCCTCAAGATGTGACATTTAGTAACAGATGGATCGTTCTTTACTGCTCGTGTAATAAAGCTTCTTTGGAAGGTCATGGCTGTACGATTGGTGCATTTCGCAAGTTTAAATCTGTCAAATTAGTGTTCGGTACACTTGCGAAAACATGCACCATTCTTTGCTTCAATGAAACATTTCTTTACATCTGTGTCAGTTTGAGGTCTCCAGACAGGTTTACAGCAATAATGTGAGAATGCGAATAGTGCTCTATGTAGTTACAAGTTTACTGATGTGGCGAGGTAATATTGGTTACTCGTTATATCTGTTAGAGGGCTCAGTCTTTTCGTTACACAATTTACGTGGTTATTTCATAGAGGTGACGAAGGAAATTGCACCCTTAAGACTATCGCATTGCCTGAAACTTCAATCTGAGTTTACTGCATACTACGTCATGTTGTACTGGGCTGGTGCTTCCAGTAGGACCACACATTATGCCTTCAGTTTTGTTTGAATCCACAGAAAAATGGTCTCTGACTATGCGCTAAACTTAAGGAGTGCTTCTATTAACAATGACAAAACTCGGCCTGAGAACATGACGCTAGAGGTTTACTGCTGCCGTTTGCGTAGATCACCAAGTTTACATTAAAGTGCAGGTTCATAGAATCGCTAACTTAAATACTGTTCCATGAAGGCAGACAATGTATTAACAGCATATTTACAACCAGGCTCAGCAATAACAAGATGGCTAAGCTCGCGGCAGCCAAACTTACACATCGTCGTATTCGGCGCTGCTCTCGAGGCTTGTTCCTGCATTACCTAATATAAGGCCAATATTTAAATTAACGCACCAAGATATTGCCACTTTGGACTACAACGAGCGCAATTCATTCATTAGACCTGGCAATACTTATCTGGACCAACTGCCGGCTATTTCAAAACATATGTTTAAAGTTAAGTAAATGCCAAAACGCCAGCGAGGTTGTCTGCTGCTTGAAATATTAATTGGCCCTCCCTCTAACGATTACATTCAAGGTGCGTTTCAGACAGGCAAAGATATCGCCTTAGAGAAGTGAAGAACAAACTTGACTAGCAAACATTTGCGACAACCTATTAAACATATGTGTTTAAGTAGACTGAAAATATGATAATGAATAAGCCGCTCTGAGGCGTTAAAGTGAATGAATTTTTTCGACTGACATGTTCTGTACAACAGGATTCCTTCACTCACCAGTGAATAGTACGGGGTGAAAGCACACTGTACCATTTCGATAATAGCTTTCCTTGCTGATGTAGACAAGCCGAATTCTGCAAAGTAGAGACTCTGACATGCTCCGAAATGAAATGATAGATCTCCAGGATATCGGGGCTGTGCGCCTGAATCTCTTGCGGAAGGAGTAAAAATCAAGTTTTTGTCTCTGAAGGAGTGCAATCACTCCGTTCGCAACGTCATGAAACTCTTCCTAAGAAAGCAGGAACGTCTCGTCTAAACGTGCGCCGAGTTTTACTCTTTCGAAGGAGGGCTTCAACTCCACCGCCACAGGAGTGCTGTTCTCCAAGAAGAAGGCGTTCGAACACTCAATGTCTATAGAGAATTTTGTTTCCTCTGAAAAAAAAAAATGCGAAGCTTGCACGACAAGGGCAATGCTAGCGAAGCACAAAGGCACTTGGCTGCGCCGAGTCTCTCTCTGCGACACCTGAATTCTATCGTGGCCCGAGGCTTCCGTAAACGCCTCGCGAAGCCTTGCGATGTAAAGCGAGCGCTCCACAAAGTTTCCCACCGCGCTCAACGTAAACACGTTCGCAACAACCCGGAGACGCTGGCAGACGTAGCAAGCGCGGTCTTGGATTGACGTCGCCACACTCCTTTGCTGCAGTACACTACACGTGGCTACGCTACACATGGCTACGCTATACATGGATGTGCTTTCGTGGCTATGCCACGAAAGGTCACGCGTGCTCTTGCAGCGCGAACGTATGGACGAACGCACTGCTATGAGAGACGCAGTGACCTGAACAAATCAATGCACACTGTATTTGTCATCGTCTTCTGATTGCAGGCGCATCATCTGCGCCCACCGGCAGGAATTCTGCCATTGCTTCAGTGGGCAAGGGCATGAGCAAAGAAAGAGGTGCTCATGCGAACGCCGCACATTGGCCAATGCACAGAAGTTCCAATGCACTCTCGGACACGAGAACTAATCAGTATGATATTGTATGTACATGGTCGACGTCGTTATACGGCCAACAGCTGCGCTCTGCAAGAACCGGTATATGGCACCAGCAAATGCGCACTCATTTCACTTCTGAGGAGTTCTTTAGTTTTAAGAGTGCACCCAAAGTTCACGCTGACTCAGACGTTCTTCGAAAAACAAGATGAACGATTGCAAAAAGTTCTTTTTGATTTCATACAACTTTTTCCATTAGGAAAGTAAATGACTGTTGCAACGTTTTATCGAATTCACGGCTAGGAAGCAGCCTTGCAGCACTTGAACTACGAATGCATGCAGCAAAGTTCAGCAGCTACAACAATGCACGTGCCGTTGATGCAATCGTTTTTCAAAGTGTGTACTCAAGAACCGACATTTCCCAAGAAATTAAGGCAATTCAACTGGCGTAAGCACTACAGTTTCTCTTATTTTTTCACCCTTCATCATTTGCTCACCCTTACCAAGAACCATATTTGACGCGTCATTGTAGCCAACGTCAGATTAAACGAAACATATAAAATAGGAAGTATCACCATGAGTGGAAATGTTGAGCGCCATATTTTACGTACAGCCGTGAAGCGTCGCGTAACAAGATGTGAGTGCGTTGAAGACTCAGGTGCCAGATGTGGAGACTTCGCAAGACTGACACTCAACAAGCAAGACAGCTGCTTTTTGTGGACTTGGAAAGTAATCACCAGATATTATTTCCGCTATTTCCCTCACTTGTACGCTTGTCATCCCATGTACAGACCTTCCAGAACTTCGTGATTGTCTTTGGTGATACTGGAGTCTCCCTTACATATTTTATATGCATTAAGCGTTTCGGAGCACGTGTGGGTGACGTGGCTGCGCGCCTACCATCACGTTTGCGTACTGACAAAGTTGTGCGAGCTGCAACGGGTATCGACTTGGTTCATAGACTTAGAGTGTTCATTATGTGCTGCCTAACTTGCATTGTATTAATTTTTAACTAAATTAAGATGTGAAATGAGACATAATAGTTGTTCCAACACAACGCTTAGAGGGTTCTTAAACCGCTTCTAGGCATTGGTGTTAAAGACGCGCTGGATTTCGTTGGAGGCCTTACAGGAACGTATAGTCGAAATGGGTTTTCATAAAGCTCTACTATGAAATACAGATATTGGTACGGGTGTGGTGTCTTTTATACAGATCAATAACAGAATCCAGAAAACATCACCGGCCGATCCACTCCCAGGAGGTGGTTGGACGGCGAACTGCTATTAGTTGAACCGAGTGTTGCATCGAATGTCGCAACTCCAAGAGAAACTTTGGTGTCGGGCTATTAAATAATTATTGCCATGTATCACCTTATTGCGTTTTCCATTTGCGTGCTTCGCATTTAAACGCATCAGATATATGTACATCTGGCAGGCGTACATGTGAATTCTTGCGGTAATGCCATGAAAAGGTTCAAGCCAGTTCAAACACGACCACTGGCTACAATTTCTAATGCGATTGCCTGAATGAGCTGGTCTCCCAAAACTTCTGTGTTGGCCTAGGTGTCCGAAAGAAATTCTCATCTCCAGATACCGTTACCGCCGTAGCAACGCGGATCAGACCACGGTACCCCCTGCCATGACGGAGGTACTACTGTGGAAGAAAGTCAGTCTATTTTAAAAAAAAGCCTTCAGGAATTGTAAACTGCGATTACACGAACACCTACACACATGATAGCTCGGATTATAACTCTGTTACAAGGAAACTGCCAAAATAACTTACGTTACATTAGTAATTACGTCCAAATTAGAACAATTCGAGCACTTTATACAGAAGGCACCAACGTGGCGCCCATGTGCGTGAAATTCGCACAGGCGTACGAGGATTACACGGCTTACGGCTGCCGGTAGAAGGAGCCTTGACGCGAGCGCTAGGTCAAGATTCGTTGTCGTTGCTCTCCAAAATCGCATAGTAGATTTGACACCGCATTCGGGTGCGAGGCGAAATGGGAGACTTCCTCGTCATCGAGTACTGGTGAGGCATTTACGTCGACTTGTACGTGAGCGATCCTTAGGGTGGCCGCACAAGATGGAGGTGAAGAGTAAACAAGTTAAGGATCTTTGTGCCATGACGAAAAAATGTCAAGACGGGCTTAGGGGTCATGGAAGTGTCCTTCCCCATTTTCTTGTCTTACCATCTTTATTCCTCCTTTCCTTCCTCCCTTTCCTTCTTTCGTCGCTAAATATTCAAGGCAATAATATGGGCAACAGGAGCTGACATCTCTCAAGCATTTGATAGCGGCCAGGGCAGTCACGTTTTCGATAAGGCAGAAATGCTGGAGGCCCTTGTACTGCGCTATATTAGGGCACCTTAAAGAACCACAGGGGAGCAAAGCCTCCGGATCCCTGCAGTACGGCGTGCCCCAGGATAATATACTAGTTTTACAGGTAAAACACAAGGAATTATTGCCACCTCGTAAGCATGCCTGTGTAGTCTATAGCTACTGCGCTTTGTGCTAATGCAGTGTTCTGGTGGTTGGGGCCCTGGTTTAAACCACAGCACCGCCAGCACATTTTCCCTTTTGGGCGATTTTCACAGGGACTGTGAGGCGAACCGATCGCTAGAAGTTAAAGTTGACTTGACCTACCCGTCAACCCAAAGGAACTTCAGTGGACACCGCCATACTGCGCACACCACATTAAACGATCCGCCGTCATGCCAACGTTCATTTCGCACCAATCATGGCGTTGTGCTCTCCCCGTTCCGCAGTTAAGCCCAATGTGGAACTTCCGGCTGTGTTACAAGGCAGAAGCTGCTTTAAGAATGCACAATTTGGATTGTGGTAGATCGCCGTCTGGGTGACCTTCCACATGCGATCGCGAAAGTCAGATAATTAAGCAAGACGAAAGTCAGATAATTAATTCACTAAGTGTATCTGAAACGGCTATCATACCTGACCCAACAAAGTGAGCCGCGTCTGTGCGCAGGCGTTCACGGGAACACCAGGTTACCTTTCTCGCCGAGGCGGTGGGCATACAGGCCGTGGCTATGGGCGTACGACTACTACGAACGATACTGTGATGCCGAGGTGCGAAGACCAAGATTTGGCGGTAATATTCTGGAAAATGCTTTATTACGGCAACTGATTCGTCCGTATGGAAAGTGAATTGGACAACGCTATTACGGCGGCTCCTACGCTACCGAGCGTGCGGCAGGGAAAAATGAGTGAAATGTTTGGTTTTCTCCTTCAAGGTAGTTTGTGATAAAAAGTGAGAGTTGATCCCACTTCCTACGAATAAATGACGCATACATAGCCAGGATATTAGCTGCAGTGCAGCTTGCACGTAAAACGTCGATATACTTTCGTAGACTGCCGGCGTTGGGCGGCGGAAGTGCTAATTGCGCAGAGTGTCGCCGAGCGATCCACAGCGTCGTCAGCCAATTGCCTACCATGGTCGCTGGCGATCATGAGAGTGAGCTCGGGGCAAAAAAAAAAATGCAAAGCGCAACAAAAACACACCGGAGCAGGTAGCTGTGGAGGAAGGCATCGCAGCTGTTGAACGTGGCAAGCCAAGTCGAAAACGCAAATGAGTATCCAGCAGTTGACACGAGGACCACGTAAACCGTTATGGTGGTTGTTGAGAAGAAATGAAGAAGAGGGCCGCGTACAGCGTACGCAGGTTAATTTTGTCACTCGCAGCAAAAATGCAAGTTCAGTCACTTTGCTTAGACTCATCTTCAATATACCCACAGCGTAACATAAGAAAAGGGCCCTTCCAAAGCGAAGGGAAATGCCAACACGGCTCCGATTCTCAAGTGACATTTCACTGAAGAATCGTCCACGTGTAGATGGATGTAGTTCATCCCGCCATGACATCCGCAGGGCACAGAAAACGCTTGATGACAAAGCTCTAAGACGTGGTCAGGAGAGACGAATATGTTGAAATTCTTCGTCTTGAGGAGAGAGTGATGCTTTCCTCATGCAAGCCTCGTTCCTGATCAATATATTGTGACGCGCTGTTGCGAAGAACAACCGGTACCACGAAAACAACCAGCAGACAGGAAGAGGAAGAGAACGACGTTAGGCGGCTGCCTCGGTTACCAAGGAGACCCCGTTAGGTGTCTGTCTAATATTTGGTGGAGCGCCTGAACCGTCTGCAGACAGTCGTTTTCGTTTACGTAACGGCGTATTGGACAAAACGACCTACTCCACTACTGGTGTGCGCTGCCTCTTAGTTGTTCCCAAGCGTCTTCGCACTTGTGTATTATGCGTAACGCACGATTACCCAACTTCCGCCCATCTTTGCTCAATACGAACGCTCTACCGCAATGAAGAACGCTTCTACTCGCCCAAGATGCGGAACATCGAACGGTATGTTCCCCGCTGTCTGCGTTGATTGATTTCTGGTGTTTCCTTCCCAAAACCACGCTATGATTATGAAAGACGCCGTGGCGGAGGGCTCTAGAAATTTCGGCCACCTGGGGCTCCATAACGTGCCTTTACATCGTACAGGCATCGACATTTTGCCTCTGTCGAAATGCGGCCGCTGCGGCCAGGATTCTGTAGGTGTTCATATCTATCTTCGAACGTGAGACAAGGCCGACTTTAGCCAGTTTCTCCTTCTAGTGCTCCATTTCACCAAGTTGGTATAGACCTCCTTTGCATTTGTCCGGTATTCTCAAGTGGCAATATTTGGGTTACCCGCTACTGTGAGACGGCAGCCCTGCCATCGACCACCGCAATGGCCGGAAGTCACTGCCCTGTTGTGTCACGTTATCCTCCGACATGGGCCTCATCGCATGGTAATCAGCGACCGTGGGCATCATCATCATCATAATCACCATCATCATCATTCTGTCTACTCCCACTGCAGAGCAAAGGCCTCTCCCATATATCTCCAAGTTTCCTTATCCTGTGCTAACTGGGCCCAATTTATCCCCGCAAACTTCCTCCTCTCACCTAACCACCTATCTGTCTGCCGCCACCTGGTATGCTTGCCTTCTCTAGGAATCCACTCTGTTAACCTTAATGACCAAAGTTGTCTTTTCTTCGCATTACATGGCCCGCCCACGCCTATTTCTTCTTATTAATTTCTATTATATGTCCCTAACACGCGTTTGTTCCCTAGCCCACTCCGCTCTCCTCTTGTTCCTTAAGGTTACACCTGCCATTTTTCGTTCCATAGCTCGCTGCGTCGTTGCGCTTTTTGAAGATGACTGGTTTGCGCGAACGCCTTTGACAGTTGGACTTGTCCTACAACGTCTCCTTCATTATTCCCCTTCCTTCTCTCTCTCTCTCCCATCTTTCTATTCCCCTTTCCCATTCCCCCAGTGTAGGGTAGCCAACCGGACGCCATTCTGGTTAACCTCCCTGCCTTTCTGTTTTCTCCTTCCTCCTCCTCCTCATTAGTTTAGCGCGGATGTACTCGAAGAGGCTCTTAGTATGGGTTCATGGAGCTTCCGCCATTCATGTCTTACCGTCCATAACTAACTGTCTGGACGAAGGCAGAAACTGAATGCTTGCCAGCATGCTGTTCATGTAGCGCCGTGCTGTTTCGCATCGCCTCATGGTACCCTTTAGCGGGAGATGTTGTAATTTTTTGCTATTCGTCGCTTACCGTAAGACTGGAGACCGTTGGCTACTCGGCATTTCTCCTTCTTGATGCTCATCCATCGCCCTACACACTAGACACGATATTTGCATACATCGTTTATCACAAGGACTTCACGAGATCCTAGGTCGACAAGAAGCTATACATCCTCGCATCGCAGTATCGGCCGAAGATACGCTATGATGAACATAATCGTCACATTTGCGTTTGTTCCTGGTGACCTCGTGTGGCTCTGGACTTCATTGTGGAAGCTCGGCATGCGTCAGAAGTATCTCGCACGGTATATCACTCCCTACGGCACATTGGAACGTCTTACCAAGGTAGGCTATCGCATCGCGCGTCTCAGGAACAGTGGACGACTCTCGGCGAAAGCTGAAGCCCATGTCACCCCCACGAGATGACTCGCCCAGCTGGCTTCGGCTGCCAGCGGGGAAAGAAGGAATGAAGAAGAGGGCCGCGTACAGCGTACCCAGGTCAATTTTGACACTAGCAGCAAAAATGCAAGTTCAGTCAGTTGGCTTAGACTCATCTTGAAAATACTGACAGTGTAAGGTAACCAGCAAACCACAGGTCGCTGAACATTGCACCCACATGAACATGAACATGAACATTGCACCCACAGTTGTAACGTCAGTACCCTGAAGATCTTTTAAGCGGGCAATAAAGAGCACTGGAATAATTGGCCGTTCTGTGTCGTGCCCTTCCTTACTGGGATGTTATTGGTTTTTGTATTGATAATAATGGCTGCTGTAGAGCCGTTGCAAATACTTTCTACTATTACTGCCTACAGCTCGTTAGCACGCTGTTTAATTGATACCTTCGTTAGTGTCAATTTTCCGAATAGGTTATACGATTTCCCTTCTTCTATAATGGTATAACAGGGGTTTAACTATCGCCTATTAGACGGCGGGGCTTCACCATATTATAGAGTAGCTTTAACATAACCCTGCTTCGGTATTTGGTTGGGTTGAACCTGAACTAGACAAAATTCTATTAGCAAAAGCTTGTGAGTGCCCTTTATGGCAAGCTTACCTCCTAACACCGCAGCCTGTTTCGCCAGTTTCTGCCGAATGGTGTCAATGGAAGGAAATCCTAAATCGCTCTATATTCCGACTTACCCTGAACTCTTACTAAGCTGTTCGCGCGCTAGCTTATTCCACACCCTCTGCATGTGTAGCCTGATTAGATATCTGACCACCCTGACGCCACTACATTATAACCTACAGGAGAATTTTCCATCCTCTATGATGCAAGGATCCGCGTTCATATTAACACCCACGTTGGGAAGCCGAACCAATAACCACTGTACATCCGCGTTGGAATAGATATATTGAGTGTAAACGGTCTACTTGCTGTGCGTGTAGCTTGGAATTCTTTTTTATTTTACTAGACGCAATACTAGAGCCTGGATGTTCATTTTTTATTGTCAAAATTTCACGCATTCGTATGAACTGCCAAAAGAATGCCGGAGCCTTAGCGGCTGTGACGTGCCGTTATATTATTCTCTCACTAAGCATCATTGAGGCTTGCTCGGGTGAGTACATCAATTTCTCTTTGAAGCGCAAACTGCCCGTTTCGCTGGACCAATTAGTGCGTGGAGGAATCCGCTAGGCATCCTTTGGGAACTAGACGCGCTTTGGAATTATAAGTATAATTTTACTCGTGCCAACTTCAGGTAGACAGTTCTTGATAAGTTGATTTGACGTCATGTTTCCTTGCGAATCGACATGCAGCACCATACAACCACGAAGTTTTGGCATCTGTTTGTACGCTACTTTGAAGCCGTTAGTTTCACTAAATGAACCATCACTGAACTATTAGACCATTCCTTCCAGGACAGGATAAGAGGAAGTGACAAAAGTGCACGACTACTCAAGTAACCTCCATGCGATTAATCATGTTAAGTAGGAAAAATTGCCATCCGCCCAACGCGAGACTTGTTTCAGAAACTGCGTTACGCATCCAAAATATCGTGCAACCAAAAGGTGACGTGAACCAACTCATCCTATATTATATCTTGAAGACTTGATAACGGAAAGTTTCGTGAGAATGGGATGATGACCTCATAAAGCCAGTATTAAGGTAAACCTTCCCGGGATAAATGAGTTCCTAATCTTCAAAGGAAAAGACTCGGGTTTGTATCATCACATATGTACATCATGATGACACGGCCAATACTAATGAAATGAAATAAAAAAGTATTAGCATTTATTCGAACTTGAACTAATTGCTTTTGTCTGATATGACAGCATAGGAACCGCTCGTTTCTCGTGAATTGGGCGTTTCTCGTGATTAGGCGTTTTCTTTTCAGTATAGTTGAATTTGCAAGGCGACATTGCATAGATGGCATGTGCGAAGTGAAACGCATAAATACACAGGTATGAGCTGGAGGGTACTCAGAATGCATGATAACCACTGCTTGAAACAGAGTTTTAAATTTTCAGGATTCATTGTGTACCCAAAGCTTCTAGAAAGCAGGGCCGATGGTGGACCTCTCACCTTGCACGTCCATCCTGGTCTGACCTTAACATTAGAAAGAAGTTCTATATTGGCGAACACGTTACGCTTCGTGTCTTCATCGATTGAAGGTTCAAGTGAATCTATTGTAAGTACGTTATTGCTGCTTATGCGCCCTACCTCATTTGCAAAGCTATAATCGTGCAGGCTTGCATTGATGATCGTTTAAAGTAAAGCTTTGTAACATCATAAGTGTCTCTATATATCTCTATTTTCGTCAGCTGAATGGCCGGGATCTCGAAAGGGACATGTACCACGATGCCACGCATATGTCGTCTCTCGTTGTGAAACGGGTACATGGTGGCGTGGAAGTGGTAAGAAACAAATTTTGTATCGTGCAAGTAGATTTCATGGCCACGTACTACAGTTTAGTGAAACGCACTAGCAAGAGAGGAAAAGAACTGTCTAGCAGGAAGTGTTGCCAAAGCCAAGGAATATGCTTCAGGGCAACATCTGCCCTCTTTAACACATTGTTAAGGAGGCTGATATCTGTGAACCCAATGTGTGACTGCAAAGGGCAGATGAGCAGGCAGTAAACAACGGCAGCTTGCAGTACTAATATTGTAACTTACTACTTCTAGAACAACGTTTCAGAACACCTGCGGTTAACTTTTTCTATGGATGATACAGGCGCAGATGTACGCTTGCCCAGATATAGGGGCAGATAAGAAGTACGGTTTGCAGGCTATGCCACCATTGCCTTCTCTTCTTCAACGAGTAGCGCTTAACCAGATTTCTTATGCAAGTCCAGAACTGTGTCTCTGACGGCTCAAAGAACGAGTGAGTACTTGAAGAAGTTACGTGCAAAACGACATGTGGATTGCTTAATTTAAGCCATTATTCCTTTCTTTATCCTAGACCAACCTTTTTTTGAGGAGCAGAAATTATTACAGTCCCTTCCTTCTTAGCATTACCGCACTATTCCACTTTGTATAGGATAATTTGAAAATCTTAGCGTACGGATTACGCAGGTAAATTGAAGGCATATTCAAGATTGTATAGAAGTAGGCATATCCTGCCACCTCTAACACCTTGACCACGAAAATTACCACATTAAATACTTTCGCCACGCTACACATCAAGATTAAATCGAATGAATCAAGCTTGCTATAAATTGATTCACTGCAGTTTGTGCATGTTCTATGGCATAATTTCTGGGTAAATATGTGTCTTCCCTTACCTTGCTATCTGAAATTTCAGCAAGGCATTCTGCAGGGTCGATATAAAATTTCCCCACTTGTGGGAAGCGCATTTAGCGCGCAAGGTCATCCGCATACTATGGAAGAAATTCAAAACAGCGCGCCGTCAGAGTCTCGGGAAGGCAAGTATGACCTCTTCTTAAAGATATTTGAATTTGTACATGCTCACTGCAGGCTTCATTGAGGTTCATTATTTTTCTTGCATTACGATAACAAACCATGCTTTCGCAAATGATTGACGACAAATACTATTCCATCGATTAAGAAATATGAGACATGCTTCCGAGTGCAACAGATTGACCTTGTCAGGTTGTTTTAAAACTGGCAAAAGTTGGTTTTAATTCTTCTCAATAACTGCCCATTTCGTATTGTTTGCTGCAACTGTTGTAGGGCAATATTGCACTATTTTTGGGCATACCCTCCCTGCCTGAATTTTAGTGCATCGGGATAATCTCAAACTTGGCGAATGCGAGCTTGCTCCGATGATGACGCGGATGGTTATTTTCTCTCGTTAGAGTAGAAAGTGATAACTTGCAATCTCTGGCTGGTAAGTGCCTATACGTTCATGCATTCGCACACAATATCTATCGCACATTCCGTGTTATTAGTCATATAGTTTCGATATTACGTTCCTTCTCCCCTATGTGTTTTGAAAAGGAGTATTGTTGATCCATTGGTTAAACACTGCTGTTCCCACCATGAGGTGTTCAAGCACACAAGACAGTAGCACAACAAAAAGTACTGCTCATAAACACAATTCCATCTGCATGTTGGGAGAACCTTTTCAGGTTTTTTGGCTTATGCCAACGGCTTAACTGAGCGACACTCACACTAATGTTTCATAAATATAATAAAGTTAAACAGGTGGAAATAAACGGGAATATTAAATTTAATGGTACTGTTACTTGATATAGAATAGGTCACTAAAATCAAATTGTTATAATATACAACATCAGGCGGGCAGAAAGTGAGAAGCCTAATACTATAGAATGATAGCAAATGAGTTTACTGGACCTCCAGCAGTCTAATTCACTCATTTTTAGCGAGGCATTGCGGATTCCGGGAAATGTAGAACAAATTCATGAAGCGTATCTTCCTGCTTAGTTTAAACAATTGTTCAACTGCCCTTTTCTAGCTCTGTCAAAAGAATTTAACTTCATGGGAGCGAAAAGTATAGAATTTTTGATGTAGCGACCACTAGTGACACCAGTGCACTTCGTATGTCTGGGCGCTAAAAGCCCTGCATATTGGTGAAAAGAAATTGTGTTTTGCTCCAGTACTTTCGCCCACTGCCCTCAAAGAGTGACGGCGAAACAGACTGCCCATTGCAGATTTTTAACTTAATGTGTGACGCTTCTTGAATCTTTCCGAAATAGTACTAAAGCACCAAGTTGTAGGATGCGGGTGACTATTTCTTATGTGCCCGGAAAAAAGAATCTGCGAACAGAGCATTGGCGCGATTAGAATAAGTATATTAGTTAACATATTGTGGCCACCATTGCTCGGAAACGGACTACTCCTATTTTACCTTCGGTAATTTTAAACGTGGTGCAATGGCGGCTCATGTTCCCGAGAAGTGCAAGCTAAAATGACACCTTATTAGTTAATAACAATGACAACAAGCAACGTAATGTCAGAATAACAGTGATAATCATATTAAGTGTATCCGAATAATATGGGCGCCACATCTCGCGCCCATGGTGCAGTTATAGCCAGCTGTCACAAATACTTGCAGAGGGTCATGATGTTAGCTACAGAAGTTGATTTTTGCAGTAAAACTTTCTCGTGGAGAAAATAACGTATTTAGTGAAAGAAGTAAACCGGAAGCAAGATCCCTTTCTCTCACTCATTTTGTGCAGTCCGAGACTTGTCTTTCGTACGAAAAAGAAAATGTATTTCTCACAAGTCCAACGCTTTTCATTTTAGATAGAGTTGACTGACGAAGAAGTGCACCTGCGCAAAATCTATCTTCGGTAAGTGCAATTATATGTCTAAGAAAAGCGATAAACTTGCGTCTTGGATTAGGTTGACGATCACGGCACTTGTCTGAGTATATGAATGTAATAAAGAACTACTGCTATAATGATCGAAAACACTGGTAATTATGGAAAAGTGCTAAAGAAAACGTTTCGATGAGTGCGCTTGTCGTTGTCTAAGCATTAGCCCCCTAATTTCGCCAGTTGTCAAGGCACGTACACTGGTAGAAACTGGGCATTATAGCACGGCTGTCTGCAGCGATTATTCGTAATGCAAGCCCCATCGCCTTCTAAATTTCGGTACTTCTTGGCGTGACGAGCTTTTGCATGCAAATATTCACATCTGCGTCGAGAAAATGTAACACTTCCGATTGTGTGCATGTAGAAATTGTGGTATATTTCCCTGAACAGCTTAAGGAGCTAACTTAACGACAGTGCACGGATTATAACATAATGCGAATGTGGCGCAGTTATTGATGTAAATGTCCGACGTAACAAGTTCAGGCAACATAAAAAGATGCTGCAGGTCTCAGGCGCAGTGGGAATCGATGTCAGGACAACCAAACAGAGATACGGAACTGAAATTGTGTATGGTGATTTGCTTGGTATTCCCCCGAGTGCTACAAGTAGGATCAACGTCTTTGTCTAAAGTGCATTAGTACACACTCAAGAATACGCTTAACCTGGGAGTGAGTTCAAGGTATGCAGGGCCCACGTGGTGTTAGTGGTCCAGCGTGAGAATACTTCAAAGCGCAGAACGATTCTCCGTGCCGCGGAGTACCTTTGCCGAAAACCAGGAATGTGTATCGGCTCCGCGGAAAGGAAGCGCAGAAGAACCTACGCAGGCCAGCGGGGGCGCTGTCGGAGGACCGTGCAGCCTCCGCGCTGGCAACAAAAGAAAGGAGGAAATAAAGAGTTGAATGGGAAGCGAGCCGTGTAGAGAGAGCGAAGCAATGCACGACGCCCGGCTCCAGTCACAGCTTGACATCAGTACGCGTCCTTTTCTGCCGCTCCGCCAGATGCGACCGAAGGATGCTTTTGTGTGCAACCGCATTCGGCTTACAATTGCGGTTCTAGAAGCGTGCAGGGTTTTAACGACGAAGGTCGTTAAACTGAAAAGATGACGACAGGCCGAGGTCAAAAATGACATATCTTTAGCGGACAGGGCCAGTTGATTTCCTTTCCCCAAACTCCACTAGCTTCAACACTAGCTGAGGACGGAAGTTGTTTGAAGGTTCGAATCGGCGCCCCTCGATGCCTCGAGTACACGATGGTAGCGCGAAGAAAGAGCCGTTGCCCGGTAAAGAGAAGCTTCATTGCACACTCAGGCGTCTGCCCGGGTCCACGCCCGAACCTCCGCTCTCCGCTCACATCCAATGCGTCGTCACTTCAACCCACGGTTCGACAGAGTCCCCCAAGTGTGATTGGCTTGTTCGGGGACTCTTTGTCGAACCGAGGGTTGAAGTGACGACGCATTGGATGTGAGCGGAGAGCGGAGGTTCGGGTGTGGACCCGGGCAGACGCCTGTGTGTGCAATGAAGCTTCTCTTTACCGGGCAACAGCTCTTCCTTCGCGCTACCATCGTGTACTCGAGCCATCGAGGGGCGCCGATTCGAACCTTCATACACCTTACCTCCTCAGCTAGTGTTGAAGCTAGTGGAGTTTGGGGAAAGGAAATCAACTCTGGGTTTGCTAGGAGTGTCGACAGCACCGTCGTGACTGAATCGTAGTTTAGCGTACGACGTATCGGTTAGCACTCCCGTCAGTCTAAAACACAGACGTCCGTTCTGTAGGGGAAGAATTCATTATATGTTGCGTTATGTGATCCTATAAGCGTCTTGCTGAAGTATTTGTATGGGATTGACCGAAGTTGCACAAAAACCTACCGAATAACAGCAGAGCGTATGTGTTGCTATGATAGGGCTTATCACTCATGAAATGTGAAATTCGTGTTACACCAGCACCATTCTTACAATCACGATAGTGATTTAAAGACCAGTTATTAACGTTCGTCATATATTTATGTTCTACCTCCCAAATATTGGGGCCTACCAGGTGAATGAGACAAACACGAGAACACCGAGATAGATAGATAGATAGATAGATAGATAGATAGATAGATAGATAGATAGATAGATAGATAGATAGATAGATAGATAGATAGATAGATAGATAGACATGGTCAAAGTGATTTAAGTTCGCCAAAAAATTAATAATACGGAGGGACCTGTGTTGCTAGAAATACTTTGTTTCTGAGAGAACGCGAGACTCCTACCGAAGACGAAAACCCGTAAGAGAGGTCCACAAAGAAATAGATCGCACACACACACACACCTAGAATAATTATATTGGCGAGACCTGTAATAACGCGAGATTTCGCAGTTAAAGAATGAGTTTTTGTTTTGGCCTAGAGCTGCTTAGACGTTATTGCTTATCGGTTTTTCAGAAGGGCCTCGAGTCGAATGGAGACCAATCCATAATTTTACTGTGGAGACATGTTTTGTAGCAACCAAAAATTACACAAGAGCGTTCAGTTCAAAGGAGAAACTTGTGGAGTACATCGGAGCATTGATGAATTGGGTGAGTTCGGTTTGATGAGTCTCTGGAGATGCTTCAGGCTAGCGCTAAAGCTTCGTGTCTGAAAAATGTTGCATAAAGCATGGAAATAGAAAATGGGCGTGAACAAGCCCTTTCGGTGAAACAAAAAAGATATTCTTTGTACAGCACGCTTAAATAGGACTCAAAACGTAGCTATGACAGGTCATTTATGGAGAAGGTCCAGCTCAACTAGAGAAATACCTAATTTATGAAAAACAGAAAATCATAGACGTGTCCAATAATAAAGCGACGGCATTTAGGATCAGCCCAAAGAACGAAAGTGGAAACTTTAGGAGAAAAGCGTAAGAATTCGCAAGGAATAAAGTAAACCATAAGCAAAGCGATTTCTGATGTAGCTATTGATATCGGGCCAACGCAGCAAATCAATACGCAATCAGAGTTTGCAAAACCAGCCAAGATTTACTAAAGCAGCAGGAGAGGTGAATGTACGGACCCCAGAGGGTCAAACAGCCTCTGAAAGTTGCTCAGCAAAACTAAAGGAACAGACATCAATCGCTGTATGAAAGCAATATTTACAGACAACAGTAGCGGAAGGTAGCACCAGAAAATCGCTTAGCAAGAAAATGTGTTCAAGACGAAACACAACGCATGCCATAACAGATGAGCAGGGCAACGTTATCTTCAACTTCAATGAAGTATTCAGACTAGCCGAAGATTTCCACTCTCAACTGTGCAGCTTATAAGTGCACTGCTCAACACCAGAAGCAATCAACGCAAGAAAGATCATTGAATTGAATTGAATTGGATTTTATTGCTAACAATTGTTACATAAAGTTTACACACACTGTGTGGACCCATAGCCAAAGGCTAGTTTGGGTCCAAAAAGATACATTTTATAATGGAACTTTGGAAAAGCATAACTAGGGAGTTTTATAATATTTAAAAAAATAATCTGGAAAGAAGCTGTATAGTACATGAAATAACCACAAAAAGAGCAAAAACGAAACCTGTTACAACACAGGAAAAAAAATGAGAGACCTCTACTTACATACTAAAATTAAGGCAGCCATCACACTAAACATGACCGGTCATTAATAAATCAGATCATTCTTCTAAATAGTCTTTTTCTAGTGTCTTAGTAAAGTTTGAACACGCTTTTATTTCAAAAGGTATGTCATTCCAGATCTTAATACCTGCGAACTGTAAAATCCGTTCATCATATACGTTGTTAGTTCGCGGAATATTCCATTTACCAAAGGTTAGTTGTCTGGTAGAACGAGGAGGGCCGGAGAACGTCGACACATTAAAAGGGTGGTTGTAATTAATAACCGTGTATACATATTTGGCTAGTTGTAATTTCCATAGATTATCGAATGGCAAAATAAGTAATCGGGAAAACAGAGGTGTTACTGGGGTCATTCTACTTGGAATGAGCAATAATTCTTACAGCACGTTTTGGAAGACGTCTAACCGGGTCCACGTAAGTTGTGCACATGCTGCCCCAAGACTCAATGCAATATGAAATGTGACAAGGAATGAAAGCATAATAAATTATTCGTAGAGTAGTGGTATTAAAGTGTTGACGAGCCTGAGTAAGTGCATGACATCCTGAGGCTAATTTGGAACACAGATTCTGAATCTGCATCCGCCAATGTAAGTTATCTGTAGTGACACCAAGATATTTAATTCTGGTTACTTGCTCGATCATAGAATCGTTAATTGTAATGTGTACATAATTAGTATTAATGAATTTTAACCCAGAGTGAAATATAATACATCTAATGTTATCGATATTTATAGATAGTTTACTATTTGATAACCAATGAGCAACCTTTTCTAATTCGGTGTTAGACTTCGACTCAAGATCACCTAGATTTTGCACTGTTACTATTACACAAGTATCGTCAGCATACATCAGTATGTTAGAAAACTAATATCTGCGGAATGTCATTTATGTACAAGGAGAACAGCAATGGTCCGAGCACCGAGCCCTGAGAAACACCAGTATTCAAGTGGCTCATAGAAGACATGAAATCATTAATTAAAACAGCGTGTTGGCGACCTTTCAGGTAGTCCGAAAGAAGTTCTAAAATGGTTCCATGGAAACCGTAATGTGGTAATATATTTAGCAGTATTCTGTGGTCTACGGTGTCAAATGCTTTTTTTAGGTCCAGAAAGATAACTGCTACTAACTTATTTTCATTCAATGCGGCGTTTATAAATTGCGTAAGTGTCAAAACAGCGGTGGACGGTGGTCTAAATCTGTGTTGCTGATAGGAGAGCATGTTATATTTTGCAATAAATTTATAGAAACGATTGGCAAGAATTTTTTCGAAGATATTGTTAATTATGCTCAAAACAGAGATTGGCCTATAGTTGGACGGTTGTGAATGATCGCCACTTTTATGTATGGGAATAACGTTTGCAATTTTTAAACAAGAAGGGGAAATGGCTGCTCTCACAGAATGGTTAAAAAGGCGACACAAAACCAGTCCGAGGACGTCTAAATTTTCTTTAGGAAGCCTTAAAGTTATCCCATCTAGGCCTACCGATTTATTCATTGGCATTCCTGATACAATAGATCTGATTTCCCAAGGTCGATGTCATACATGACAAAGGAGTTCGGATTGGAATCTGAAAGAACATGATCGAGGCTGGGTTCCTTGAATTTTTTAGCTAGTGTTGAACCGATGGAGGCGAAGTTACGTGTTAAACGATTCAACTGCATTGGAGTCGATGACATCAGGAAGTACTTTAGAAGGCGGAGGGTGGCCGACAACGTCATTTACAAATCGCCAAAGTTTTTTCGAATTACCATTCGCCTGCTCTATTTGTCCGGCATAATAATTATTTTTACTCATTCTCATCAAGGTCGCTGATTTATTACGCATTGCTTTATATTGGGGCAAAAAGAATTCGTTATGTTTATGCCGTTTCCATTTGTCGTGCAAGTAATCCTTGCCCCTTATGACCTCCCAGGTTTCTTTATTCATCCAGGGACATAATGGTGTTTCCCTTGAATGAACCGAAACTTTTGTGCTGCTAATTTTGATAGCATTTTTGAGAAGAGAAATAAAGCTGGAAAATTCAATATTAACGTCGTCGTTGTATATTTCGTCAAAGCTAGATCCAATAAGAATATTTATTAAAGCCACGTAGTCGATCTTCGTTACAAACTTCAGCCCGTCACGTTTTTTATTCGTGAGGCGATCAACAGAGACAAATATGGGGAAGTGACCTGTCATAGGTTTGTCATACACTCCAGCGCTAATATTTTCTCGGAATTCGTCAGCGCGTGGTCGATCATTGTAGCAGACGTTGCTGTTATTCGAGTTGGTGTGGTGATGAGATTGCGAAAGCGATACGATTTTAGTAGGTACATGTAGTCGTCGTTCACTGAACTACAGGTATCAATGTTCATATCACCAACAATAACAGCAGATTGTTTGACGCTGTTTGTTAGGTGAATCAGAATCATTTCAAGTGTTTAAGAAAGGAGGGAAAACACGCATTTGTCCGCTGCTTTTGACGCGCTGACACTATCGAAGCACTTTCTTCCGCCGCGCACTAGAACCACAATCTCCTTAGCTCCATCATTACTAGATGGCGGTAGCACCGCTGCGAACAAAGAGTACAGTGGAGCAGGGCAGCCACTATATCTTAAAAGGAATATTCCTTCCTGAACACCTTTGACATAACCGGGTCATAGTTAGATCGAAACTGTATGGCGGTGTAGTGATCAGTGCCGTCTGTTCCCTGTGCGTCCAATATTTCGGTGGCGTATCGGCTGAGCTTGCAGCTCCTATCATCGTGTCAGTGGTGAAGGTGGGTTCGTGTCTGAGTGTGTAGTAGTTTGTAAATATATGTTTGTAAATATATATGTATTTCCGTTAGGAAAATTCCTCAGAGAGATTTTAGTAGACCCCGGCGCAAAACTCTTCACGTTAATATGCAGTTTCCCTTGGCTATTAGGTTCACCTACTTCATAGATTCGCCGCCCTAGTTTAGAAAAACGCTCTTAAAAGAACTGATATATTTTATCCAATATGTACTTACCTAACACAAATGTCTTAATGAAATATTCGATCGCGGACCTAATGAAATATAAAGGGCAGCGGCAGCAGGGATCAGTCAGAGGCCATTGAACGTTCTTCTGCGCTTTCTCGAACACGCCGATATTTCAGCGGATGTTGAATAAATTTCAGCTTGAGCGTGTGTAGTGCTTGTGTGTGCAGGAAGCTATCGGTTTCCTTCAGAAGAGGTATTTGGGACAAACGCTAGCGATGATTTTATCTGAGCCTTTACTGCTTGCTTTTATGTTACAACACCTTAGCTAGAAGGGGTACCCCTTAAGTTCGTTTATTTTCATATCATTCATATTAAGTCGATAATAATATGCCAATCCTGCTTACAGTCTCTATATATCCTTTGCAAACGGAATTCCAACTTTTTAAATGAATTCACCCCGACGACTCACTGGTAACACCCCTTTTCTTCCAGGCGCAGCTTCCTTATCTCGATTTGGAATGTCCCGCAGTACGTTTTCAAGTCAACAGCATCATTGAGGTTGAGGTAAGGAGTTCCTACTCCAGATGACCGTGGTTAAACATGGGATGAGTGAGAAGCAAAGTGGTCACGAGGTTGCGAAAAGTGTATGAATGATACACCGATTGAAGGATCACAATTTATGTGTGCATGAATTATTACCTGCAGCTGACGCAATAAGATTGCTTGACGCGTTTAAGAAAAATGTATGTATTGGCTCTACTCAGTGAATTAGTTTTATATGTGGGACTTTTAAACAAACTGTAATTCGGAGAGCATCAATATATGGCCAAGTTGTTGATTATGAGAAAAAATTGAGAAGTTAAATGCTTAAATAAATATGAGACAAAGAACTCTCCTTTATTAAAAGAGCCCTGAAAAGCTTTTTCCACTAGATGAAGTAATGCTCATTAGTCGTGTATACGTAACATAACCATTTTGGCCAAATATTCCATTGCAAGCAACAGAGAATTTGTATTTTCGTTTGGATTATTGTAAGAATCGCTTGCTTTATTTCGATATTACGCCACAAGAAAAGCCCACCAACGTCGCTTCACTAGTTTTTCATTTCGTGATGATAGATACAGGTGTGCACATTCTCTACCGTTGCTGTACTCAAAGCGAGCACACAATTCCCTAAGAAGGACGCTTTCTCGAAATCAGCGAATGCTAGGCCTGCCTCATGCGACGTAGTGAGCCCCCTAGTGACGCAGTTTGTTGAAAGAGCAGGCGGTTTCGCGCTGTATTAGAAACAAGATTGAGAATTCCCTGGTACGTGCACTGGAATGATATGTAGCTCATATTTCACAGGAGGTTGCGCAGCTGATCAGCACTTTTTTTTATGTTAGAGCACCAGAATACTTGCTACATGAAACTAGAGGGAAGTGTGCATTTGGTGTGATTTTATGCTGCCGATAAAACGCATCTTCTCTAAAGGAAATGGTGTCTACTCGAAGTTTTCAGCGAAGATAACAATCCATGTATTCGCGCGTGTGTGCGTGCACGTGTGTTTTTCGCTCGTAATCTCATCGCTCGAAGCCCGGAACAGAATTTAAATTCATTATATGCTAGACATTAACGGCTCATGCTGACGTCTACTCGTTCCAACTGCTGGATGCATTGCAATACAAAATGCTGCCAGCTGAGCAGAAGTTTCTCACCCACCTAGACCTGGCTCAGAACATAGCGACATCTCATCGCCAGATCAATTCTCCTTTTTAGGGGCGAAGCTCCTCTTAGTCTAACCTTGTCCTGCGTCAGGCATCAGGCGTAACCGGCGTGCCGGGAGGCACGCGCTCGCCCTCGGCGCGTGCCTCTATCTCTCTCACTCTTCCATCTGCTGTCTTGTGTGAGAGAGAGAGAGAGAGACAGAGAGAGAGAGAGCGAAAGGCGCGCGTAGACTATGGAAACGCTCTTTCTTAGATGAACGCTCTAGCAGGTCGCAAAGCAGGTGAACGCGCCCTCACCCGCCAGAGACAACGCTGGTGCAGGCAGCGTCTCCTAGCGAGTTTCTTGACTGAGAAATACCGACTGCTCGCGTTGGAGAAGAGAACCGTTTACCGGCCACCCATATATATATATATATATATATATATATATATATATATATGCACTGGATCTTGACTTGCAATGAAGTGCCGGTGGTAGATTTACTTGTGCATACTTGAACCATAAGGATTCCTAGCCCGCGCGTTAACTAAACCCGGAACTCAGCACGATCTAGGATGAACCGCCCGAGCTTCGCCCACTCATCATCATTCACTCCGTGGATATGCTGTAATTTTTTTTCTTGAGGCTAACTTTGTCAGCCATATAAAGTGAACAGGATGTTATCTAATGCCCGCTGCGACAACGCATCACCCTGCACCATATGCGTACTGGGTTTTGGCACGAAGAACAATTCCGTAGTTGAGAGCCCCTTCAACGAAACATGAAAAATAACCGCAAAAATCAGCTCTCAATTTCCGGGGATCATAACGAACTGTATTCGTCGTAACAATGTTAGATGTGTATACAGGTCCACAGAAGGTGTGGGAACAAGATAATAGACCCAGAAAGGTTTAGAACGCAAGATCTTTGATTCTATAGTGTTTGGGGAGCAGCTGTTTCACGGCTCTACGTATTCCTCGAATTGAAAATTTGAAATATTCGCATTTTATTCGGAAAAATATACATATAAATCTTCCAGTACTCGAAATGGTTCGATTATTTGGAACATTTAAAATTTGGATGGACTCGTGTTGACAAAAAGAATGATAGTTTATTTCCCAAATTTATGCTGACTGCCGACACCAGCGACCGCTCTACGTGTAATTATGGATATTGTGCGAAAACCTAATGGCAGCCACGAACGACTTCACGCTGCGGATACGTGCAATCGTAATAAGCATTGCCGTTATTTTTCGGCAGTGCTCTTGGCATTCGTGTAGTGGGGCAAAACGCGACGGATATGTCGATATGGTGAATAAAATTTCTGAATTTTATTGGCTTCCGCCAAATAACACAACAGGAATTTAATTTATGCTATAAGGTGTGTATAAATATGGGAATGTTTCCGTCGGAAAAAATTTTAATGGCATACAAATAAGAAACGTTTCAAAAGTCTTACATTGCCCCAACATGCGGGGTCGAAATGAGATGCCGCATCAAGAGAAACTAGAGTGTGCGGCTGAATATAATATTTCAGTTGCTGAATCCACACATCCTTATGCAACACATTTCAGGGATTGAATCTAACTGGAAGCCACTGTGGTCCTCGCTGCTTCGCAACTTGTACACGATTTCGTCGGCATGCATCACAGCTGCCTGACCGCGCTGAACAGTGAATGTCCCTTCATGAAAGCCGCTAGTCCTTGTACTCACTTTTTGATGTTCCGATATTTTCTAAATAGAGCTGTGACCTTTCAAGTTAGTCTAGACAGTATATTGCTGATGGCACCATACCGTGCGTTAAAATTTACTTGTGCGTTCCTTGAAAATAAATTATTCAATAAACAAAACATTACTGGGCGCAGATTTGCGTTTAACTTCGTGATATTTTACAGGACATTCGAGGAAAGATATATGAAATCAGTCCGCATTTGAAAGGTTGATATTGGCACTCTCCTCTCGAAAAGGTAAAGACAAATGTTTCCTTTTTCTTTTTCGATTCAGGATGGTTTTCTGTTTCGAAACAAGAGCTGCGGAATATTTACGGATGGATGGAAGTACGTCAACGCGAGTGCCATAGTGTGCGGTTATGACGCAGAAGTCACAATAAACAATACTATTGACTATATAGAGGCATGCGTTAAAGAAAATTGCGACATTGTTTACCACTTGACCAGGTAAGCACGCAGGTTTTTTCGAACTACCTAGAGACTCCTTACAAATTGAGGCTACGTTGGCGCTCCTGTATTCATCATATGTGTATTTAGCATAGCAAAGGCTCCTCTTCTACGAACTGTAATATGAATACTAACTTAAAATTTTAGAATTTTAGCCTGTGGTTCTGGCCAATGGGATGCGACTCGCCCTTTTCGAACAGAAATCGGCTGATTGTTGTATTGCAACCTTAAGCGACCACTCAGTGAGTCATGTTCCGGTGAGTCATCCTACAGAGGCCAAGTTCCTGAGCATGATCAACAAGTCGGTGTCGTCAAAAAAGCGCCAAGCCTTGTCTCACATCATGGCCAAGCATGCCACCCCATTTGATTTTGCACAGAGCGACGAACAATGTGGAATACCAAAGTCACGTACCCGTCACGTGATCGACTCAGGATCCGGACATACTATCCGTCAGAAAACATACCGCGTCTCCTCTGCAGAGCATAAAGATATTGCTCAACAGTGAAGTCTAATATAAATTCTAATTTAAGATTTCGAAATAAATTTATGGTGTTCATTATGTCATTAACGTACTTTTACCAGGAAACCCAGGTCGGAGATGATACGTCGACTCACGACACACTGTTCGCATGGATCGCTCTCAGTAACTACCAGCAGAAAAAAATAATGTCTTAGAAGAAATGTTTCAGAATATGCAGTACATAGCAGCGCGAAATGTTCTGACTACAGACCAGCATCACGGGTCCAAAAAATGAAGTTCGTAGACCATGCCATGATATACAAAAAAAAACAGCTGTGAAATTCTTATAGGGGGAGTGTTATTGCAGATATGTGACGTATGTCAGCTGTGCAGAAACTGCTTGTGGACTGGAAAATAGCGAAGCTCGCACTACTGGCGCAAGGCAAGCGAACCAGTGAATTTGATGGGCAACTTTGCCGGTCCGGAGTTTTCGCCGCCACGCTCGGATCTCGTCGTGCTCTGACACTTTGGGAAACTCCTCGCGAAGCACTGTGACTCCCAGCGAACGCTTCTCAAATATTCGCATGGAGCCCAACGTAATGACGTCCGAACCAGACACGCTGGCAGATAAGGCCCACGTGGCCTCGTCTTGACGCCGTCCAACCCCTTTCCTATGCTATGTATGCTTATGCTGTATATATGCTAGGAGCTCCTTGAACGTGACAATAGGACGCGTGCTCTCTTGGCGAGAATCTATGGATAATCGCATAGCTTGCAACACGCTGTGCACCCGACAAATCGACGCGCACTCTCTTTGCCCTCGTCTCCTTCTACTTGCACTTGCAAGACGTGCGCTCGCCAGCCTCAGTTTTCCCAGCGTAGTAGTTGGCTGTGGGAATGAGCGGAAGGGCAAATTGAAGTGCGCGTTCGAACGTCGCACATTGGGCATTGCATAGAGATGCACGCGCACTGTTAGGTTCCAGAACTATTGATCATGATAGTGTTTCTTTCAACACGGTACCTGTGGTTTCACTCACAGCTGCGCTGTTAAAAAGCAGAGGGTATCAGCTTCATTTTCAGTGTTTGGTTTTATAGGAATGGACGCTTGTTGCGTGAAGTACTCGCAAAAAAATAAAAATTAACTTCTGTTGTGATCGCTTCAACGGCCACAGTGGCACGCCAATAATAATGAGGAACTGTTGTAGATAATTACGGCGATCCGTAAAAAATGGCGCAATAATTCAAATACATACGAGTATTTCTTATAGCGACAATCTGGCCGGTCCTAACCCTTCATTCTGCTTACCTTAGTACCTGAAATGACGTCAACCGGTGTGGTAGCTAAGTGGCTGGACGTTGGCTTGCGAAGCGCCAGGTCGCGGGGTCGAATTCCGGCAGTAGCTTGATTTGATAGATTTGTGAGATTTAACCTTCCATAAGCAAGCTCTGATTATGAGAGACGCCGTAGTAGAGTTCTCCGGAAATTTCAACCTCCTGGGGTTCTTTAACCTGCAACTGACATCGCACAGCACGCGGCCCTCAACATTTCGCCTCCATCGAAATGCAGCCGCCCCGGCCGGGATTCGATGCCGCGACCTTCGGTTCAGCTGCCGAGTACCATAACCACTAGAACACCGTGGCGGGGCAGAGGCTACATGTGCAGGGAAGCGCAATGGAGAAAAACACCCGTGTACTTTACTTTAGGTGCACGCTAAAGAAGCGCACATGACCGAAATGACTCGTGACAGATATGTGCTCAACGAGGTGCAGGACAAGCAGAGCGAACGGAGATCGGAATATAGATCGAAATGATATAGGAGTCCTCCGCCGGGGGGCGCACATCACAATCGTTGCTGGTGTGGCACGCAAAGTTCCATTAAATGTTATTAGACGGTAACGTGGGTAGAATAAAGAACGTATACGAATGGAGTTCTCAAACTGTGCTATGGGCCTATTTTTAGGAACTCCGTACTTTGATCACAATAATAATACTTAAAAATATCAAAACTAGTGTACAACACGCTTTATGCCTTGGCCATTTAGGAACGCTTATGTTTATGAAGCATAACGATGATGCGAGTATAAAGTGTCACTTACGGCGATCAGCTTCTCTTGCCATAAATAATTTCGAGATAGTCTTTTTGCATGTCATACCATGCAAAACGAAAAATCATTTTCGCTCAATTGAGAGCATAAAGTGGAGACACAGGATGAAGACCGAGGTGTTCATTTACACCTGACTATGGCTTCATTTGCCCTCGATGGCTCAGACACATGCGCTTGCATCATAAAATTATTGCAAGAGTTGCACATTGTTGTTACACGGCACACTAAATTAAAATGCTATTGTGAGTTACGTGAAATTCTATAGCAGAAAATGCAAACAAATGGCCTCAACCATGAGCCGCATGAGTCCCAACAATAAAAAATAATACGAAGAATATAACTGGATGGTGAACCATGTGAAGCGCAGCAACAGCATACACAATACAATTACATCTCGATAGTGAATCATCATGCCAGACGCAAACTATTGTTTAATATCAGCCGTTTGATATTCGTGAAATATCCTGGATGTAAAGTCATTAGAACCTTTACTTATTAAAGAGATAAGACAACATTTCCATTTTCGTTTACATTTCTCCTAATTGAAGGCTGTATAATATACTTGCTTGCAAGTTTGAATCGCTGAACAGATTGCAAAAGACGATATAGAACAGGGAATGTCGCAGAGAGCCAATATTTCGGCAAGTGGAATTGTCATCGTCAGAATGGCGACCATACATTGTCATACATTGGACAGGAACAACACCAAGACGTCGGTGGACCTCTGGTGGAGCGGTAGAATTGAAATTTCTAACGATCATTTGCGGCGTGAGCAGGGAGTTGAGCTGGCGAAAGGAAGCTGAACACTGCGTTCTCCACCAGAAAGGGCATTCTTAAGGAGGCGGCTTGGCAGGTGATAAGCGACGTCAGCAAAACGGGAACTAATCCGCACGAAATAGGAGCACAGCCCTAGGAAACCGCGAAGTTCTCTTACAGACCGGGGTGGTCCAAATGCTTCAACAGCCTCCCTGTTAGCAGGGTGAGGCCTGATATTTCCTTTTTCGACACGACATCTCAACACCAAGCTTGGCCTTTACAAAGTAATACGTGCAGATTAGAGCGGAAGCCATATTTTGTCGCCACGCATGGCATTGGTGCATACACACTCAAGCACACATCTTCCGCGGGTCACCTCCCATGAGTTAAGGCAACTAAGCTGTTCCCACAGCCGGAATAGTAGTTCCTCTGACCTTTCTCAATAATGATAAACATACTAGAGATACCGCTGATCGGCAAGGCTCTTCGAGGTAAGTGTGCGGGAACAAGAACATAGGTATCTGCCTGATTTCGTTATTTTTCATTTTTCTTTTGCTGAGTGTGTCACTCCATAAAATCACACCTGTAAGGAGCCCTTGCATTTGCTCACTTGGAAGTATCGTAATTGCAGGTCTGATCTTCCTTTCCGATTGCGTACCTGAAGCCGTTATACTGAGGCAATCATAAGATATAAAAAGGAGGGCAGTTAAAAAGGGCTGAGGCTGTAAGGAATAAATTGAACGTCAATCGGCTATATTGCACTAAGGCTAATAAAGTAACTTTGTATGTTTTGAGAGGGACAGTGGCCAATGAGAAGATGCTAACTGATGTCTCAGATATATATATATATATATATGTGTGTATCATTCATTGATAAACTGCCGCATTGTGTAAACTAATAATGTGGGCTCTTACAGTGAAGAAATTACCCTTGGTACGGGAAGTAACTTCTCTCCTCAGATCGAAGGTGAGCAAAATTACTTACGTATTACTGCGTCGGTCATATGCGGAGAATATCAGTGATAGTTGTGTTGCAGCTAAGTTGCTATAAGGCAAATGCCGAAGGGGGGACGTTGTTTTGTCGAATCTCAAAGTACTAATCTAAATCCAAGGACTTCTATGACACTGTTCAGTTGCTTGCATTGTTCACATAGCTCTGCACCATGGCATCCTAAAAGAAGCATGACTAGTTTCCTGGATGTGATATTTGAAACCGTTTTATTCATTAAGAAGATGCATATGTTGATCACAAAAGTGTGCATCGCGGTAGGACAGTGCTAAAAAAGCACGTGAAACTTCTTTGTCGCTGTGATGAACGGATAGTTCGGAGTAATTAACAACAGGGAATGTGCTTAGTGAAAACGTTTCCATACGCGGAGTTGTAGTTGTGAGAGCTCGTTTTATTTGAATACAGTAAAGTGGATGACTACCGCTTTGATACAAAAAAGGAGGTCTTAAAGAAATTGCTGGAGTGACAATGCCCGTCGAACCTTACTTCCTGAGGGTGAGCTAGGCGTTCGGGATCTAAATGAGGTACAAATCCTTGCAAAAAGACCTACAGAACACCCCATGCTTAGCATCTTTTGGTCTCATAAAGTTAACTGTAGACTTATCGAAATGTAAAGAGCGCTGTTTTAGATGAAAATATTAATGGCAGAGTACCAATGCGATGATCTCGTGTACAAGTTGTTGAAAAAGTGAAATTTCATCACAAATCCTGTTACACAAACATGCACTTCGACCAGTGTCTGCCCAACAAAACCTATCCTGTAACCGTATTCTGACATGTGTCTCAAAATGCGTAGTACTCCTTTCGTGACGATGGGTCTCCTGCAGTGGTGATTGCCTGGTTCAAAAAACCATAAATCCGCCTCACTACAACGGCTTATTGAGACGAACAATCACCACAGCAGATTTATATTTGGTATTAACGGAAAGCCCGAACGCCCCTGTCTTATTTGGGTCTTTCTAGGGAAGCTAGAAAACTCCTCTCCTAGTACGGTTCCGGTTGCAACAAATCCTTCACACTCGTTCTAAGCGCACCGATCATTGGTCAACAAAGTTATTGAGAGACAGGAACAGCCCTTGAGCTCTCCCATAGTACAGCACAATGTGTTTTGAATTGTTTACCGTGTCTGCTAAACACAGATGCCGGAATTGTACAATATTGGGTAGGCTGCGTAAAGACCTTCAAATATATGCACTTGGTGACAGAATTTTACACCTATATAGTGAACCACTTGATAAAGGAAAGCTAGATATTGCCGCAGCACACGCGAATACAAGCTGCCTTGCATACCGATGGCATAGAAAAGGACGACAAAGTGAAAATACTACGCGGGCTGTTCTTTATGTGTATAATTATGCCGACAATGCCTATTTACAACACCTGGCGAAAACCGCAGGACTGCATCACATTTCAGAGGATACCAGCTCACTTCACTTTGGCATCCTTCCCAACAGAAAAGTAGGCGAAGGAGCACAGAACGGTCTTCGATATCAAAACTACAAGCTAATCTATTTGACTGAATCTGATGCTTCCCAAATGGTTAAAGGATTAGCTTACGAAGAAAGGGACCGGCTATAGAAGTTGCCGACATATCAACACCCTTTCATACACCCAGTCGACCCAGATCTCAAGTCAGAACTACAGTCCAACAAATCCTCGACATATGGAAACTTTGTATCATCCACTTCGGCTGAACACTGCATATTCAAACAACTTACATTACCGTTTCCATCAAGAGGCAAGCCCAAACTGCAGCAGCTCTGGTTATGTTGAAACCGTAGAGCATATTTTGTTTGAGTGCCGAGCGTACGACGGCGAGCGTTCTCTCTATGAACATTGCATTCGCACAGATCCCTTTATCACCTCGCTGTATTTCAGGGCCCCTAGCTTGCCCCACGCAGCAGAGCCATGCGATGGACTTTTTATTTACACATTTACAAAGTATAGGCCAACTCGATAGGCTTTAATTTTATCGCCATCGTCACCATCACTCACCCATCATGCAACACATCGTGTAACCTCACCGCAGGATGATGCCAACTCGAAATATTATCGTTGGACGCAATTAGTCCTTATAATGAGAAACAGAAAACCCAACTTTCCTTTTCACTTCTTTGTACTAGTTTTTTTGCTCCCAAAACTCCCTTCCCACGCAGAGTGGCATGTCAGCGATGTCTCAACGCCGGGTAAATTCTCTGCCTGCCAAGTTCTCTCTCTCTCTCTCTGACATTGTTTCTTACAGCTACTCGGTACATTAACTCTACCACATTACATGAAGCTGTGCACATTTAAAGGCAAATATACAGTTACTACATTCTAGGCCTTCGTTATCTGTAATAACTTCCGTTTGTTGCAAAAAAAAATTAATATTGTCAAGACATAATTAAACGAGAAAATGTTCTAAATGTACAAAAGAGGACAGGTTAGGTATTATATATGATAGCTATAATATCAAGATATGGATAATTTGCAACGAAAATGGATTTACCCATCTCGATAGATAAAAAATTTGAGAAATTCATAGAAAATTCAAAAAGAAGGACGTAACACCAATGAAATAAGACGTGTTAACAGCTGTGTGTGGTGTTACCTCCTAAAATGCGTATTTTATAACGATGAATTTGCGAGAATAATGAATAAAAATTAAGTATAGATTCGTCATAACATTTAAAAGTTCAAGGCGCTGGCGCTCTTCACGTGTGTTAATACGGTACATGTCGGTCAGAGATTTGTCTCCTGCCAATTTTCGTGTGCGTTTGTTAAATCATATCCGTGTGTTATCTGTACGCATTTTGAAAGGCTCTTCTCTGTGATACATTTATAAGCACGGCTCGGCATTATCGCGATACGAGAGTATCGAGATAGTATCTCATATATACATTTAGTATATCTATGTCGTCATAATGATACATTTGGAGAGTCTCTTTACTTAATTATACAAATATCTTCAAGATGTATCGACGAAGTCGCGATACTCTTCGGGGGCAAGTATCTAGTTCCTTTTTTTCTGAGATAAGCTGACTAACTTGAAGGCTTAATGGGAAGCGTTTTATTTTTTCTTAAGCCCTCAAAGGTCCGCCGCTCGTATTTAGATATTTAAAGATAGGAACCCTTCTGTTTCGTAATGATTAGAAGGCACACTTGTGAATGGAAGTGTTTTGGTGCGTAGATAATACGATAAGAGTTACCTCTCTGTGCTTCGGAACTTAGCTGCATTCGACGCGCAATTTATTCCTTATAACAGGGAGATATGATCCTATGCAGCGGTAGAGAGACTGTTGTTTGCGAGCCTTGTGTTAAGGCCAAACCGAACCTGTCTAGGTTATGGAGCAGCTGTGGCCTAAATGTAATTGACTGCACAACTTTCTCGGGAAAGAAGATCTGCTGGGTAAAATAACGTACTTGTTTAATATTCAGTGATGATCGTTCCTGATTCGAGCAATATCCTTGACTAGAAAGGTCTGTACGATGTCAGATCATTTTTATTATGCTGCGTTTTAATGAATCTCTCTACTGACCAGGAGCATGCCCCGATAAAGAAGGAATACACAAGTATTTGTATTATTGTATCTGTATCCCTGTTTCCTTATTACGGGATGCCTTTATCAACTTTTCGCAAATGTCTCCGAAATATCCTCGTAATGTCTAACATAAATGTATCACAATATCTCCATTTTAAGCTTACCGCATATATATTTAGATATGTGTATCCCGGAATGCTTTTCTGAGCCTCTCTGCCCAGCGCTGCTGATAAGTTACGAAATGTCTTGGGGCTATGCCTGCTCACATGTATAATTCCTTGTGGAATACTGAAATCAATGCGAATGTAATTTAATTTCAGGTGCGACTAAAATGAACGGAATCTGCACTTGGAGGAAAGTCGCCGTTGGGGAAGACCATCCTCAAACGTACAGTGGACGTGTGCCACTCGCGCATGAAATTGCACATTTGTAAGCATGCGGAAAATTTATTGCTTCTATTTTGAAACTTTTCAGAAGATAAGTCTATCAGCATCCCCATATTTACATAGCACACAGGAAAGCTGGAGATGTTTCTCCTAGGTAGTGTGAGCAAGCTTACTGCGTTCTTTTTTGTACAATATATGGCTAGGAAGGTCACCAGTGCGCACAGTCTTTCAAAAAGCCCGCGATAGTATTTTATATATCATAATGTAAGGAAACCTGACAAAAGACAAATTCTACAGAAAATTCAAGAGAAAAGCGGTAAATAAGTAGGTCATGCAACCATTAGTTACCTAAACATGGCAGCCTACATCAGATAGATCAAGTAAGTGAGCTTGGCAACCTATTCAATGAATCGAGAACCTCGACTCTGAGTCAGGTGTAATGCGTTAACACCTGTGTATGAATTAGAAACCAAACAGAGGAACACGTCCGAGATGAGGGGGTCAGAAGTAGCTGCTTTGCCTTAGTCGATGCCGAAAAGGCAGTGATGCCAGATGTGGGTCTTGTTCAACGATGCAGGGAACTTGTAAGGACTTTGTCAGCTGTTTCTATTCCGGGCTCCATCATGTAGGTTTCACGATTAAAGCAGTGATCCTTGTGCATAGAAGATGAATTCTGTGCGCGTCCACGTCAGTTTTAAATTGGGGGGTAGTATGCATGCTTGACGGTTCATTTAAATTTCTGCAGTGTGCTCTGGAAGCTCATTATGGTAATTCAAATGCGACTGAGGCCCTTGCAGTCATAAAATATGAAGGCATGGATATAGCACGGTGCTTTATAGGAGCAGCAAGAGAGACAGCGAACGCTCCTCATTGAAAAGAAGAAAGGTTAGCCACCGTGTATCACCTTATTCACCAAGAGAACTGATTAGCAATATGAAGACACGAGATAGAGAAGAACGCACAGGACACAAGACAATCGCAGCACAGTCACCTAACGTTTCTTATTAATTATATCCACGGGTAAACACAGCAAAGCTAAAGTGCGCAGAAGGATGGTCATGTGGGCGAGTTGGAACTGATTAGGCATATTGATGGTCAGCGCGAAACACGAGGACAAAAAGAAGGAAGGGTCACAAACCACAGCGCTGTCTCACAACTAACTTTTATTTAGGAACACACACATATTTAACAGCACTGACCACACCCACGTGATCCCATGACACAGATGGAAAAGTGTGCAACAGAATATGAATAACCTCGTTAGAACCAAAACAACATAAGCTACGTGATGTGATTCAAAAATGAAATTTCCCTGTCATGTACGGCTATCGATGGCATGCTGACCCAGCGGGAACCGTTTTTGCTGATGTAAAAAGCTTCAACAATTTCTCCGACTGCCTGATCCCTGTGTTTAAACAGGGATCTTTTTGTATCAGTAAAAATAGGAATGCAATCACGGTTTGTACAGTGCCTAGCCATGTGAGTATTCATTCCCTTTCAGAGAGCGTTTGTGCTCAGCCAATCTTATATTCAAACACCTGCCTGTTTGGCCAATATACATGGCACCACAAGAAAACGGCACCTGATAGACCAGACCTACTTTGCATGCACCGAACGAGGGCGTGTGTTTCCTTACCGTGCAACCTTCTTTACATTTACTTACTCCTGATCTTTTTTGATCAAGTTTCCTTTCAATTATACCGCAAATCTTATTTAATTTATTAGGGGCAGAAAAGATAACTCTGACATTGAACCTTCTTGCAACAGTTTTTAGACCATGAGATTTTAGACCCTGCATGACAGGGAATTTCAATTTTGAATCAGTTCATCACGTAGCTTATGTTGTTTTGGTTCTAACGAGGTTATTCATATTCTGTTGCACACTTTTCCATCTGCGTCATGGGATCACATGGGTGTGGTCAGTGCTGTTAAATATGTGTGTGTTCCTAAATGAAAGTTAGTTGTGAGACAGCGCTGTGGTTCGTGTCCCTTCCTTCTTTTTGTGCTCGTGTTTCGCGCTGACCATCAATATGCCTAATGTGCGCAAGGGCACTGCACATCAGTTCTCGGCTAGAAAGGTAATTTCATGTGTAGAAAAATTTTGCAGGCAAACCGCATTTCAAAGAAAGAGAGTGCCGGTATCGGACGCGACATCCGAAGGTCGTGGGTTCGGGTCCCAACGAAGGCAGGTTTGTCTTTTCGTCCACTTTAATTCCTTTCTACTTTCTCCACAATTACAATACCACAAGTAACTTCCCCTATGCTTTCCTAGGCTTCATTGTCTGTTTGCGCATTAAGTTGTTTCTAACAAATTAAGAACGAGCCCTTGACCCCTTCCCTTTCGTTAGTCCCTGCATGAGTGATACATCTGTTGAACTGTCCGGCAATGACTTGCAATTCTAGATACGACATATTACCCCGCATGGCTTGTGATAGATGCAGCGCGCTTGCGCATTGTGTATATTAATAAAAGTGATCCACAATAAGGACTAGTTGAGAGTGCTGCGCTTGCCTTGTGTGCGTTGTGTTCATCACTCCCTCGCCTTTCATTTGCAATAACCATTTCTCGTCGAGAGCATAAAACAAATAGCCCAGCAGCCCGTTCTCTTATGATATATTGTCTAACTTCTTTTGCTAGGTATAGGGCGGAGGGGAGGGAAGGGTCACGCGTGGGTTGCGAGATCGGCGTGTCAAATAAGTTTATCTGTTGCTGTAGATAGCCAACATCTGAAGAGAGAAAGAACGAGTAAAACTCATTAAGAGGCCACGAAAACATGAATACCCGACAGACGATGCACACCGATGATCGTCGAATGAAAGCGAAGCGTTCTTTTTCTTAAAAATACATTTTTCAGCTAATCCATTACAGCCGTTGCTCATATCATCCTCGTCGAAATTATCTCTGGGCATAACTTATTTCGAGAATCCGAGTGGATTTGAACGCATCCGAGCATTCTATTTTAAAAAATCGTAATGATTTGTCATAGGGGGTTATATGGCACCAGTATTTGTCTATCTTTCAGCAGCCCTTTGAGCAATAAAAAAAAAGGTCATTCCCGTTGTGTTGGCATCCACACAAATGATAAATAATGTTAAATAAAGTCACGTTCATAAGATTTTTTTATTTAAGGGCATAGTTTATGATGCAAAAGTTTTTGGAGGTACGTGGTACATTGCGCAAATTCTGCACAACTTGAATCTGCACACCTAAACGAGCACACATACTTTGTTTACAGACTCGGCTGCGATCACGACGGCTGTCCGACTTCAGCGAACTGTTCCAGCCTTTATGCAAACTTGATGTCTCCCGTCCACAAAGACATGAAAAACAAGACTAAGCTCTCAGAATGCTGTAAGCAGCGTATACGAGATTTAGTCAGGTATGAAACTGTTACTGCAGCAAAATGTATCTTTTTTATGTAGATTATGCCTGATGGTGTCCCCAAATACACACGTATACAGGCGAACAATTTCACTTATTTTCAAAATACGAATAACGAAAAACACTCTATTTCTAGAGCGTTCTGAAGAGCCTTAAGCAATAACATCATAGAACTGCCGGAACAAGTTACGTGCATGGCACCGCAGCAGCAATTACAAGTAAGGCCAGGAAAATCATTTGTTAAGCAGCTCCACCCGTTCTCATGTATACCTGTGCTCTCACGAGCGCATCTGCATTTGAGAAGATGAAAATGTACTCGCAATGTTTCATTTCGCATATAAGACTGGAATGGACCACCTCCAGTGTCGACAACGTCCATTTTGGCGGCCGTTGTAATAATGTCAGAGACACAACACACATGTTTAGGCATTTCCGAGATATATCGAATTCTTCAAGGAGTGCTTGCATCAGCAATTCGCCGCACAGGCTGTACATCACAGAAGTACGTGGAATTAGCCAAACATACGTTATAACATGAAGTGATCCATACAGGTGACGCGTAATGCTTCGATTAATCTAATAAGAACCACTGAATCCAGTTCTCTGGCAAGGAATCTTTTTGATAGCTATTTGCGCTCTCCTTAGTAAGAAAAGACACTGAAAAACTACGAACACAAATAGAAACCTTCAACTGATTTTTATGCGAAGAAGCAAGACAACATTTACACATAGAGATTTGGGATGTAGAATTAAATTTGATTTGGTGACGCCACAGCTAATTACAATGAAAATAAAAAGAACGGAAAGCAAAATCACCCTTACACTGGCGGGTAAGTAAAAACAACATAATGAAACTATACTGAAAAGAGGGACTTCGAGAGAGGCACAGCAATCATGGGCCAATCACCTCGCATTATTTGACGCAGCAATATTGAGACGCTTCAACTTTGAGAAGGGCAAGCTCATGTTCCTTCTGCACACCCAGAGACTTGTATTTATGCATTTATTTATTTATATTACCTCCATTCTTTCCTCCTTCCTTCCTTGATCTTTTTCTATATTGTGCTTCGCAAAATATTTCTCATGCGGCAGTGTGAGTAGTGGATCGCTAAACCTCTCTCTATCATATCCAAGAGCTTTCCCTTCTTCCCTTCTGCGTCACAGATGTGTAGTGGTTCAATAGCAAGCGAGAGTCCCTTCCGCAGAATTCGAGACTTTATATTTATTTGATTTTATTGCTTTCTTTCTTTGCCTCTTTCTCTATTCTCCTTCACATAAGTACTACCACGTAGCTAGCTGTGTGGGTACCCTTATGCGCGACAGCTCCTCTGTGAACTGCACGACCCTCCATAGGGATCGCGTTCCAGCTCAAACATCTCAGATGTTAAAATTACCATTTCTTGCTTCCATCTGATATTTAATGAAAAAATCATCCGCTGGTCATAATACGTGCGCTGCACAATGGATCATGCTTTATTTCCTCGAATGCTCACAATTAAAACACGGGCTGTCCCCATAGCTGATTCCAGTTTTGAGAATGATAAAGGTTGAGACAGGCGTTCCTTCCATGGTGCACACAAGTCAGGCTGGCGATATTGGTATCTAGGGTGCCTTATTAGCGCGAGTCTTGAATGGTTTTCTTTCTTCCGCATATTGCTTGTCAGGAGGTAGCTGTCATGTATAGTTATCGACTCGTGTATGTTCATACCAATCCATAACTATTCCCGAAATCGAAGCTCCACACCTCCGAATCTTCGGAGAAGCTCTACACATTGCACATGCTTTCCACAAAATTTCCAGATGCTACGTTCAGCTCTGGCAAAATCCCAGCGCCCGTGAGCTCTACTGCGTCGCAGGGCGGTCTACATATTGCTCAAGAGCTGGCTTTACGTATTTGCCGCTTAGTTTGCGGTGATGGGTGATGGAACGAACTGCAGGTTATTACGGGCTGCAATATTTTTTATTTCGGGAGTATTCAGAATAATCGCTACGTTAGAGAAGGGACTTGGGCAAAACCGCAGTCGCGCTGAAGAAATATATCTTTCATATGCGTGCCCAAAAGGTGCGCAAGTGCGGATGTTCTCAAGTCGCTGCTTCGCGTGAGGAATGCGAAGCCACAGTGCAAAAGCACACATCCACAAAACTCTTTTACTTCATGTAGACATATAGTGTACCAGAGTGTTGCTGTTGCGATGCTTTCGTCGCCATTCCAGCGAAACTGTGGATTATTTAGGCCACGTAAAGCACGCTGCCATAAAACTGTCATTTCCCTATTTGTTTTTCCTTGCATGACACAAATACTGTCAACCTTAAGGTCTCTTCGCGTGCAGGGAATATCTGCATACACAGAGCCGAGGAACGGGGCCTTCCCACAAGTGATTCTACTGTTGTTAATAGTAAAATGCACGACGATGATGTTGTGTTAGTTATGTCAGGACTTATTTGTTGCACCTTGTCCATCTGGGTGTGCGGGCAACCAAAATGTAGATAGATAGATAGATAGATAGATAGATAGATAGATAGATAGATAGATAGATAGATAGATAGATAGATAGATTCAAAGCAGCTTTCTTTCGAATTTAGAAGTTTGATTCACACATGGAGCACATCAGACTGAACTGAAGAATCCCTGAAACGTTTTCATTTTTTGTACATTGTTTCGATGAGCAGTCTATGCAATTATCAGATTAATAATATAAATCACGGGATTTCAAGCCGTAGCGAATTTCCCCGCAGTAATTTTGAACACCTCTGGTTACTGAACGTACACCTCAATGCACGTTCAGTGCATATACGTGGGTGTTTTATCTATTTCGTCACCATCGCAATGCCACCGCTGTTGCCGGATCTGTTGCCAAGCCAACAGATGGTGCCTAAGCTGCCATGGCTGGTATATTATCTGATCATTCACACCATAAGTGAAGCGAAGTACACTGCGCCGAGGTAGCTAATGGCATGCTTGTGGCGCCATTGTCCTAACCACTTCTTTTCCGCCTGAATTCGGTTAGCTACAATATCAGCGTGAGCGACAGCTCTGCTGAGGACTCTAGGGCACTGGCCAAGCAGTGTGTGCCACCAGGGGGCGCGACGACGCAGCTGGCTGCCCTTAAACGCTTTCACCGTTGTTTATGACGCCGGAGGTGAAAATTCTGTCATTGCAGTCGTTGCGTGCTGGCTGCGGGGTCTGGGGCGGTTTTAAACACCATACGTTGAGCTGCATCGATCTGTAACAACACTCACATCTATAAACTTGTAATTTAAACTTCTAATGCAGATCTCTCATGCCCGTCTGCAAAATTTCCTATCTAGAAGAGCTACGGGTGAAATTTGCGCAAAATCACCTAAACACACTCTGCTAGGTTTAGTTGATCTCGCGGACACTCACAACAAAGTGGGCCCAAATACATCCATTCAATAATACACGCAATCAGGTAAATTCATTTTTGATTGACAGGGTAACTTCGCGGTGAAAAATAACATCAGTATAGCATATACCTGCATCGCTAACAGACAGTTTACTGTTTGGCGGCCGTGCCGCGCAAACATGATTTTTCTCACCGAAGCTTCTTCATTTCAACTTTGCACGTATTAATGTGTAAAAATATTCACCGACAAAGCACTCCGTGGGCAACCAGCGAAGATAAAAAAAATTACAGCATATCCACGGAGTGAATGATGATGAGTGGGCGAAGCTCGGGAGGTTCACCGTAGATCGTGCCGAGTTCCGGATTAATTTAGTTTACGCGCACGCTACGAATCCTTATGGTTCAACTATGCACAAGTGAAATCTCCCACCGGCACTTCATTGCAAGTCAAGATCCAGTGGCTATATATATATACATTGGTGGCCGGTGAATGGTTCTCCGACGCGAGCAGTCGGTATTTCTCAATAAAGAAACTCGCTAGGAGACGCTGCCTGCGCCAACGTTGTCTCTCGCTTGTGAGGGCGCGTTCTCCTTCTTTGCGAGCTGGTAGAGCGTTCATCTAAGAAAGAGCCTTTCCATAGTCAACGCGCGCCTTTCGCTCTCTCTCTCTCTGCCTCTCTCTCTCTCATAAGACAGCAGATGGAAGAGTGAGCGAGAGAGAGAGGCACGCGCCGGGAGAGAGAGAGAGAGAGGCACGCGCCGGGCGCACGCGCCGAGGGCGAGCGCGTGCCTCCCGGCACGCCGGTTACGCCTGACGCTTGACGCAGGACAAGGTTAGATGGTCGCATGTTAGAGGGGTGGTCGCATGTTAGAGGGGCTTCGCCCCTAACATGCGACCACGGTGTGCAGCAGTGGGTTAATCCCGACGGTGTATTGAAGCCTTTCTCAATGATGTATCTCCTATGTCCGATACTAAGGTGGTTAGACAGCGAAGCTGGAAACTACACGCATAACGATTACGCATTGCGGCGTTGCTTGAATTTCTCATACACTTTAACGGTATGCATACACTCGGCATCTAGGGAGAGAGCTGCTGCGTTTTATAACGACGTTGCTGAGCAAGTCGGTTTTGTTCTTTTCGTCGTGCATTCTATTCACGCTGCTCTACTGGCGTCTTTGCATGGTCTAGGCATGGTAGTCTGCAGTGAGCTGTATAATTTGCCGGACAGGTCTCTGCTTTACAAAAGGTCGAGCCGCCGCTATGGCCACAGACACGAGGCGCGTTCTGCGCGAGAGCGGGGAAACGCGGTCAGAGTCCTGTGCAGCAGTCCGCTTCCCACAGCTTGCTTCACTGGTCCTGTGAACTCGCTTATGCTTTTCTGCGCGATGTTATCTTCTCGGCTTTGCCAATGGCGCTCGAGCTTGGGTGCAATTTAGAGAACGACGTAACGGGCCGCTTAGCCAAAGGAGAGGTTTCTAGAAATATGAGACAAGCGCACTTTCCTTTCACCTAGACATATACAGCTTTAGCTGTAAAAGTGTGCTACTACCCTGCAAGTTCAATGACGAGGCGCCTCAGCTCATATGTCGGATTTCGCGGACATTGTGCCTTTCTTTTTCTGCAGTACACTACCAGAGTCATGCTTACACGTCAATATAACTGCCAGCATCACAAACGACCTTGATCCTGGGGAGAATATGACTCTTGAAAAATTTTGTACGTTGATGCATCCAAACGTACAGACAATACCGATCCCCGAGGTAAGTGGGATGACATCCCAGAGATGATCGTTATTAAGGCGAAATTCTTATAAAAATGATCTCTGTTGAAAAGTCTTTCACCGACCTATACGCCTATGGAAACGTTACGGCACTAAATGTGGTACGAAAATGTCACGTGATCCATGAAAAGGCATGCCAGCCTTGTATATGAGAATACTAGTGGTTGGCAAGGGCAAATATTCAGTTACTAGTGGCAGCAGATGGGTTAAATAGCCGATATCTTCTGAAACCACCATGTTCAGACACCGCAACCAAAAACTTGATATGAATCGAACCAAAGATATTGCTTGGGTAGGCTGTGCCAGCTCGGGATAAGGTGGCTTATACTGCATCACAATGGGTTCAGATGACCTAATGAGCATCGAGGTTGATGAGGGTGGGTAAAAATAGATAAGGTAGTGGATAATGTGTGCAAGGTACATTTGAAGGTTTTCACGTTCACTTCGTGTACAAGCGATAGCTAACGACAGTTGCAAATTCTTGCTGACGTACTCACAGTGCTGTGGCGTAAGTAAAAGACTTTTCCAATGCTAGTATATCAAGTTCGTAAAAAATGAAGAGAGCCTGAACCACAACAACCTTACAGTAATGCCAGGTATTTCTTTTTTCACTGCAATGTCTTCTTAAAATGCCAATTTGCAGGGGACTGCGTACAGTTCATTCACAATTAACAATTATTTTCTGATAATTGTTTGATTTCTGGATTTTGCGCCTCAAAGCCACGGAATGATTATGGGAGACGCCGTATTCAGTGGCTACGGTTGTTTTCACTCTCTGTTGCTCTTTAACGTGCACTGACGTGACGCAGTGCTAGGGCCTCCACATTTCGCCTCCTTCGAAATGCAGCCGCCATCGGCGGCATTCGATGCCACGACCTTGAGATCAGCATCTGAGTATCATAGCCACGAGATCATCGTGTCGGTAATTTTTTCTCACAAGAACACAATTTCACGATTAAGAATGCTGATATAGACGTCGTCCTTGAAGTGCTCAGAGGGAGCTCGTTGTCAAGAGTGGTGCAGCGTTGCATTACTTCGTTCCGGTGTGGCATCTGAACGCGTGAAGCGTGCAGTGCAGTATCACTGGCGTGCTTACAAGGGAAACGAGCTTCGGATGAAAGCCTTTCGCATTTACATCTCCGAAGAGCAGGCAAGCTCCGCAGAATGCTCTTTTCTGGCATTCTTTATAAGTGAAAAGCCAACGCAAGTGTTCATGTAATCACGTCCAAATAATTGTGGACCCTAGAAGTATTTATTTTACTTATTTATACAATACTGCGGAAGCGTGGTCCATACATAGTGGTCAGTAATAACACAAGGATAACACAAAGAAACAGCAACGTACCACAAACATACAGACTAGGGAAGGTTTACATGACATAATGATCACTTTTTTTGGTAAGGCAGTTCCATTCATTGATTGTTCTCGGGAAATAAGCCAGCTTAAACATGTCTGTTCGAGCAAAGTATGGGGTTAGGGCGTTTTCATTGTGGTGTCGGCTGGGCCTGCTAGTTAAGGGCGACAGATATGTCGATGCTTCTAAGGCAACTTTGCTTTCCAGGTGAACAATCTCTGTTCTACGGGCAATCAGCCGCACTCAACTTATTAAACCGAGCGCATCTTCATCTTCCGTGAATCAGGATTTTATTATTAAGCACCTCGCATATTTATTGATTTCCAGAAATGGCACATCCCTCAGGATTTATTTGCCTCTGTTCTTTTGATCGCTGCTTTTGATCTTAATTTGAGACTACGGATTTTTCTGCATTGTTGATCAGCTTGTTAATATTTTTGTGTATTCCATACAACTCATTAATTGTTGACATATTGGTACTACGGCTCTTTGGCTGTCTGCCATGCAACTTGTAACGGGTCGGGACCTCGTCAAGACGCTCGAGCTCTTATTGCCGTATGCCTGTTTCTCTGAAGAAAATATTAGTTTATTGATTGATAAGAGACTGATTGACTGATTTGCTTGCCTTGGTTACCATACGCGGCAATATTGTACGACGACCTCGGCAAGCAAAAACAAATAAGATTAAAGAACACCCTGAATTATCGCAGTGCGGCTTTCTATACTCTTGAAATGTAACGTACTCTAGAACTTGTTTAAACAGTGCCATGACTTTTGGAGAGATTTTACTCGTCGTGAAATTAGCGTAACGCTAATGGTCAGCGCCCGTAGTTGCGGCGCTGACCTCGGCGCTGACCGTTATCGAATAGTGACGAGGCGCCCGCGTGCTCCAAGATCGCCACTAGGAGGATGTCGATGCGGCTTGCTGTTGTGCGTGTAATTTTGTACTCTACCTCAGTGTGTGTGTTCGCGCTGTGATATTCATGCTCCGTAATTGAGCATAGCAGAAATGACTAAAAGGCTAGCACGCGCTGAGCCCACGGCTGTCACTCCTGAGAGAAAGGTGTCAACAAAATGCAACCGTATTGTGCTTACTCGGGTCCACAGGTCAAAAACAACAATCACGCGAGAAGAGGCTTCTCGGCATTCGTTCGGGCCGAAGAACGCTAGCGTGTACGAAGAGATATTATTCCTGCTGACGATTATGCTGAGGCTGAGAATAGAGGCGCCATGCTTCTGCCAATCGATTGGTCGAAGTAGCAAGTGAGTGAGGGAATTGGTGGAAACTTTCCAATAATTAGGAAAGACACGAAGTGGTAAGGTTGGCTGCTTTTTCCAGGACTGCACTGGCTGCTGTTCTAAACTCGGCTTGGCAAAAATGCCCTTCTCACATATTTCGATGTTGGGAGTGTGGCAACCACAGGTACGAACGCAATGTGCTGGTCATTGCTCCTAGTGTTTAGGTGGTCAATTAGCCGAGGCTGCAGTACACGCCGTTCTATATATTTTAGAAAGATTTTTTCTGTCTGCTAGCTACTTCGCCTACGCCCTGCCGGTACTCACCCGCAGCAAAGGCAGCGAGCGGTGTCTTCGAACTGCAACGCAGTCATAGGCATGACCATCGCTACCGCACTTCCTCGGCAAATGCGGAACATTGTGCCACGAGTCTTTTAGTGAGCAACACGACTGGAGTTTTCAATTTTCTTTGATGGTGTAAGAATTTCTTGTCTGCCAAAGGAAACCACTGTTGCCCATTCACTTCGTGCACCAACGAAGGAGACAAGAAAGCGGGGACATTTCGTTGCATTTTAGGGGCGAAGCTTCTTAAGGTTGGGGTCTGTCCGTCCGTTGTAGTGGTGCGTTACCTACTAGGAACGCGCTACTTGGAGGGCGCGTGTGGGAGGCGCGCCCTCGGCGCGTGCCTCCCGGCGCGCCAGCTCTCTCACTCTTGTTGTCGTTTTGTTGTTTTGTGGGGTTTTACGTCCCAAAACCAGTTCTGATTATGAGAGGCGCCGTAGTGGAGGGCTCCGGAAATTTCGACCACCTGGGGTTCTTTAACGTGCACTGACATCGCACAGCACACGGGCCTCAACATTTCGCCTCCATCGAAATGCAGCCGCCGCGGCCGGGATTCGATCCCGCGACCCTCGGATCAGCAGCCGAGTACCTTAGCCACTAGACCACCGTGGCGGGGCTCTCTCACTCTTCCATCTGCTGTCTTGTGAGAGAGAGAGAGAGAGAGACAGAGAGAACGAAAGGCGCGCGTTGACTATGGAAACGCTCTTTCTTAGATGAACGCTCTACCAGCTCGCAAAGAAGGAGAACGCGCCCTCACCCGCGAGAGACAACGTTGGCGCAGGCAGCGTCTTCTAGCGAATTTCTTGATTGAGAAATACCGACTGCTCGCGCGGGAGAACCGTTCACCGGCCACTCTCTCTCTCTCTCTCTATATATATATATATATAGGCACTGGATCTTGACTTGCAATGAAGTGCCGGTGGGAGATTTCACTTGTGCGTAGTTGAACCATAAGGATTCGTAGCGTGCGCGTTAAGTAAATTAATCAGGAACTCGGCACGATCTACGATGAACCTCCCTGGCTTCGCCCACTCATCATCATTCACTCCGTGGATATGCTGTGAGTTTTTTTGGTGTAATTTTCTTGTGGAAACAGAAGGCCCAGAAAGAACTGGCATGTATTGATAGCCGCCGGTTAGCATAACCAGAGAAGACACATGGTCTTAACAGTTGTCTCTCGCGTAGATGGGCACGAGTACCCGTTTGATTTGATTGATTGATTGTGGTTAGGTTAGGAAAGGACGCTAATTTCTGCAGCCCATATAGGGAGAACGGCTAAGCATCCGTGGGGGTGGGGGGAAAGGGAATGAAAGAGACAGATACGAGAGAAAGGCCTTAGTGGAGGGCTCCGGAAATTTAGACCACCTGGGGTTCTTTAACGTGCAGTGACAACGCAGAGTACACGGGCCTCTGGCATTTCATCAAAAACGCGAAAATGCGAAAATGCGACCGCCGCGGCCGGGATCGAACCCGCGTTTTTTGGGTGGCAGCCGAGTACCGTAACCACTGCACCACCGCGGCGGACAACCCGTTTGACAGGAGACGCTACCTTTCCTAAGTATCTGCAGTTAAGTTGCATGTCCTCTTTCTTTTTTACCTTACTGCTCTTCTTCAGTTTATGGTCGGCGTTCGTGCTGTCAAGTCTTCTTCCCATCTCCACGCATCTTGCGCGCCTTTATTTGGCATTATGAACCCTTGCCAACTACCTGAGCTTTCTGTCGTTTTATATGCAGGGTGCCTCTGGAGCGAGTGGGCTGACGCATATGTCTGCGCAGCGAGATGTCAGTGTTTAAATACCACCTGAGAGCCTCATGAAAATTATTTTATATCCCCTCTTCCCAATTTCGGTATATACGTAGGCACATGTATAGAGCGTGAGGGAGACGGCAAAGCTAGCCTAATGTACCAGTGTGGTTATCAACGGAATTGAATTTATAATAAACTCGCAAACTGCTTGAGACTTGGTCTTGGCCCAGGGGTTATCACACTCTACTGCTGACACAGGGATCGTGGGATTGTATTCTGCCCTGGCACCGCGTTCCGATGGAGGCGAAATACTAGTGGCCAATGTACTGAGCGATGTCAGTGTCCGTTGAAGAGCCCCTGGCGGTCCGAATTTCCGGAGCCCACCCCTATGGCACCTCTCAGAATTATTGCCTGGTCCTTGCACGCAAAACTGTAACGACAATTATGTCATTATTGGAGCTACGAAAACAGGCGAACATACCTGAACAGACCTTTCGCGCAAATTTTGTTGCCTGGAATGCCATGACTGAGGGCTGCGCTTAAACTTTATTAGGGTGCACCTGACTATAGAGATATGACAACACCATTCAAGGTTCCATTTACTAATGCCAACTGTTTAGCAAGTTTTCACCACTGAGAGAATGAAGATGCCACGTATGTACCCGGAAAAAAAAAGAAACTCGAAGCATACGTAATGCATTATCTCCGTGCGATCATTACCGCATAAAATGTCCCCTAGATGCACGCATAATATAGCCAGTATGAGCAAGCGCACTGGCCCCGGGTAATGTTTGTATAATGCCCCGCCACGGTGGTCTAGTGGCTAAGGTACTCGGCTTCTGATCCGAGGGTCGCGGGATCGAATCCCGGCCGCGGCGGCTGCATTTCGATGGAGGCGAAATGTTGAGGCCCGTGTGCTGCGCGATGTCAGTGCACGTTAAAGACATCCAGGTGGTCGAAATTTCCAGCCCTCCACTACGGCGTCTCTCATAATCAGAACTGGTTTTGGGACGTCAAACCCCACAAAACAACAACAACAATGTTTGTATAATTTTCTAATTTCCCGTATTTACATACGGCTTCTCACTTGCTTACTTTTTTTTGTCATGAGCAAACGAGCTGGACACAGCGAATTTTTTCCGCACTGTGTGCTAGATTGTTCCAAATTCTATTTCTTCACTTAAAGGATGCGCTGGAATGTCAAGTTAAGTGTGGCTGGAATGAAACAAATACCGATTATTATGACTACGATGACGACGACTACTCAAGTACTACAGAATCTACAAATGAACACTATGACCAACTGGACTACAATACAGTTCGAACGCACGACCTATTAGATGGAATGGCATGCGGAGAAAATAAGGTAAACTTCAACTTACCGCGCTTGGTCCCTTTATTTTTTTTTATGAGAAGCACTTATGAGAGATCTAACAATGATTTGACTCTTCCTGTTTGTCACTGTATCATTCGCCTGTGTCTCCACGTGCTACAGAGGGCGTCTCGTGGCACGTGGGCCTACGCGGCCTGGACGCCATCTCATAGAAGACTGACCCTTTCTGAAATTTCTATCTATCTATCTATCTATCTATCTATCTATCTATCTATCTATCTATCTATCTATCTATCTATCTATCTATCTATCTATCTATCTATTGTCTGGGTGGATTCCTGGTCCTGTCTTTCACTGTTTACACTCCGATATTGGGATGTTAAGGCATGAATGATGGATTTGGACATGTCATGTCATGATGAACGATGATAAGATCGCGTGTTGGATAAGATAGCGGTCGTGCACGGCCAGATTTATTAAAGTGTGCACCACAGATGATTTCTGCATAACATCATACTTACGTCAAGGAATAACCAAAATAGACATAAAAATTTGATGAGACCATATATTTTCGTGGCTTAAGAATAAATAAACATATGGTTTCTTCTAGCTTCCAGTTACAACGTGAAGAAGAAAAGCAGGCAGATTCTCAGAATTCGGGCGCCTGCCCAATTTTTCCTAGAAATGTAATATTACATCGCGGCACAAGAAATTAAGGCGAACGCCGTCGCGATCAATCGAAAAAGCTTCAAATCAAAGCGATTTGCGCTGTGGAGCCGCATGACATGCAGATGACGGCTTTGCGCAAGTGAATCATATCATGATTATTCCCTGCATGTGATGTGTTCTGACGGTTTTCTGCGGGCCTGGTATATATACAGAAAATAGAGGTGCAAGAGGGAGGGCGTCGATGAGGAAACCCAAGCAGTGGAAGTCGTGAATTTGTTTTGTGTTTCGCCATAATTGAGGAGGAAATGAAGAGGGAATAATCCAAGGTCCAGTGTGTTTGTTAGACATGAGCTAAACAATCCAACAGAAAATGACGCAAAAGTAAGCACATGGCAAATTTTGCGTAAATGTTTTGTCCATAATGTAGAAATTATGACGCCAAATGGAAGGAAGTAAAGTGGTCGAAAAAACACATCTGTCTTCTGTAGGTGTTGGACCTACGACTGTCAAATTCGAGAGGATATATGTTATATTGCGACTGTACTCAATATAACTACAACGTCGTGGGGCGCAATTAGGTAACTTGCTTGCTCAAAACATCGTGAGGTGTCCTATTCGACACAGTCAATCAACGAAGCAATGAACAACACGAAAGCTAAGCAATGCTTCCTTTATGTGAATAAACCTGTTACTGGCAAATACTGATAGAATGCGTAGAAATTCACCATAATCTGCGAAACGTAACCTTATTCCAGGGTGCTCGGCACCACATCGTGAGAACATGATAGCGGTAATGCGGTGTTTCGTGACTGTAGCGTTTTCCCGCAACAAAAACGTAAGTAACTAAAGGTAATCCTTTTCCGAATCCATCCCCATTGTGCTGCTCATTATAACGACCACGTGAAAATACACGGGACATGACAGCGACGCAGACACTGAACACCCAGTATAAATATCGATCTAATCGTTATCCCAATAATAGTGCAGTTTTAGGTTGAATACAGAAAGACGGCACGCCGAAGAAGTTATGCACTCGCGATGGTAAGCAGATTGACACGAGTGACTCACGACCAGAGAGAAAAATTATCTAAAATGCTTTCTTCTACTGCGACGTCGGCGTACTCGGCATGCACGAAGCCTGAAGTGCAACCAATGACGATACACCAAAACGCTGAGGGCCCCGCAACTTCACTTCTCATGCTCCCCTTGACTGAAACAGAACTGCCGCAGCACTCGCCGTGAGTAGCCACCGCGAGAGTAGTATAATGCAGGAGAGTGACCGCCACCACCACCTGTGTGTGAAAGAGAGAACAGCTAAGCCGCTCCGCTGCTGTGAAACTTCATAAACTGCACAGTATAGGCTACCCAGAGATATTTTTTTGCCTGAGGAGTGCCGTGAGAGGAGAAATCACGTGCGCGGCGAGGCGGTGGCGCCCTCGCTTGTGCGTTGCGGGTACCAGCAGGAATCGTGATCACGCGACAGGGGAAACGGGTGTCAGACAGTCCCAGCCACTGAACCGCTACGCAATTAAGAAGGCGAGACACAGCGAGCGCTCCTGTAATGAGAGTGCGAAGCGCTTTCCATTTTCCAAAGGCGTGGCCGGCCGAACGCACTACAAGAGCTTCCATTTTGAATTATTGCTCTCTCGTTGTTTATCGGTAGCATCATGCTGGCCACCCTTTCCTTGGGAAATGAAATCATCTTTGGCGCTCTCGGTGTAGGGGCGCTAGGGAATAATAGCGCAGCGTAGTGCGTTTTCGCCGCCACCGTCAGCTGTGCCACTTTAGGCCATCCATTTCTCCGTGGCGACTGTTTACATGGCTATGTCCTCAACAAGGCGCAAAATGAAGCCAAATAGGGGCTGTTCATTATTGTCTAAACCTGTAAAAACGCCAAACTCGCTTTTCAAGCAGGTTCACGTAACACGCGATGCATGACGCACATTCGTATTTGATATGCGGAGTTGCACCCACCGCTGTTAAAGGCGAAATACACGCACGACATTAAGAAGTGCCATCATTGTACGCGCCCTAAGACGGAACTTGTCAAAACAGGTGGCCGCTAGTTGTAGAGACTGCACATGATGCCACATGAAACATCAACGAATTTGTTATGTCTGGCAAATATTTATTTTGATGAAATAAAACACAATAACGTAGACATATAATTGCACATTCGGAGGTCCCGAAGTAAAAACTGTCGGGGGGGGGGGGGGTCCTCTTAACAAAAACTAAATAGGGGTTACAAGAATCTCGGCAAACAGTGAGTCATATTTTTATATAATTTCTAGTGTGTCCGCAATAAAAGGGAAGACTAATGAAAGATAAAAGAATCATTATTATAATTACAAATGATAAAATGAGATGTTTAAGAAGTCAAATGGAAGAAATTAGAAATTCACATAAATTCAAACAAGGATAAATGTCACGTGCAACCGGCACTCGCAATCATGCGACCGTTCACGGCTTCCGCATTATTTGTATGTGAAGTACTGCTATATGCGTGGTGTAAAGACTGCCTCATTTCGCCCCACATAATTTGAGTTCAGCCAAAAATACTGAAGGTTTTTTATGCATTACCTATTCCATTCTAAACAATCATTAAAAAATGTACTCATGAACTTATAGATGGTAGCACCTATTACTTGTTTATTTTTTTCCCTGCAGACATGCTACAGAGGAACTTGCGACAACCACAACTGGACTGAGATAAAGCGTAATTATCGCACTCACCGAGCGTTTGCATCGATAGAGTGATCTCCGCCGCATTACGTCCGGCTCGTAACACTTCCTTTACAAATAATTAGCACACTCCTGCTTGAATGATACATAATACATTGGAATGGTAACGCCCGTAGCCCGTCTAATAGCAGCGGTAAAAAGTGATTTGCCTAAGTGTTAGTACTAATGTGTAAATAAAACATTATTCAGTGAATTGCCTGTTTTTTTATTTATATTCCTCCTTTATTACTACGCTTGTCCGCTCTCGTAAAAAGGTATATGAAATAACGATCTCGAAGGGTGTTGCAAGACAATTAACAGATCCATAAAGCCGCATCACTTATTGTACAAAACACCGCAGTGTTGTAGTGGTGGAAAAAACACCTCATAGACATGACCAATGAACATGTGCCCTTGTCAAAGACGTGTAATATTTAAGCACCCCGCGCCATCTTCCCAGGAAACCTTAGGATACTCATAGCATTATTGTCATAACTAGCAATGCTCATTTCTAGAGGGCACATTTCTTGGTTTTAAATCGTAATAGCAACGCACTAACCGTACAGGACCCGATTATATACCATCAGAGAAATACTGAAAATTAATACAGTTACAGCTGGAGCATATATACCTAAACTTAACCGCGTATACAAAGAATAGAATTGTGCAAGATTAAGAACTCGCTCTTTAGACTACATTTACAAATTGCACACGACGTTTTTCGTCTCTCTGGAAGTCGCCATTGTGCGAAGACCACTTAATCTTTCTTGTGACACGTACCAAGGAAATTGAAAACTTGCAAGGAAGCCGCCGGTCGCGCATGACACTTAAACAGCGCTCATCGCTCTGTGTACGCCTCGAAGCATTTGCAGTTAAGCTATAAAATTCAGACCTGCGGCGTCCCTCGGCAAGCTTTTCAAAATTTTTGGGGCCGGTGTCGGAGAATCGTAGAGATTGTAGTATGCGCGACTTCATAGATATTGCAATACGCGCGCATCGCTTTTAACGATAAATGAAGTTCGTAATCGCGTTTGCTTTCGAAGGGGCTGTCTTACGAAGGGGTTCGGAAATAGAATAGCGCACATGTATGTAAACGCGCGTCGGGTGCACGTTGAGTCCGGTGCGAGGTGAACGAATCGGGTGCAAGTTCTCAACCCAAAGGCCTGAATCTATTTTCCTATTTTTGCTGCATCCAAGCTCAGGAAGTGTCCTGTGTTAGAGTACGTGTCTGATCAAACAGCGGCACTTTTAAACGCTAACACTCCTCCAAAGCATGTTAGGTCGTGGAGGCTGCTGGGCTCAAGACTGCCGCAAGGTGTCGCCCGCTGGGAACGCCAGCTATAGTATGATCGATTTGATTGAAGTAAATTTAAAAGGCATGAGGAAAATTTAAAGAGAGGGAAAAAAAGTAAATCTTCTTACGAGCCTGGTGGCGCACATGCCACCGCCCCGTTACAAAGGGGACGCTCATAGCATCCATCCAGCATCCATTCATCCCAGCTGTTTGAGCGACTTGCACACAAGTGAACAGGGCTTCACCTGTACGCTTTTGAACTCCGGAACAGTCATCCATTCAAAGTCATTGAGCTGCATCCTATATATGCACCGTTTAATGTTTAACGAAACTTGACTTCGAACTTCTTTTGTTTATTTCATTTTCTTTATGATTAGGAATCCTTTTTTGCTGTGCGCCGTGAAGCAGGCAGTAGAGGAAGTTCACAGGTAGGCAGCTAGCGCTGTGCCGATGCGAGCTCTAAGATATCTGTGTCCGCTTCTCGTTGGCGTAAGCGGTGACCTCAGTTTAGCGGCAACGTCGATCGAATGCTACTGGGTGGGGCGTTCGCGTCAGCAGCCTGTCGAAAGTCACTAGCGACGCAGAAAGTTCCTAGCTAGAAGCATTTCTTCTTTCTCATCCAGATCAGGCCCGAAAAGAGCATTCTCGAAGTGGCAGCGTTGATGTCGCAGTTGCGATAAATTCCTTAAATATACTAACCTGCCAGTTGTATAAACGACCCCTTCTCGTAATATAGTTGATGTGGCCCTCGGCTGCTGGTCGAAGGTTGCGTGATGAAACCCCGAATCGGCGGCTGCATTTCGATGGAGGCGGAGTATTGATGCCCGAATAATGTGCGACGTCAGTGCACTTTGAAGAGTCACAGGCGGTCGAAATTTCGGGGAACCGACTCTACGACGTCTCTCATAATCATGTCATAGTTTTAGGGCGTAAAACCGGAAAAACCAATCAATCAATCTGTCAGTTGTATACTGTGTTCCTATGAATGTGGAAAAATATGTGAGAACATCCGCGCCTGTCAGTACCGCAACCTTAATTATTTCAGCGATCCTGCTGTTTATTCCACGATAGATGTCATCCTGTAAAAACAGCTGCTCATGTATCAGTTGATATGTCCTATTTCGAGCTCCCATAATAAACGATGCGATGATTTTGATAACGTGGGTGCGCTAAATATCGATGCAATGGGAATACTGAAGGCTTTATGTATGTGATGTAATCATTAACACTTTCCATATTGCTTTATAAGAATGCATCATGGCGACGATCACTTCTTCAATGCAACGGTCGGTCTACTTAATAGAACTTATGATGGTTTGGCTGATTTCTAGACTCCGTAATCAGAGTGTGTAAGTCAACTCAAGGAAGGCGCTCAACACTCTCTGAAATATACTGGATAACCAGCAAGCCTCCTTAATACCCCACTGTGACCCTGAACGAAAAATATGCAGAGAGCATGCGTGGAGGTAACATCAGTGCAGGCAGAAAACTGGCATGCGTCTAAGTTTTACAGAGGAATTTGAGTAACAGAAAGCGAGAATGCAGCCTTGCGTGCATCCTCACTTTATATTTCACTCTTAGGAGGCTTTTAAATACCAAAGTGAAATGTTTTCACAATCTATTACTAACGTGTGACATTTTTAGTCTTTGGTTTTGTAAGTATGCTTCAGAAAATAACAGCTGTCCGAATATTCACGCTGACAGTAATAGGACGGGACTCTTTAACAAATCCATTGGGTCCCAAAGGGGCGATTTTTTGTATATGTACATCTTCCGTTTCATAAACTTTAAATATTTGCGATAGTGCTACTTAGAGCTTACTGAAGAGCTCGTCGTGTAATCTTGCAGTCATGTGTGCTTCTGTTACCTCCCTTGTTGGGCTTCACATCGAATTCCTATGAAATGGCATTATCGGTACATTTTTTATGCACGATGCAAGCCCGTGGTACACTCCGCGAAACAAGTACCAGCTGTCCTGTGTGAGCGGAACACTAGTAAGAAGTGAGAAGTGAAGTTTCATGACTTAGGGCCCTTTAAATTTGCAGAGAGGTGTAGCATTACTCCCTTTACTAGATTCCAGCCGCATGGTCTAGAAATCCGGTTCAGTGTCGCCTCTCCTTTTTTTCGCCCTGAAAGGCACAAGCGCCGCGTTAGGCGTGCGGTTGCCTTGTTGATCATTACACCTGAGATTACCATACCACCTGTGGCAGTCTCGGAGGTGACAGGCATGGCATGCAACACAACTTTTGTTGGCCAGATGACATACTATGCGAAATTAGCGTTTGCATATTGGAATGAAGAAACAAAATATTGATTTGTGTGAAGAAGTGCGGAGAAACATGTTCTGCTTCTGCCAGAAGTGTGAAAGGCAACGGACGTGACATCACAGGTTTGTGGGGAATTAATGGAACTACAGTCGCAATGGGAAATTGTGCGAATGCAGCTGGTATCTAATGAGGAAGATATTGGCTGTAGATGGAAGTATATTTACAGAACACTTCATTGTTTTTGTAATTCTTTTCGTTGAATGAGCTGAAGCATGAACCCTGTTTCTAGGTCACACATGCACCTAGTTAGTGCATCGTATTTTCAAGAAATGCAGATCCGAGAGTCGCGGGATCGAGTCCCGGCTGCGGCGGCTGCATTTCGATGGAGGCGAAATGTTGAGGGTCGTGTGCTGTGCGATGTCAGTGCACGTTAAAGAACCCCAGGTGGTCGAAACTTCCGGAGACATCCACTACGGCGTCTCTCATAATCAGAGGTTGTTTTGGGACGTTAAACCCCACAAATCAACCAATATTTTCAAGAAAACCGAGAGCAATTTGTCGATGATATTGTCTCAACGTCTTTCATGTTCCCTATGTTGTGAAAGTGTAAACACTTTTACACAGAAGCAATGCTGTTGCTACAATCAATAACTGTCAGAAATGTGTGTAGTGCATGAATACATTTTACTATATTGAAGTTTACTCCTGGTACAGCTGACACACAAGCTCTTTACCGTCAGACAGTCGAAAACAAAAAAAATATTTTTGTAGAGAATGCTGGTGAATGGTTTATTAATAGTCCATTGGTGCTATTATGGTCGAGGTAAGTTTTCTATAACTGTGGTGAACCTCACCTTGGGATCTGGTCCTTGGTTTTTTATTCAGGCCATCTATGCACTTTGTGTTGTATTTTTTATTTTTGTGACCTTCACATGTGTGACGTGGCATTCTACTATTTTGGCAGCAGTGGTTAAAAGTCCTTGCCCTTGAGTATATGTTTTTTCTAATCACATCTGGTATCACTTTATATTTGCGTTTGCTTTGCATTCTACCTTCAATCAAGCATTTGGCTCAATATTTGTTGTATTCTTGAAAATCTTTACAATGTCAAAGAATTTTGCGTTATTTATATATTAATGGCACATTTAAAGGAAAATTACCATAAACTTGCGGACCCTGATTCCTTGTCTTTCCTGATGTATACATTAAAAACGAAGGAGCGAAAATATGGGAGCATTAGGTTGTCTGATGATTGCTTTCTTGTTGCATGTATAACATTTTTTACACTACTAAGTGAAGAATGCGCGGTTGACCCTCTGATTGCTGTTTCAAGTGAAATTATAAATAACATTGCAGCCGTAAGCTACTTCTCATTGCATGCATGTAGTCCACTTGCGTCAGAACTATATGTCGGCCTCCCTTTTTCTGAAAGTTTGTTTTAGTTCGTGGAAAACCAAAATTGCGGTAGTGGAGGCCGTAATCTGGTTACAATTCTGTGGTTATAATTACTGTAGTTATTTTTTATATTCCGCAGTTATATCTTGTCGATTGTTATGTAAGCGTGCGTGCGCCTGTAGTTGTCTGCTCTTGTTGACTATTACTCCATCTTATGCATATAATCATGCTTTCTTTATATGCATTCTACCAAGTGTGCTAGTAGTGGACGTTCAATCCCTTATGTAGGCTTATTTTGCCCATGGGATTTGTGGTATGAATCTTTCATAGTCACTCATAAGTCTCATAACTCCAGAGCTGTAACATACTTATAGATGCTGAACCTAGCTCAAAAAGATATCATTTAATTCAAGGTGATTGTGTAGCATTAGAATATTGTCATGTTCACAGCCTTTATGTTCGTTATTTTGCCACCAAGAAGGATTGTGATGGTCTTAATAACCAAGTCTGTTGTATTTGTTGCAGATCTGAATAGCTCTTGAATACTTTTTGCTGAAACCCGAACTGAATCTATGGTTACAATGTGTTGACAAGCTAGTAGGGGCGAATCCATAATACATCTCTACTGCAAAACAACACTCACGAGGAAGAAGACAGGAGGAGACCGGAAGTTTAGGCATCTGCTGACATATCTTACTGATGAGTTTTTAAATCACACCTGTTGTTTCTTTTTGGTAGGATTGGAATGTCTGTATACCCAAAAACATGAATGTTTAATGCTGATACTGAAAACTACGATTTGAGCTAGATTTAAATTTCTATGTGTTCGGAGGGTTGTCATGCTAGTGAGACCTTCGTCAGTCAACTTGAAGTTTATAGGCTGATCATGCCATTTACTGTCCTTCAAGAATTTCGCGAGTTGCTACAGGGAAAAAATTATGGCATGAAACATGCACATGGCCAATAAAGCAGAGGGAGGAGTGCTCATCCCTACCTGGTCTCTTAGGCACCAATTATCTGGCAACCTCACCATCTACTGTTGCAGCCCAGATTAATAAACGGTAGTCGCTTTCAATTTATTATCTTGAAAGACAGTATAAGTACACCTCTAGAAGGATAGGGCAAAGGAGTGCAAGGTGGAGAGATTGCAACTTGCCCATGGAAACTTTAAATCAGCTAATAGCCAGGGTCACACGGAGTTCGTCTTCGTACGTCCATAGGCAGTGACCTGCCTATGGACGTACGAAGTAGAGAAGCAATAACACGACGTGTAATTCAGCCTTGAATGCATGTGCATTCACGACGTCATTAGATTTGTGACACAAGGCTATGTCTGTTTCCTTTGGATTATGCGATCTCATACGTTCTGCAAATAGAGAGTCTGAGAGAAAAGTCAGCAATTTTCTGTTTTTGTGGCCTCCTAATTTGTGCTGGTGGTTGCATTGGGCGAAGTTTAAAATAAAAAACAACCTTAAGAATCTTCAATGCTAGCCGAGCTGATACTAGGCCTAATTAAATTGATATCGAATTCTCAGAACTTTTGTAATAAGGCATAAATTAATCATATAAACAGGTGAAAGGACAGGAGTTCAAATGGGATATAAATCCAGTGGTAATCAGGGCTGTCATATGTGTGCCGAACTATGCTAATCATGTAATTTTGACCGTTTACTTCTGTTGTTCTGCCAATTTTTTATTAGCACTTTATATTCTCAAGCATTTACTTCTTTGGCCAATAGGCATATTCTTTAATTTCACCCTTATGGACATCTTTGAATATTGTGAAACAAGCAACCTTTTACATGTCAATCTCATGTAATGAATAATGTTCTCTTCCTATTTGTGCAGTCCGGAGGCACTGTATGCTGCTTACTTTGCATTTTCTGGGAGGAAGATTCAAGCAGCTGAGGATGCATTCTTTTATGTCGACAAGTATTGCCTGTGCCACACCATTGTTGCAGACTGGGGGGTGACTGCTATGCTGGCAGTATACTTGTTGTTTTAAAACTAATGTGCAATGATCAATATTCGACAACCTTGCAGCATCATTTACCGTGTGCACACAGAACAGCCAATATCACTATGCTTTATGTGATATTTTATATGTGGTAGAAAAATAAACCATTTTCTTTTGTTCAACCTCTGTAGACCTCGCTTCTTACATATATCTATAGGATGTTTGTACTTCTTAAATCCAAATCATTTCGTGTATGCAAGAATAAATATTTATTGAGTTGCACATTTTTCATGTAATATCTGCAGTACTAACGTCATGCATGCAGATGCATAATTAAACATGCATTTGCATCCGTGAACATCATGTGTGCATTAACGGTGTTTAATAGTGGAATATTTTTAATTAGACCATTAATTGAAAGGGGAGCACCCTTTGCAAAAAGGATGTTGAGATTGTGAGATACCCTATGGTATAATTATGATAAAACACCTATTAGTCATAATGGGAGTATTTCTGCTTAAACACCTACCGAAAGAAAAGGGTGCTTCTGTGAGCAAGACAACCAATTATATGGGTGTTTGAATTGACCAAGAACCCATATTTAAGGGTGCTAGGGTGTCAATTATAGACACACGAAAACACCTTTAAGGGTGTTTTTTTCTTAGTGTGTACATGCCTATCCCGTTCTGCAGTACCGGAATATGCGTGACAAGTGATCTCATCTGCGTATTCCCAAGAAGCCACCTGTTTGTTTCTATAGCACAATGCGATCTTGAACCACTTGGATATAAGGCTGTAGCTATAACAAAGCTTCAGTGTTAAAAACACGGCAAGGCTCTTAGCCCGTCTGCACAGGGCACATCCACACTCATCTGCCATTAAATAAACTGGGTATGCCATTATACCTTAGACAAGGGAACAAAAAGCTGTGTCCATTTCTACAATATCTGTTTGTCTACTGTGCTCGCTCTTACATATCTGCCATCTGACCGTGTTGCTGCACGTACTGCACATGTTCTTCATCCACCAGAAGTAAATGGTTTGACATAACAGGCTCATCTTATACGCGGTAAAATATTTGCTTCTTGTAGTAATAAGATCGCGGCGGCTGCATTTCACTCGAGGCGAAATGAAGCCTGTCTACTGCGCGATGCCAGAAGCACGTTAAAGATCCCCAGTTGGACAAAATTGCCGGGGCCCTCCACTACGCCGCATGTGAAACGAAATCGCTGTCTTCGGATATAAGACCGAAAAAACCGATCAATCTGGTAAAAAATCGAAGGGCGAAATTTAAGCGCTGGAGAGGTGGACCCATGCTAGCGGTGATTTTCTTCTCCTATTATAAATTTCAGTAATAAGCTACGTGATCTGGTATACGTATTCTCTACTACTCGTGACAACTGTCCTTATAATTTCCGGTATCGTCGACACGCCGAATTGCGTTACCTGTGAGGCACATAAAACATATCATATTGACCAGTCATTCAAGCATGCGGGATCCTGGGATGCATACCCTACATGACTGCATTCTTAATAGATAGATAGATAGATAGATAGATAGATAGATAGATAGATAGATAGATAGATGAAGTATATATCTATCTATCTATGAGGTGCCATCTGAGTGTTTTCGCCTAGTTCACTTGGCACGCACGTAAGAAATAAATATATAGCGCACTTGAATGATTGGTCTTGACAACTTATATTAGGTAATCATTACGGACCTCACGACTAGCTATGAAACTTTCACATGTGGCTTGTACCCGGTGGAGAAATGCGAAAATGCGCCAGAGGTTATTTAATGTTAATGTTACAGCCTATATCGATAATGAATCAACATACATAGGCGCTTGATATTTGATGATAACCCACTTTGCGTGGTACAAAGGAATAAAGACTTGCTTTACTGTAGCGTGTCATTGAAGTATAGACATAACAAGCAACCACGTACAGGTAAGCGTACTGGTACGACACAAAGGAGGTTGCCAAACGTTACGGAGTAGAAACCGAGTTTGAGTTTCTGTGGTGCCTGTGTTCACGCTACCACTTATCCACAGTTAGCTGTTTCCACATGGTTGAGGTATTTGTTAACCGCTCTTATGTACCAATGTGACAAACAGCACATGCGCAGTAGTATCGATCGCTCAGCGTTCTTTTGCCCAGCTTTGCCTTACTTCGCACAATGCTAACGTTGCTAAAACAGCGCTAAGCTTGCTCAGCGTTTTTTTTTCTTTTTCCTCTGCCCTCACGACTGGCTATGCAGTTGTCTTATCGTGACCCCTTATACTGTGATAATACAGCTCGTGGAGCGCACCCGGCTCTGCTCACTGAACCACACCGCTGCGGGGCCTCTAAAGTGGACTGATGAGGCAAAGAAATGCATGATGTGCGCACGCGTTTTATCATAAATATTTACAACGACCGATGCCGGAAAGGAAGTTTTGAGTATGTTATCTGCACAGAATTCCTGGAATATTTCGTGTATTTATGACTAATATAACTACAGCGCCAGCCAAACAAGGACAAAAGAAGAAGACATGCACAGCGCTGCTTTGCGTATATGCACACTTCGTGGTGTGTTTGTGATCGGTTTCATTAACGAAGCAGTTAAGCCGTGCTTTTTCGTGATGTAAGCCGCGGCTTACCGCAATACAATATTCGCGAATGCAAGTACGTAGTTCTAAACAGATCGCACGCACAGCACGAACGCCACGGTACATTGCCTAATGCACGTGAACACCAGGTGGAACGTATCCTGTGTCGTGCACAAAGAGTAGGGACATAGGACCATAAGAATAACAGCGAACCATGGCGCGCTCGCCACTTTCAAACCACGGACATTATTACTTTCGTTGCTACGCAAAACTTCGTTTTGTTACAAGTACTCCTCACCTAACTCCTCCCTCTATCTTCAATGAGTTTACTAAACCTGGTCGCACCGGAACTGATTTCCTCTATCAGTGGAGCATGTAATACATGAAGTGATTAACTGTCGGATGAGGCTCCGCCCACTGCAGAAGCTCGGTAGTGAAAAAAATTAATAAAACTACACTTAGTAGCTGTAGGATAGACTCCATTGTTCACTATCACTTTTTCTTTACCCTCTTCGCCCCCTAGCACTTGTCTTCTTTTGACTTCACCTCCTCCTTGCGCACTTCAGTGGGATTGCTTCATGCCTCCCAGCATGAGTGGCATTCCTACTGGTATGGTGATTGAATGTGTTTCAGAGAGCGGCAGATTCATTGGCATCATTGCCGCCAACAATCATTAGGTGTCCTAGTAGACTTGCCTTCTTCGTGACACGAGATGGTTCTTTACATGCGGCCTAGAGGCTTGACCCCATTTTTACCAACACAACGTCACCGAGTTCATGGGCTAGTGACACGGTATTTTGGCGCCTGTAAGAATTTCTCTTTATTCTTTCAAGATAGCTTAACTCTATTCAGTTCGTGCCGCTTCTGTGACTTTTATGTCCTCGTCAAAGCCGAGGTAACACGGAGACTTTTTCCACCCAATGACAGGCAATGTCCTAAAGTGGTTGCAGCAAAGCCTTAAGTGTTCTTCGTTCTCGAGTTTGAAGTTCCCGCTGGAATTGCGAACGTAGGTCATGTATTATCAGCGTCCTAAAGGAGTCAAATCCAAGACCCACCTCGGCAAGTTGAAGCAGTCGACGGGCTTTACAGAAATACTTGAGAATCGCCCCATACCTGCAGCGTTGACGTGTAGCCTGGTGCCATCGTTCAACAAGGGTTCCATGGTATTACAATATGAACTTCTCCTTCCATAAGCTCGACGCGTCCCACACATGTTCCAAGATCCGCAGGTCATACCATTTCGTGGCAACGAAGTTTAGAAAAGAGCGCATATGAGTCAGCCGTTTTCATCGTGTTCAAGACGTTTTTTCTGCAGTTGTATTTGAAGAACGAGATCCAAGCTTCCGGATTCCCTGACAAGCCGTCGAAGGGCTTCGGCTGCACAGCTTCTGTAGTATCGCTTTCTCAGTGTGGAGATGAGTGTCTGAATCATTTTGTTTTTCTTGGAAGCTTGGTTTTGATCAGTTTGAAAAGTTGAAGCAGAGTGGAGCTTTCCATGGTAAAATTGCTCCAGTAAAGCTGGCTTCTCCAGTTACAACAGAAAAAGGTGTTTGAAGAGAGATACTGCAGATTTATTTACACTAACCCCTATTTTAAGAGCTCGTGCAAGGATATAGACGCCTTCTCTATAGCAACCGACAAGACCTCAACAGCCGCCACGTGGACGGGAAGATCTATTGGCGAGAGTCCAGTAGGTTCGTACTTCATGAAGAGGGGCTGTCTTCTTCAGGCTGAACGAATAAGGGTACCCACATCATGAATCGGATAAAGTCAAATTCGCGAAAAGATGTAATTAAACTGACCTTAGCAGCTGCACGACTCAGGCTCCATTGATCTACACGACTTCTTAATTCGCTTCCCCACCCAGGCGTATGTTTTGTTTTGACAGCATCTTTTGTCTGCTCGCCGCTGTATGTTGCTTCAATTTATATATGCCAATGCTAGCATTACCTTGATATAGAAGGGATGAGGAAGAGGAGGAAAACAGAAAGGCAGTTATGTTAACCAGTTGGCTACTCGGCACTGGGGGATTAGGAAAGGGGAAGAGAAAATGAGGGAGAAGAGGAAAGAAAAAGATTCCGGAGATGGCATATGGTGCGCTGACGCGTTACGTTTAAGAACCAGCTCTGATTACGACAGACGCCGTAGTGGAGGGTTCCGGCAATTTTCACCAGCTGGGGTTCTTTAACGTGAACTGACATCGCACAACACACGGGCCTCAACATTTCGCCTCCACCGAAATGCAGTTGTCTCAGAGTGATATGCAACCCACGTCCTCCTTGCACCTTTTTGAACTTTAACGTTGAACTTGAACATTGAACTTTATTACACATCTATACATTGTACAGATGACAGGAACACAGACAAAAAGCCACAATACGGCTTGACTAGGTCTGTGTCCCCTTTTTGGGCAACAAACAGTAGGCGGGGAAAATCAGAAGTGCAATGCATGAACAGATTCACGTACAGAGAAAAAAGAAACACAGTAAAAATAGAAATAATTTAAAACACTTGTATCCGAAAACGCCGAACTGATTCACGTACAAAGTATCATTGGCGCAGGAAAAAAGGCGGAGAAAACCAGAAGTATAATTGTTATTAAAATCTGTTTAAGTTCCTTGGTTTTGCCTCGGAAGCCAAGTGCAGTCAACCACAAAAGTGTGCGGATCATGCGAACACGTGATCAACGGGCTCTTCCTCACACTCCAGCCACGTCACCTGTGTGCAAGATGCATGCCTCCTTAAATCTACGGCCTGTCTTTTTTCCTACTGTGCACAGATATATTTCACCTTTCTTTTTTTAATGCGACGCGCTCTTTGGTAGCCGATGCAACGGGTTGATATCTCGATAGCCCTTCGAGAAACTAATATCGCTTCATCGGCGCACAGGTCGATGCAGGCTGCCACGTGTGTGATGCCGCTACCAAGGCTGGTATGTGGTGTCCTTACCGCTGACGAGCACTCTGCGTGGAAACAAACAATATGATTCGTGGCACTGAAAAAAAAAATGTCTTGCTATTGAGTAGCAGGAAGACTCATTTCTGGCAGCGGTCATCGCTAGGTAGCGTACGGTTAGGTGGCGTGGAAAACCTGGTTGGCACGTGCTCGCGTGGCCCGGAAAGTTTTTGTAGTTGACTGCGCATTCATTGCAATTTTAGGAGCAGCAAAGTCTCGTCCGCCGGAAGCGGGCCGCTGCATCAGCAAACGCGTTTCTAGACGGACAGTGCCGCCCACTCGGTGTTTCTTACAATGAGCGTTTATTCCTCCTCCTCCTCTACCGAAAGAAGCGGAACGTTCCTGAAGATTTCGCCAGTCTCCGGTGGCGCCGCCGCCCGCGCCTCCGGGAAAGCAACGGGGACAGCTACTGGAGGGCGGTTCGTGTGTGGTGTCGACAACCTGTGTTTCTCTTGTCGACACGTACTACAAGTAGTGGCTTTCAGTCTTTCTGTGTCTGGCGCAGTTGCTCTCCTCCGAATGACAGTGTGGCATCGGCGGCCAAGGTTCACTATAGCAGGGTAAGCACCCTTACTCTTTGTTCTTTGGGAGGGTATAGGTGTGGCCCTCACATGCCGCATTTCCTTTCCTTCCCCCGATTTGTAGTTCAGGTAGTAGTACTTGTTTCATGTGGCGTGCTGCGTACTTGGGCGTAGGGCACTTGGACCGCTGTTCGCCCTCAAGCGCATATCAGGAAACTTTAGAAGGACTTGTGATGCTTTTCCAAGGCCCTGCAAGACATCGCTTGTTTGAATGCTGGTGTAATGATTCGTTGGCGGCAATATCGTGACAAAGAGCGCGTTATCGAATTCGACCGTTGGCATATCGCTCATGCTAGAAAAGCGGCTGGCCAATGTAACCAGTACTTGTGCGAGAAGTAATAGTTCGTTCCTGAACCAGAGACTTCATCACTTGAAATGAAGCTTCCAGCTGCGTTTTTAACCTGCTGAAAATAGGAAATATGGTATCACGCTCAGTGTGAGGTACACCGCGAGAGTACGTGGTCAAGAGCTTTGCAAGGTTTTACAGTGACGCCGATCGTTGCATATTTTTGAGTTAACGAGAGAGCGTTTAGCTGTTCCTGTGAGCGCACATCACCCCGTTGCCTGCTTTCACCCTCTTCTTTGTTATCTCAAAGAAAGTTTTCTTTTTTTTGCTGCTCATTCTGCATTTATTGAAGGAAAGCCACATGATAACACAGCCACTTTGTCGCCGATTATGGATGGCGCACGAAAGGTATCAAAGAATGCACGTTTCCTTCATTCAAGAAGGAGGCAAGTGCTTTTTTACGTAAATTCAATAACTCTGACAGTTATAGAGTTAAAAAGCAGATGACATGCCTAACAAACCTGAGACCAGTTGAAATATGTAAATAATGATCAGAATAAAGCGTACAATGTGCCTACAATGCGTTCATGTGGGGCGATGCGCGCTGATAGGAACAGCCGAACGCTCTCCCGTTAACACGGAAATATGTCACAATTGGCGCCACTGTTAAACCTTGCAGTGCACTTGGCCACGCACTCCCGCGGTGTAGCCTATACTGAGCGCTATAGTACATCACGGGCCATTGCGTGTACTAGGGGCGCACATTACTCTCATGGGGTAGGGGAAGACTACGGCGTAAAACGGAATAGGGAATACTATTCCATCTTGATCCTGCCTCATCGCATAATTCTGCGTGTCAAGGCAGGACTGACCAATCGGAGAATGGAGATTCGTGATGAGTTTGTCAATTCTGCCTTCAGAAGCGAAACTGCCCCACCAGGGAGTCATTACCCAGAAGGAATAGTATTCCGTGCTCCGTTTACGTTATGGGCTCCCGGGAGGCATCGCTTGTCCGTATTCATGCTTTAAGGAGGAAGAAATCTTGGTGCGTCACGAAAACTTTGTGTAAACCACTTTGTACTTATTCGTCGTCATTATCAAGCGACTCGTGTTAGATGTATCGTGTTTTCCAATTGTAAAAAAAAATCTTCGGTGGCTTTCATTCTCGGTCATGCTAATCGCCGTATCTGGTTAAAACTGCTGAAAAGCGAACGTCACATAATGAAAGTTTGCACAATGAAATCTTCGGAATTTCCTAGTTCTGGGGCTTAAATTAGCACTTCTACTCAACGAGCACGATTTCTCTTTCTCTGCACCGCACCGTGTTTACGTTATTTCCGCGGCATTATATGCTCAATGTAACTCCAGTTTACGCGGGGTATAAGTAACATCAAGAAGATGCGCTTTGATTTTGAACTTATTTCCAGCGCAAAAAGTTGGTGGCACCACCAGGCAAGAAGCCATTGAAAAGCCAGCTTGAGGGGACCTGAGGACCGTACAGGCCGCATCAAATGTGCAGCTACAGAGCAAAGGAAACACTCAGACTTAACATCTCTCCATAATCATAGCAATGTCATACAGAGCAAAAAATATGAAAACGCATGACTACAATATCAACTGAGAACGTTTTTTCACTAATGTACACAATACAGCATGCATGGAAAGAAAATTGTGTAGTCAGATAAATGCGCATCGTGGCATGGCGGTATTTTTACTCGCGTAGAAAAATTCGTATTTGGGAGTTAAATTCACAGAGTCGAACATTAAACTTTAGATTTGAAGCCACGTGAATTACAACTGCGGGTACCTGATAAGCGAGAGCAATGACGTACGATAGTGCCATACGATGGTTATCCAAACATCGTCGTACGGCACGTAAACGCCAAGTGAATACGGATTCTTGAGAAGCACAAGGAAACGCGGACACGTGGACTGCGGCATTGAGATGTCGCAGCCCGTCATAACGGTGACTATGGCAGTCCTCACGCCCTGTGTAAAATCCTTGTCACCAGGTGGTCGCATTCGGCATCAATGTGAAAAATTTTCTGAAGAATCTCTTTTCATAGCGACATGTGCTAGGTGTCATCATGTTTGCGACCGAAACGAGTGTGTGTTCAGCGAATGTTCTCTGTGTTCGTAGCAAACATTACCAAATTTCTATACACGTGTATCTGCCCAGTGTTGCCCAGTGGAATGACCACGAAAACAACTTGCAATGTGTTGCTACATATTTGTGCATGTAAACAGCGTACAAAAACTGATGAAGTCCAGAAAGCCAGCTTGGTGCCGCCAGTGGAAGTGGATTGGTAAGCCAGTGCTTAAGAGACTGTATATGCCGAGACCGCTCTTTAGGATGGAAATACCTACTGTATGGCGTGCAGTTGAGTAGCATGTGCATGCCGCTTATTCGGCCAGGATAACGAAACGTCAAAGCAGCGCTGATTGGCCACCTTTTAATAGCCTCCGAAAAAATATAGAGTATAATGAAACGAATGACTAGGTTTTTAGACGCCTCGTTGGTACAGCTATTATGGTGATCGCGCGTTTACATCGAAGACGACGGTTCGATCTCAGTCGCGGAGACTTCATTTCGATTCAGGCAAACTGTCATATGTATGCGTATCGCGCATTATCACTGTACATTAAGGCAGAACAGGAGGCAGATTTTTCGATCCTGCAGCTCATGATCCTAAAGACATCATAGTTCTCGCATGTATAACCGCATCAAACCTTATTATGATCATGTTTTTAATAAATCAATTTCCCGCCACGGTGGTCTAGTGGCTACGGTACTCGGCTGCTGATCCGAGGGTCGCGGGATCGAATCCCGGCCGCGGCGGCTGCATTTCGATGGAGGCGGAATGTTGAGGCCCGTGTGCTGTGCGATGTCAGTGCACGTTAAAGAACCCCAGGTGGTCAAAATTTCCGGAGACCTCCACTACGGCGTCTCTCATAATCAGAACTAGTTTTGGGACGTTAAACCCCACAAATCATCATCTAATAAATCAATTTCAATGAAGAGTTCCTTTGATGAAGTAACACGTTCCAGCTACTTCCGTATAATGTTTCTTGAGAAGAACTCATCTATTGAGTCTGGTATTTCGAAGAATAGTAAACCTAACATCTCAAATTCCGTCCACAATTATTTTGTCATCAGTACTTTGTCAGCAGCACGACGAGTACAGGCTAAGGTTATCAATATTTGCAGTAGTCTTCAACAACGCGAAGATGCGCTAGGCGAGCACATTTTCAGAGATCGCCATGCTAACTCATATTCAGTCAACCTTGAGTGTTGTATTTTGTCACTGTGCTGACAACAAAAACAGCAGTTTGCGGCTCCTATCGTGCGTTATCTCTACCGTGCCAGCGTGTGCTCGAGGCAGACTATCTATTATGTCAACTTTGGGAGCATTTACCCATTACTAACTTGTTTACATCTTCTTTAATGAATCAGGTACGGGAACCTGTCCTAAGAAGACATGCAGGGCATGGAGAAAAGAAGCAACCACCGCGTAAAGAATTTGACGGGGAAATTTGCGATACAGTTTGAAAGGCAAACATTATCACACTTGCAGTGCGTATGTTACTTGCATAGTGCCATGTACGTATAGTGATGATCAGCCCTTCTTTATCATGCGTTAATGACAAAACGAAGCTTACGTATAAAACGCAACTTTCAATAACTATCCCGTGGTAGTCGCGTAGTAAACATGGAACGATATAAACCATACGCCGCAAATGATCACAAATCGTTTTTCTTAGTGCATAACTAGGAATGATTGCCGTCATCACTGAACACCTTTGCATCTAAGCCACTCAATGCGACACTACGCCTTCGGCGACCATGTACACATACATCCACTGGTTACTGAAATTACAAGAAAAATGGCTTTGAATAATTACAGCCAGAGTGAAGGCCGCAACTGGCCCTGGCAGTGACTAAGGATGTGGAGTCCGAGAGTATTAAGACACAGTAATTGCGCAACTCATGGCTGTTTTTGGCATCAAATATAAGCAAGCTAGTGAAGACACCGGCTTCACGCGTGGACAGGATAGAGTTGGGGGATAAGTGTTTAAGCGCATTTCCCACAGGAGGCAGCCCAAAACCGCGCGGAAGAAGGAGATATACACTTTTCAACGTGTCTTTTTATTTGTATATTTGGAGGTGCGCTAAATACTGCTGGTAGTTGCCGCGAGTAGAGATAAATGATCGATTGCTGCACTAAATGTTGGAAGCCACGTTTTCTCTGAGTAGAGTCTGTACGATGCCTTTAGTTCCTGTTTGTGCAGATCACGCCACCGCTGCGCGATGCGGCCACAGGTAATGCTTTCACCATTGTATCAAGATTGCTGTTGTCATCGGTGACTCACTGTCATCTCGCTCACCGCTAATATTTTTCTCACCAGTAGAACTGTCGCTTCTATGTTCTTATTCAAACCCCTTTCTAGTACTTTCAACACTCTTGGGATCCTCATAAACATGGCGAGTTAGGTCTCGTCGTGCAAAATGTCGCTAGAACGAACACCATATTAACGAACTTTCAGCATAACGAATTTTTTTGGAGATCCCGAGCTGACTGCTAGTAGCTTCAATGTAAAATTATTTATTTACTGCGTACTTGCAAATACTGAACTTGTGAAAATAATGATCGTACATTTAGTCCCGCGTCCTGTTAACAACGCCTCCGTACGACGAACTTAAGCTCCGAAGAACGAGTACTTGTTAATTCCAGTGAATTCGTCACGGTCACCGGAGGGACATTTTATCCGACAACACATTCGAGCGGACGCCTAGAGACTCGTTCCGTAGAAACGCGACATGGTGCGAAACGTAGCAGAAACCTGTAGGACGAGTACTGTTTCTGTTCTTCCTGTTTAAACGACTACGGGCTCAGATTGTCGCAGCGTAATTAAAATAAACGGGGCAGGAGTTAACCTTAACGATCTCTCACGCGAGCACAAAACTGTGCCACCTAGGGCAGAAAGGTACGGTAGCAACTAAAATCCCCAAGTAACAGCGAAATCTCTTATACAGGGACATTAGTCCAGGGACCATAGAGGGACATCGTGCAAAGCGTTCACGATGATCATGATAGTGACGACGGCCGCATGAACGACTGTGTCACAGAAAATGAGTGTACTGTAGCGACATCAGAGGACTGCGACGAGAATGTAACACCAGCGCATATCGCGGTTATCACACAGAATGTCCGCATAGGACTGGGCAGAAGCGTACAGCCATCGTATCGCTCCACTGGAATATGAATGAGTGGGATGCTTTCGTGCTGTAATGTTTTTGCTAGACGTGTCAAGAAAAAAAAAACAAACTACATTAAATAATAGTGCATCGTCTTCTGGATTTGTTTCTTGCTCTGGGGGGGGGCATTCGAGGGCTGACTGCTGTAAAGGTTGGAAGTGTTGGTCATTGGAAAATCACAGGTTAGGACGATTTACCCGCCATTTTTTGCCACTATAACCGTCATTCAGGATACCGAAATATATGCTGCTGTCACCTGAAGTTCGCTATACCGAGATTTTACATGGGAAACAACTTGTTTTGTGGGGTTTAACTTCCTAAAACCAGCTGTGATTATGAGACGCCGTAGTCGAGGACTCCGGAAATTTCGACCACCTGGGGTTCATTAACGCGCACTGACATCGCACAGCACACGGGCCTCAAGATTTCACCTCCATCTAAATGCCGCCGCCACAGCCGGGATATGGGAAACAACTTGTACCGCTAGAAACGTAGACACAAAGACATCAGACACACCTTAGTTGTAGTTAACGCTCGTGTGTCTGATGTCCATCGTTTCCGTTGACATCCTCATTTCCACCATTTCTTTTGTTTATCGTGCTTTCTCCAAAGAGCAAACACGTTTGTGTATAGGTACATTTTATTTCTCGGTCTTCATTGCTCTCAGCTTCAGCGAGCTATTATTGTGCTTTACTTTACTTCAGTGCGCAGCTTTGCAACAGCGAAGGCTAATGGCGGCTAGCGTCATATCACAAACCACAACTGACATCACAGACACACATGCAAGAGGGCATGAGTGAAATTAGCGCAGTCGACGTCACTGTTTCACAGAAGAAAATGCTAAAATCTTTGGAGGGCTAATTTCAACTAGATGTGCCTTGCGCCGGCGCCTGACGCTTCAATTACTACACCACTCGTGTAGTTCATCGGAATCAGCAAGTTATCGGAATCCACATCTGTTAAACGAAGACATATATAAGAAAGGGGACGTAAAACACAGGTGCTGGGTCGTACCTGTGCTTTCTTATGTCCTCGTTTTTTGCGCTGTGCTAATATGTCGATTCTAAATCATCAACTATCCCAAGCATCCGTTTTATCTACTTCATCAGGACGATTAACAAAGCAGCAGGGATGCCCCACCTACAAGCAAGCGCGTTCTGCAATAAAAATATGTAGGCTCGCAAACTTCTCCTTTAAGAGTGGAACACAATGGCATTTGGTCCCAGCAGATGGCACTGTATCCGCCACGAGTAAGGCAAGATCAAGTACGCTCCTCTTATTAATTCGCTCATGCTCTGTCTTATAGGGTAGACCTAATGCTGGGGAGCGGCCAAGACATGGCCGGATTATTACAGCTTTTGTTTATTTTTTGTTTTGCTTTTTTTTACAGGGAACAATTCTCGAGTTGTTATTCTCGGCCTGCTCGCAAGATAACCCTCATAGCTGCTACAAGCGGCCGCCGCGAACAGATAGCGGGGCAGCAGCGAATGCTTGTCTATATTTATAACGCCGTTTCATTCGCTGGTGTTTCCAAGCCGATGCATCGCTTTTGGAGCCTTGTCCCTGCACATGAATCGTTTGGGTTCTATTCTCCACCAACCGCCACTGGAATTCACTTACGTGTCAATTCCGAGTATTCTGATAGAATATAAAAAAAATTATCGAGTTCCGTGTAATTTCTACAATTTCTGGAGAATAGTTAATGCACCATAAAGAACAACATATGGAAGTGAAAACAGATGCTTTCTCCTTCAATGTTTTTATTTAGACTGCTACATTTTACAATCTCAGCTAAGACAATGCCATCGCGTTTTTACGCGCTGTCTCATTGTCAAACGCCATTTCAATAACTTTCCTAATGCTCTGCTGCTTTTCTGGGACATCTGCTGGATATCCTTACAGCTCCTTGTTTGTGCTGTCGCAATCACTTTATATTCATTTATGTTCCTCCCCTGTGTTCTATCTCTGCGGTTCCTTGAATGAGCAGCTGTAGATGATCATAACCACTTTCGAGTGTAGTTTTGCTGTCTTGTCATTTATCTGGTTGTACGTGAGGGGAACTCGAGAAGTGTATGAACACAGAAGGACAGAACTTTATTGTACAGCCGTAGAATACATAAATAGGTAGTAACAGCCCCGAAAGAACTTTATTGATCTGTGCGTATATCAGAAGTCTCAATTTGAAAACATTAATGTTTCTTCAAATTGCGCACAAGTCACTAAGAATAGCGCTCATTTATTGCCGATGCTATCATGGTTTCATTCTTAATAATTTTTTACTCACATTTGGTTATTTATTATTATTTATTTTATCACCTCTGTGATGATAATTCATGAGAATGTCGCAACGCAACACGATCATTTCCTTGAGATAAAACGGTGTCTCTTACACCTTCCAAGGCTAGTTCAGCTGGAGCACATATTCCTCTTGCATAATTTGAGGCAATATATGACTTAAGGAATGCTTAGTCTTCATATTTATTAGGGTGTCCAATCTGTTACTAAATCATCAAATGTTCGGTTTGTTCCATATTTACGCTGGATCTCATCCCAGCTGTGGTTCCCGCAAATTCCCTTGTAGCACGTCTGCCAAAAAAAATTCAACATCAAATTAATTTCTGCACTGTGAAATCATATAAAAACCTGCCATACATATCTGAAGATCAGCAGGAAAATACCTTATAGCGTGCTAACAATGTTGCTTGGAGTTTAGAAAACTGTTCCCTGATATACTTTTGGTAATACGTTGTTTAATTGCCGCCGCCCTGTGAGAATTTTCTTCCTAACGTTGCCTTAACTCGAATGTCATGCCACAATGTATCAACACCATTTGCGTTGATGATAATCACCATAGATGTTGATCGGTATGCCGGTAAAACGACATTTATAATACCAGTTAAATGATATGGCTTTTGCTTCGGCCAGGTCTTTAAGGGCTGTACGTTTTAGCTGGTTTTCGGCCAATAAAAATGTGATCTACAATAGCATCTTTACGGATACCCAAGTAGGAATAAGTGCTTACTGCAAGATGATTCGCGTGTGTACAGTCGTGAGGCACATCAACTGGCTTAGTTGAGCATCGTTTGTAGTCCCCCGTTTCCTTCATATTCGCCCCCATTCCTTCACCCCCGTGCAGGGTAGCAAACTACACGGACTTCTGGCTAACCACCCTACGTTTCACCTTTTTCCCCTGAGAGTTTCCTTAATTCAGTACCCTCACCGAAACAATTTCAATCAATTTAGGTTTTAGAGATGTTTCGATAAGTCATATTTGTTTTTGCTGTGGCATGCTCAGGAATATGACTTGCTTGACTATCCTTCATTGTTTCCTTACCATAGCGCCCAAGTCCGAGCCCCCTTCAATTGTTCTTGTGTTGCACATTTGGGGATGGGACATTGTCACTGAGAAATGCGGATGAATAATCGCGCGTTTTAGTAATTGCAATCCTTGTAAGAACACAATAAGGTTTCTGTTAGCAATCAGCCACATATTTCTAGTAGCCGTAACCACGATCTAATCACACTGAGCGGCGGCGAAAACACAACATAGATCATCCAGCTCCGTCGGCTTCCACTTCCATGTAAAACCACCTGAAGTTCCGGCCACAGCTTAAATGTGGCCATTCTTTCCCACCTAAGACAATTAAAGCGCTGGGAGAATTCGAGGGCTCCATGAGAGAATTCTGCCTGAGAGAGCGCTGCCTGAGAGAATAAGAAACAAATAGTGGCATTGTCAATGAATCTGCCTATAGTACTGGTTTCAGGAACACGGCGTGGACTGTTTCAGTTCGGAGACGTCGCTGAGTGTGCACCCGTCATGGACACCCCCACAGCCCAGACAAAGCTATCGGACAATCTTGTATGGACCGAAGTAAGGACAGATGAGCTTTACGCTGTCTCCGGCGGCGTGTCTCCGCACCTCGACACGGTGTCGCGTATAGGAAATACGCTCGGGCCGGCATAAGTTGTATCGTGGGGCGTCTGCTGCGCTGTGATACGAATTCGAGCAAGATGGCGGGTTCTCGTGGAGCGTTCGAGAAATTCGGTGCCTTCCGCGTGCATGTCAACGTTGTCGTGTGACCTTATTCCTAACATCATGGTAGCGGTTTGTCAACACTGTGCGTGCTCAAATGGGGCAATCTTGGTCGTCTCCTTTTACGCTGTAGCGTACTTTTCTTCTTCTTCTGGCACAACACTTGGGACATGAACTAGTAGTGGAGCTTCTGCTAAGAAAAGAAGAAGAGGGAGTGGGAACGATGGCGGAGATGCATTAATAAACCGCGCTGTGTTTTCAGAATCGCGTTCGCAGAGTGCTACATCTACTGGTGACGTGGAGTGCGAACGCGACCTTCCATGGAGCAGCGTGATCATCTCTACGACCTTAGCCCTGGTACCGCTGTCACTGCACCCGGCCACGTTCCCTCTTCGGGTGTTGTCGGAGGTGCTAATACCATAACGCCACCAACGCTGTCGCTTACTGATCCCTCCTTATGGTTCATTCAAATCGAGAACAAGTTCCGCATTCATCCCATCACGTCAGAAGTTCGCAAGCATGAGCTACTCATCGAAGCGTTGCCGCCACAGGCAATGACCGAAATACGCGACATCCTCGTGGGCCCGCCTGGTGAAACTGCATATACGACAGTCAAACAGGCTCTCCTTCACCGACTCGTTCCGCCTAAGCACCGGCGCATTCAGCAACTTCTCTGCAACGAGGAGCTCGGGGACCGCCGTCGCACACAGTTCCTACGTCACCTGCAACACCTGCTTGAGGACCAGCCGGCCTGCTCGGAAACTTCCCTACTACGTGAGTTGTTTCTACAGCGTCTTCCCCCTCACGTGCGAATGGCTCTCGTCCCAGCTCAACACAAGACTCTGTCAGAGCTAGCAGAAATGGCCGATGACATGATGGACGTTGCTCCGGCAGTCATAAACGCTGCCCATACATCTCCGATTTCCGAAGCAGATTCCCTTCGAGAGACGGTAAAAGATCTGGCAGCTGAAGTCGCCAACTTGCTTCTGCAATTTCTGAGCATTCGCGACTTAAATGACCACCCTCGTCCACAACGACTACCGCTACCGCCGCCTGCTCAGCAACGGTCCCTCAACCAGCCCCAGCACCGCTTTTCATCGCAGCACACATGCTACTATCACCGGCGTTTTCGTGCTGCTACAGTGCTGCGGATCGCAAAGGTGTGCCACCATGCTCATGGCATGGGAAACGCCCCGGCCGATCGTCAATAACACCGGCGGGCGATCAAGGCGACTCATCAAGCCGCCTCTTCCACATCACCGACAAAACCACAGGTCTTCGCTTCCTGGTGGACACTGGAGCAGAAGTCAGCATAATTCCAGCGTCCGAAACTGACCGGCGTCTCCGCGAGAAGACCACTCCTTTACAAGCGATCAGTTCTTCTGTCATTGCAACATACGGACAGAAGTCTCTGACCCTTGATCTCGGTCTCGAGAAAAAACTACAGTGGTTGTTTCGGATAGCAGACGTATGATACGCAATCTTAGGCGCCGATTTCTTAAGGCATTTTCGTCTGCTAGTGTATATGAACCGCTGTCGCCTGGTGGATAGCTATACCGGTTTGTCGGTCAAAGGTTTTCTGTCACGCGCTACGGCCCTAAACCCCACTTTCGTGAAAACGCCTACGTCACCATATACAGCTCTGCTCAACGAGTTTCCGGAGATTACAACGCAGTCTCCAATGGATAAGACCCCCAAGCACACTGTGACCCACTGCATCGTTACCACAGGCCCATCTGTTCACTGCCACCCTCGCCGACTGGGCCCTGATAAACTTCGAATTGCTCGCAACGAGTTCGGACATATGTTACAGCTGCAGATCATTCGTCCGTCATCGAGCTCGTGGTCGTCGGCGCTACACATGGTTCCCAAGAAGAACAATGACTCGCGGCCCTCTGGTGATTATCGGGCTCTCAATGCGGCCACCTTTCCAGATCGATACCCGTTACCCAATATTCAGGATTGCACTGCATTTTTAACCGGCACAACAATATACTCGAAGATTGATCTCGTAAAAGCTTATCACTAGATCCCCGTTGAGCCTTCTGACATTCCAAAAACTGCAATAATTACCGTATTTGGACTTTATGAGTATGTACGAATGCCTTTTGGGTTCAGAAACGCAGCTCAGACATTTCAGCGTTTCATAGACGACGTCACGAGAGGCTTGCCGTTTTGTTTCGCCTATATAGACGATATTCTCGTTGCCAGCAACGACGCTGAAACGCACAAGGCACATCTACGTGAGCTTTTCACTCGACTGCGTGATTATGACCTTGTCATCAATGCAGAAAAGCGTCAGTTTGGAGTCTCGGCAATAGCATTCCTCGGACATCAGATCACTCAAGATGGCATCACTCTACCTGACAAGGTTCAAGCTATCGTCGACTACCCGCCTCCCACGTCCAATCTGCTCGGACTCGTCAATTTTTATCGCCGCTTCATCTCTACATGCTCTACACTGCTGCAGCCTCTGGAGGCACTGCTCTCGACTTCGAAAGCCGATTCAGCAGCACTTCCCTGGTACACGGTCGCGGATCAAGCTTTTGTCGCCGTTAAGACCAAACTCGCACAGGTCACCCCCCTGCACCACCGTTCACCAACTGCTCCCACTAGTCTAATGGTGGACGCCTCTTCAGAAGCAGTTGGAGCCGCTCTTCACCAATGGATCAAAGGTGCATGGGCTCCAATTTCCTTCTTTTCCCGCAAGTTACGCGACACTGAGCGCCGATACAGTACTTTCGGGCGGGAGCTCCTCGTGGCCTACCTTTTGGTGCGGCATTTCAGGCACTTCCTTGAAGGGCGACAATTTGCCATTGTCACCGACCACAAGCCACTTGTTTCCGCTTTACGTTCCTGCAGTTCCACGCACACTCCCAGAGAACTTCGACACCTTGCTTTCATTGCCGAATTCACAACCGACATACGTTATGTAAAAGGCAGCTTTAACAGCGCAGCGGACGCTCTCAGTCGTATTACCATAAATGCCACGACAGGCTCCACCGACCTTTTATTGGCTTCGCTCGCGGAGGCACAGACATTAGACGATGAGTTTCCACGACACCGATCTTCTACCTCCCTCCGACTGCAACAAGTCAACTTTCCCGAAGACGATGTCACGCTCTGGTGCGATGTATCACACAACTGCACTCGTATATATGCTCCTTCACATCTACGGCGCACTGTTTTCGACACCCTCCACTCCATCTGCCACCCAGGCGTAAGAGCTTCGCAACATCTGGTCACTGAACGCTATGTCTGGCCGCGCATACGCGCTAACATTCGTGACTGGGTGCGCACTTGCACAGCGTGTCAGGGTATCAAGGTCCAACGGCACACCAAGCCGCCATTGGGCAAATTCCCTCTCCCTGATACACGTTTCGACAACATTCATTTGGACATTGTCGGGCTTTTACCTCCATGCCGGGGATATACGTATTTGCTTACGTGTATTGACAGGTACACTAGGTGGTCTGAAGCAGCTCCAATGCCTGACATCACGGCAGAAACAGTTTCTCGTACCTTTCCTGCTACCTGGATTAGCCGTTTCAGTGTACCATCAACGGTGACCACTGATCGAGGCAGACAGTTTGAGTCAGCGTTTTTCACCTCTCTCACATCTCTAGTGGGCTGTGCGCGCATTCGCACAACTGCGTATCATCCAGCATAAAATGGCATTGTCGAGAGACTCCATCGTCATTTAAAAGCAGCACTCGCCTCGCGGACGCACGCCGGGGATCGGATATCACACCTTCCCATCGTGCTTCACGGCCTTCGTTCAACACTTCGGCCAGAACTTGCCTGCTCTGTCGCCGAGATGGTTTATGGCTGCACACTTCGTTTGCCTGGAGACCTTGTCAGCACCGTTACTACGCAAAGTGTTTCGGATCCATCTTCTTTCGTCCAGCGTCTGCGGATCTTCATGCAAAACTTGCGCCCATCACCAACTTCAGCTCACACTAAGAACGACGTTTCTCTGCCGGCGAACCTGCATACATCTTCACACGTTTTTTTTTTTCGTGTTTACGCGTCTCGCCGTGCTCTTCAGCCTCGCTAGGACGGTTCTTTCCCAGTCATCAAACGTTCTGAACATCATTTTACAATCCTGCGCAATGGGCATGAAGCCAGTCAGCATTAAAAGGATCAAGTCGGCACCCATTCTGACAAGCTCCCTTTGATTGTTTTTTTCTCTGATGTGCCCACGGCCACTTCTCTGCAGGGGGGGGGGGGGGGGGGCATCTGTGGCGTACTTTTCTTCATCTTCTGGCACAACACTTGGGACATGAACTAGTAGTGGAGATTCTGCTAAGAAAAGAAGAAGAGGGAGTTGGAACGATGGCGGAGATGCATTAACAAACCGCGCTCTGTTTTGAGAATCGCTTTCTCAGAGTGCTACAACGCAAATGTGATCCACAAGAGCACTTTGCCACACGCGAGCATTTTATGCGGAAACGCAAGATTTCTTGAGTCGACAATTAGGTGAATGCTGTTCTGCAATCGCTAATGAAAATTTTCGAAGCTCTATGGCGACCTTGGGACTTAGGTTGCACTTCCTCGCGGCATTCCCTTGGTCTCGACAAAAAGTTTCAGTTAGTCGGTAGAAACTGCGATCCATATGTTTCCAGATGACAATGTAGCAGAAGGGCCGCGCAGATCTATGCAACTTGCTAGACGGACCTTAGTTGTGGCTCTATGGGTTCCAAAGGTCCGTGCAGCCGGCCTTGTAGGTGGCGTTTTTCGATGCTCGCAATCCCTGAATGATTTTAGATAATGGGCGACACTGCTATACAGACGCGAGAATTCCTATTTCCTGTGAGGTGCTGTAAGCATTGAGACGAATATCAAATGTCCAGCTGTCCGCTCGTGGTGGCGCGCCTATAATTTCTTTTCGCAAGTTCCCTGGCACGATGAGAATGTGCGCTGTACCTTGCGACGCAATGTTCTTTACGGGCACACCGTTTCGAAGGCAAAGAGATGGGAGGCTACTGCGGAGTATTTGCGGCTATGTATCGCGTTTTTCTTACGAATGACCAATGATGCGCAGCTAGTTAGGATGAGCGAGCTGCTCCTGTGCGAGACTACGGGTACTGATGGTTGCCGACGCTCTCGACAGGCAGTAAGCATGTCAGTGTTTCCAGCCTGCCATGAAAGCTACTGTGTAGCCGAACTCTTGCAATAATGACACGTGCTCTTGTTTTGGTTTATTTGTGGATCCTTTACATTGACACACACTGCATCACACCTCTGGAATAAAGTAGCTGCACATCTAAGAACACCACAACCATTTATCAGTTAAAAAGCTAACCGTCGTTCATTTATGCTCGATTCACTTGTTTAAGGAGAAAGGTTCTTAATCCTACCATTACGTCGTTCATTGTTTTTTCTCCTAGTATTGTATAAGAGCATTTACCATACAGGCCCCCTTCACAACTCCTACGAGGGTTATAGGGCTCTACCTTTATATTACAATCAATGTGTGCGTCTTGAAGTGACGGTTTCAGTTTCAGTTTTGGGGAGCGTCGTTATCACCTTCTTGTGATGTGCAGCGCAGGCTGCGCTTATCTCTCATGCTGCGTTGAGAATGAAGTCGATCCTTCTACAAACTTTTCATGCTCTACGCGCACATTTGTGGGCCTTCTAGAATCTCAGTGATAATACGTGAACGCGCTGTGAAGAGTATAAAAGCCTACGCATTTCACCGCTGGCATTTATTACCGCCGACTGACGACTGTACAAGACGCTATCGTCTCGAAGTGGTGATTTTCTTTGCTTCAGGGCACAGGTTCGCCCAAAAAACAGTTCGACTGACAACGATTTGAGTTCTGCTGCGGCCTTCACCATGACGACGGAGGTGACACCAGATGTGACGCAACCTCCAATGAGCAAAGTGTGAGAGTGAAGAAAAGGGAAATGAACAAGGGAGAAGGTAAAGCTTCGCGGCGGTACGGTATAGCAAGGAGGTGGGCAACGGAGGCGAAGGTAATGAAGAGGAAAAAAGGCGGGGAAGGCCACCACGTCCGCTGTGACTAGCATCACGCCCACTCATGAAAGCTGCACACAATTTTATATATCAGGTTCTCCCATAGTTTTCTCGTGAGAAGACCTTTTAAAGTTTTTTTGGCTTCAGTCCGCCAGTTGAAATCCGCATCGCGTTCTCAAGTAGAGCCAGCAAATGTCTAGGTTTCGGGGCTCCTGGAGGACGATAGCCGCCGATGAAATCACAAAGTGGAAGTTGATGGAGTGATGCACCGTATAGGGTCAGGCAGGTGTCCGTACAATACAGTAAAGACTGCAATTAGCTGCTGCAGCCGGGTTCTTCCACTGTCGCGCCGTCTTTGTAACCTCCGAGTTTCGCAGGTTTCGTTGTCAGCCAGTGCCGGGGCGTGCCACACATTCGCGTCTTCAGTAGATGCCACGTTGTGATCTTGTGTAGATGTGGCATAGACTTGGAAGAACACAATTTGATTTCACGAAACAATCAACTTTCTTTCTTGCACATCAGCATACCAAACTACACTCCGCTGTGGTGAGAGCAGAACAGGGATGAGAGAAGACAGCTCCGTAGGCCTCCGTCCAAAACAAGCCGCAGCGCTAGCCGCTCCGTTTACTTAGCCTATCTGCCACACTTAAGACAGACAGCACCTGCGAGCATGCGGCACGTTTGTAAACACATCCTCGCTCAGAGCCATGCGCATACACTCGCGGCAAATGTTTCGGTGCTGCAATGAGAGAATTCTGTTTTACTGGCTCACGGTTGTGCGTCAGCGCAGAAAGCGAAGACTAACCACAAGATTAAAACAGGAGCTCGTGTGGCAGTATGGCTACTACCATCATCCTTTAGTTTCCATCACTTAGTAAGTATGCCCAAACACTTACCACGATTTTAGTGTTGATATTTTGTTCCGTCGTGTCGTCGTTTTTGATTAGTCGTTTTATTATACTGCCATTTCTCTATTGTGTTATTACTACGACTACCATCATAAGCTTACTTCTACACATTACAGTTATTTCTTCCGAGTCTTTGGGCACTCAAGGCTTCTCGACCCATTTTTCTTGCATTTCTATTGTCATTATAAAAGTATAATGACAATCATGATCACCTATATATTGTTTACATTTTTCATGTGCATTCTTATTGATGGATTTATAATACTAGAACGTATGCAACAACCATAAGTTCTCTATTTTTCACCGCCTCACTTGTTTAGTGGGTGTCACGCTTGGCTGCTGAGTTGAAATATGCGAGTTCGATCCCAGCCGTTGTGGTCACATTTTCGATGCACGCAAAAATATAAGAGCCCCTGTACGGCGCGAAGCTGCTAGCACGTTAACGAACGCTAATGGTTGAAATTCCCGGGGTGCCTCATCATCAAATCGCGTCTTTGGGGCATAAAACCCAAGAACTTACAATGCCTTATTCATGGACACTGAAAGGGGTTTTCGATGCATCTCTCATCTCTTTCATGTTCATTATCCCGACTAATTTATTCACAAACATTGTTGCGTAACACTGTTTATTTTTCCTGTGTATATTAGCTCGTTAATGGCAATGGTCATTTCCTGGGTGGTTTCGAATGACGTTATCGTCATGAATTCTTTACACGCTTAAAACTGTTTTTGCTATTATTTGAATGACTTTGACGACGAAGTGACTTCAAATGAAGACATGTAGGGCTTTCGTATTAAAGAAAATATGTACATGTATACCTTGGTTGGACCGCATCGCATTCCGTCAAGCATATGGTGATATCTGCAGGTTGGAATTTCACTGATATCCGCGTATTCCTCTGTAGTATCTCCATCGTCATATTCATCTGTGGTTTCTGGTGACTCTTCGTCTTCTTCCATCAAGTTGTCAGAAATCTCCTGACTTGAAGAGCCGAACGTCTTCCAACAGCACAGTAGTTCGCATGGTAGCATGTCTTCCTCCTTCGGAAATACAGGAATGTCAAATATATCGCACCAACACCTCGTATTCAAATTCTCGAGAACAATTTAGTAGCCGTAGTGGATTCTCGCTGCTATATTTAGGACTCCGTTTCCCTTTAGAGTTAATAATTAGTCATCAGAGAAAAAAGAAAAATACAACAATCATCGAGGTATATTTATGATGGCTTATACTTTTACAGACTCCTGAGTGCATTTTACACACACACACGCACACAACACACAACACACACACAGGGCTGCTCTTCGCCATCGCAGAGAGAGAGAGAGAGAAATAAGGAAGGGAAGGCAGGGATGTTGACCAGTCATGAGTCCGGTTTGCTACCCTACACTGGGGGATGGGAAAAGGGGAATAAAAGTAAAGAGAAGGAGAGAGGGGGAATGCCTACAGGGCAGTGCTATACAATATCATAGGCGCTCGGCTAGGCCAGATGCTTTTAGAAAGGCCAAAAGCGCTTTCATTGCTTTCTGAGCCGTTGGACCGTGAGGACGGTATTCTAAGATTGTCTGTTCACAAAGTGGACGATCGTCGAGCTTTGTGAAGGACTCGGTCATAGGCAGTCGATGTTCCTCAAATTGTGAGCAGTGGCACAACAAGTGATCTATGGTCGCCATCGCAGACTATATGTTAAAGTACCAGGGCTGCTCTTCGCCATCGCAGACTCTCTTGACAATCGCAGACTATATGTTTAAGTACCAGGGCTGCTCTTCGCCATCGCAGACTCTCTTGACAATCGCAGACTATATGTTTAAGTAAGCTCCTGTAGTTGTTAATAATCAGCCAACATTGAAACATTGCTGTGAACAAAAAAACAGCACCCGGCAAAAGTCAAGCAAATGAGCAGTTTTCCCAAGCATTGCCTAAACATTTTGTGATATTTATAAAGCGATTGTACGTTTGCTGTTTGATGCACTAGCTGATGTGCACACTCCCGCCATGTTCCAAGTGTAAAGACAGCAGTACTTGTAAACAAATAAATAATAGTCCTACGGGGAAAATTGATACCATGGTAATTATTCACCCGGTGATCTATTTTCGTAGTAGGCGTAGAGGATTTAGGTTTTGTAGGCTTCTAGGAGAGGCTACGAGCGAGTGTGATGAGAATAACGACGTAGGGTATCGACACATGTTAACACATTGTCTTGTGGCTTTTCCAGCGCGGTCTGTTTCCGACGTTCTAAAACGAGGGCGCCAATGACGCGGCGCCAAGTACATATGTGTATAGTACAACAATGCCAGGAAAGACCAGGGCCACCTTCACATGACTGTTCATTCAGTACATTCCGCACAGTCTTCGTCAAACTTGGGATTCAAGTTTCTTTTTTCCCTTTTTTTTTCTTTTCTTCTTTTACGTACCTGTAGGTACTTTCCATCAACCCAAACATTTGTTTTTTCGCCTCTGTAGCGACTTTTGCTAACTTGCATCTTTCTTGAAATGTAGTGCACGACGGTCCTTCGCATGGGCGTCGAGATTCTCCACGCAAGTACAACTAGACTTTCCCTCCTCGCCCCAGCCTCAGGTAGCGAAAATTTCTTGAGGCCTCGACAACGACGTCACTCGTAATCATGTCGTGACGTTGGGACTTGAAACGCCAGTAATAAATAACTACCCCTCCACCCCTCGCCTCTCCGTTTCACCCCGTACGCCGCACCAGCATTTTGCTTCAGTGGTTGTGTGCAGCACTGATATGGCGATGATGATTGTGGTTCTTTTAAGGAAAGGGCGCTATTTTCTTCAGACGATGTCGGGAACACGGCTAAGCGTCTGTGAGGGGGGGGGGAGAGGGACTGAAAGAGATAGGAGAGAAAAGCCATAATGGAGGGCTTTGGAGGTTTTGACCACCTGGAGTTCGTTAACGTGCACTGACAATGCTCAGTACACAGGCATCTGGCATTTTCGCCTCCATCAAAAGTGGGACCGCCGCGGCCGGGATACCAACCTTTTTCCCTTTTTTTTTTGTGGAAGCCGAGCGCCATAGGCACTGCGCCATGGCTACACTGCCACATACTAAAGCGATTCCCCTGCAGCGTGCTACCGAGGCGGAATGCAGACACGAGGCTTTTTACAGCCTAGTCTTTCATTGCCGAGGCATGCCGCTCTCACGTGATAGTCTTGTTGTGTACTCCCCAAGCATAGTTTCATCCCGACCGCATTGTACATGTACGGAAAATGTTCTAGGGGCCAAGCTCCTCAGGGCCTAGCCTTGTGGTCCTCTGCGTCAGTCAGGCTACACAAAACCTAAACCGAAACTGAACAGCTGCACAACAAAAAACGAAAACACCTGTGCATAAAACCGAATTTATGTGTACGCCAATCAACCATATGTCAGCACAGTACATGATACAAAGAATACACCAGGGGCACTGCGCTACAAAATCCAGATCCCTAACAAGAACCACAATCGTCATCATCATCATCTGTACCAGCTCACAAGGAACAAGAACGCGAACTCGTCCGCGAGAGACAACTCCTATGCAGGCAGCAGCTGCTAGCGACATTCTTGATTGAAAAAAAAAACGACTGCTCGCGCTGCACAACCGTTCACCGGCCACCCCATAGATGCAGGTGCTGGATCTTGAACAGCAATGCAGCGCCAGTGGGAGATTTCTCTTGTGCGGAGTCCAACAATGAAGCTTCGCAGCGTGCGCGTTAACTAAATGTAATCCGGAACTCGGCACGATCTACGGCATGGGAGCGCAGGTGCCTCTTAAAGACAGGAGCATGAATGACAACGCGTGTGTAAATATAAACACGCGTTGTCACTCATTTACATGCGTGAGTGGGTAATGTCACGGGTAATTTGGGGTAACACCGAACAATCCCCAGTGCTTCGCTCACTCGTCATGCTTCACTTCGTGGAGATTCGTGCATCTTTAAACACCGTACCGATGGGAAGTTGTCATCTCCGAGGAAGGTTTTCTTTCTGTTTCAATTGGGAAGCAGCCATCCAATATATAACCTAGTAGTTATGACAATTGTCCACAATATATATATATATATATATACAGTGATTTTATTCAACACTTTTTCACCGTGAGTCGATCGTTCTGCCTTATATATATATATATATATATATATATATATATATATATATATATATATATATATATATATATATTGTAATAAACGAGACGTAGACACAGCGCCTTAGCTGCAGGCCGGTTGTTCTATTCTGCTCTTCGTCTTTCTCTGCTTCGCCTCGTCGTTTCCCTGCGCGCCTAGCCCGAGCGGCCTAGACACAGCGAGCTGTTGGTTATTGTACATTACACTCGGCCACGACTGCGAGTGTCCGTAACGGCCGAAACTTTCTCTCTCTCTCTCTCTCTCTCTCTCTATATATATATATATATATATATATATATATATATATAATTTTCACATGTTTTGCCCACCACACTGTGCAACACGTGTTGAGGCGCAAAGAAAATTTGAAAGTTGTGTGCTTATGTACCTATCATATGTCGGTTATGTTTGCGCATTCTTTTGTGACAAACTGTCAATTTTTATTCGATTGTACTAGCTGTTGTACTAACACTAGGACACGTGAGCCCATAAAACCACTTGCATTGCAACAGACCTATTTACTCAGACCAAGACTGTGCCACGTCCGAAACATTAGGAAAGACATTAGCCTCTTCAATGTGCCGTACCTGCCAGTTCACTGAATATATATATATATATATATATATATATATACATATATATTGACGCGTGCATTCAGCGAAGAAAACAAAGACGATGAGGGTTTTTAGCACGTTCCTTCTAGTGGGGCACGTGCACAGCGGGGTTAGAAGAAGAAGACGTTTTTGGAATAGAGCTCCAACAAGCTGTCCTGCGTTTCTTGTCTGTTTCTTGTCGTGCTGTAACGCGACACTGGTGGAGGTTCGGGGTACGGAAACCTGCCTGATGCTCCAGACTCCATCGAGAAGCCGCTCATCTAGCCCAGACCTATCGTCTCCGACTACAACTCCCGTGCATCGCTTCAGTCGGCGCTTGCTGGGCCTTGCTCCGGAACTCGCACCCTTACAGCAGCACTCTTCGGGACATCGCCCACATCTGCCAATGGCTAACGCCAGCCCGACACAGGCTCCTACGGGGATCTTTGCGCCGCTTCCATCACAGGTGACGCTTCATCAACCGCTTGTCCCCGACCGCTTTCGCGGTGGCGCGCACGAAGATGTAGAAGATTGGCTTGACCACTACGAACGAGTCGCCAAGATCAATCAGTGGTCGGCTCAAGAAAAGCTCTCCCGTGCGTATTTCGCCCTTGAGGACAGCGCCCGCACATGGTTTGAGAACCGCGAGGCCACCATATCTACATGGAATGAATTGCGAGAGCAACTCATTGACACTTTTGCAAGTATCGATCGACGGGACCGGGCCCAGCAGTTACTTGAATTGCGTATTCAAAAGCCGAATGAAAGTGTAGCCATGTTCGCTGAGGACATGGCCCGTCTGTGTCGCAGGGCTGACCCGAACATGCCGGAGGATAAGAAGTTGCGCTACCTCATGCGCGGGGTGAATGAACAATTATTCGCCGGACTTGTACGCAATGCACCAAACACCGTGGCTGATTTTATAAAGGAAGCCACAGCTATCGAACGAGCGCTGCACCAGCGTTGCCGACAGTATGATCGCTTATGCACCAGCACCCCGACCAATGCCGCCGCCATGACTGTGGATAATCAATGTTACCTGCGTGATCTCATTAGGGAGATCGTCCGAGAAGAGTTGCAGAAACTCTGCACTCCGATGACGGGCGCACCTGTGGCATCAGTCGCCCAAGCAGTACGGGACGAGATCAGGCAAGCGTTCTCGACAGTGGACTATGGTCAAGAGCACCACCCCATGACATACGCCGCCGCTGTCCGGAGTCCACCAACCGTCACGCCGTACTGCCAGCCACCGACGGCGCCTCCGCCGCAACCGCATGAAGACGCTCTGAGACGTCCCCCCACCATGCCGATGTCGCCATACCAACCGCCATTCGCTATGCCTTGGTCGCCACCACAGGAGGAACCTTCGGGACGCCCGCAGTTTCGAAAAACTGACGCATGGCGCACTACCAATCGCCGGCCACTCTGTTTCAACTGTGGCGTCGCCGGTCATGTTGCTCGCTATTGTTGGTACCGCGACGCATCACACCGACCACTTAGGTTCGACGCACATCGCCGCACCCAGGATGACTACATGACACGCCGAGACGATGCCGCTTTTTCAGGAGCCCCAGTAGCCCGCTTCCCCAACGTCGAGTCTATGCCGAATAACCAGACCGACTTCGGCCGCCGGTCACGCTCACCGTCTCCCGTTCCTTCGTCGTCGCCCAGTCGGCGTACTTACGCGGAGCTCCGGGGACGAAGGTCGCCTAGCCCACGCCGGGGAAACTAAAGGCGGCGACCTCTGGGGGCAAGGTTGCAGGCCAGCCGCAAGACGATAAAAAGTCCCCCATTCTGCCGCTTCAAGACGCCGCGACGCCGACAAGCCACACCTCAGACGAAATTGTGAGCGCTGACCTTACTGTTTTTGTTGATGGCCAGCAAGTAACAGCCTTGGTGGACACAGGTGCCGATTTTCCATAATGAGTCAAAACCTCGCCATTCGTCTCAAGAAAGTGAAAACGCCGTGGACGGGACCCCTTATAAGGACTGCAGGCGGCCAGTTATTGATGCCTGTCGGAAGATGTACAGCGAGAATCGGCATAGAAGATTCTTCTTTCGTGGCCACATTTATAGTCCTTTCGACGTGTTGTAAAGACTTAATTATAGGGATGGACTTTCTAAGAGAGCATGGTGCGGTCATCAGCATTCCAGACCGTGTGGTGTCATTTCAACAAAGCCCCGATTTCAATGATTACTTACCACCGCAACGCAACTCGTTGCGCCTGAGTGATGATGACGTGGTCGTACCGCCGATGTCATGTGCACTTGTTTCCGTGGTGTGCGACGTACCATTTGATGGTGAAGGCGTGGCAGACCAATACGCTCGCTGCTGTTTACTCACGGCATTTCAGTCGCGCGAGGCATCGTCAGTGTCACTGCTGGGCGGACAAATTTATTATTAACTAATTTTAGTGCTGAGCGCCGGCGCCTTCCAAAAGGCACGGCAGTCGCTTACCTTGATGATATCGCAGATGTCGGAGAAGCCTCCTTATCGGTACTTGACGAAGCACCCAAACCAAGTTCAGTACCCGTTCTTGACGTCAGCAACACACTGCCACAGGACGAGCGGAAGAGGCTTCTCGAACTGGTAGCGGAGTTCCAGGACTGCTTCGCATCGGCATCCAAAGTCGGCCGGACGCCCCTGACCCAACACAGAATAATTACCGAGGATACAGCGAGACCAATTCGTCAGAACCCTTATCGTGTGGCTGCGAAAGAACGTGAGGCGATACAACAGCAAGTAGCTAAAATGCTTGAGGATGACGTCATCCAGCCTTCAAAAAGCCCCTGGTCATCGCCTGTAGTTCTGGTCAAAAAGAAGGACGGCAGCCTGCGCTTTTGTGTTGATTATCGAAAGCTTAATCAGGTGACCAAGAAAGATGTGTATCCACTCCCTCGTATCGATGACTCACTCGATAGACTTCGAAACGCCCGTTACTTCTCTTCAATGGATTTGAAGAGCGGATACTGGCAAATCGAGGTGGACCCAAGAGACCGCGAAAAGACCGCTTTCGTGACACCGGATGGACTATACGAATTTAAGGTCCTCCCCTTCGGCTTATGCTCAGCGCCCGCGACGTTTCAAAGACTGATGGATACTGTTCTTTCGGGCTTGAAGTGGAAGACATGCCTGGTGTATCTGGACGACGTTATAGTGTTCTCGGCGACCTTTCACGAGCACCTTGAACGGCTCAAAGCAGTTTTACAAGCCATACGGTTCGCTGGTCTCACACTCAAGCCAGAAAAGTGCCACTTTTGCTTTCAAGAACTGCAGTTTCTCGGTCACGTTGTCAGTCAAGCAGGCGTTCGCCCGGATCCCGACAAAGTCGCCGCTGTTGCAAACTTTCCTGTGCCGACTGACAAGAAGGCTGTTCGACGCTTTCTTGGCCTCTGTTCTTATTATCGACGGTTCATCGCAGACTTCGCACGTATTGCGTCTCCGCTAACTCAGCTCACGAGAGACGACGTTGCGTTTGTGTGGAACAACGAACAGGAAACTGCTTTCAATGATCTCCGCCAACGTCTACAAACGCCGCCAGTGCTTGCCCGTTTCGACGAGACAGCCACTACGATGCTACACACCGATGCCAACAATGTAGGCCTGGGAGCTGTGCTTGTGCAGTGGCAAGATCATACGGAAAGAGTCATCGCCTATGCAAGCCGCACACTGACGCGAGCGGAGGCTAACTACTCAACAACCGAGAAAGAATGTCTCGCAGTAGTATGGGCGATTATGAAATTCCGTCCGTATTTGTACGGCCGTCCCTTCAAGGTCATTAGCGACCACCATTCCCTGTGCTGGTTGACACGCCTTAAAGATCCTAACGGACGTCTAGCGCGTTGAAGTCTGAGGCTCCAAGAGTATGATCTCACAGTCGTCCACAAGTCGGGGAAGCGCCATACGGACGCGGACTGCTTGTCCCGATCGCCCATAGAATCGGCTGCTCTGCCAGATGATGACGAGACAGCATTTCTTGGTGTTCTGGACACGTCCGCCATTGCGCAGCAGCAACGTGAGGACCCAGAGTTGCTTGAACTAATTCATTACTTGAAAGGAAAATCTCCGAAGGCGCCCAAGATTTTCGCGAGGCTGTTGTCGTTTTGTTTAAGAAGCGAAGTTCTCTACAAAAGGAACTTTTCATCGATCGGTGCCACCTATTTGCTCGTCGTTCCTACGGCTCTTCGTCCTGAAGTACTGCGAGCATGTCACAACGAAGCGACTTCAGGTCACCTAGGCTATACGCGAACCTTGGCCAGAGTGCAGCAAAGGTACTACTGGCCCAGACTCAACGCTGCCGTGAAACACCACGTACGCGCATGTCTCGATTGTCAGCGGCGCAAGTCTCCTCCGACTAAGCCAGCCGGCCTGCTGCAACCCGTGCAGGTCCCACGAACACCATTTGACCAGATTGAAATGGATATTTTGGGTCCGCTTCCAACATCTACCGCAGGGAATCGCTGGGTTATCGTCGCGACCGATTACCTGACGCGTTATGCGGAAACGAAGGCCATTCCGAGAGGTACAGCAGCGGAGGTGGCACAGTTTTTCATCGAGAACATTGTACTAAGACATGGCGCACCTACGATAGTGATAACAGATCGAGGAACTGCATTCACGGCGGCTCTGTTACACCACGTTCTGGCGCTCAGTGGGACGGCTCATCGCAAAACAACCGCATACCACCCACAAACCAATGGGCTCACAGAGCGCCTAAACAAAACGCTTGAGGACATGCTTTCCATGTACGTAGACGTTGAACATAAGAATTGGGACGAAATCTTGCCCTACGTGACGTTTGCGTACAACACGGCTAAGCAGGAAACAACACGCATGACTCCGTTCAGCCTCGTTCACGGGCGGGAGGTACGGACGATGCTGGACGCGATGCTACCACACGAATGTGACAACTCTGCAACGGACGCCGATATATTTACGCAACGCGCAGAACAAGCCAGGCAGCTCGCTCGCCTGCGGATTCACCAGCAGCAAGATTATGATGCAGGCCGCTATAATGCTCACTGCCGAGTCGTAACATTCGAAACCGGCGACAGAGTGTGGGTTTGGACACCCATACGGAAACGTGGATTGTCTGAGAAGCTATTGCGAAGATACTTTGGACCTTATCGTGTATTGCGTCGCATTAGCGACGTCACCTACGAGGTCGTCCCAGACAGTCCTCATTCTACGAGACGCCAACAGCACCGTCCTGAACTTGTGCATGTAGTGCGTATGAAGCCGTACGTCGGCGAGTGAAAGTGCGCCAGACTCCGGCTCCCACGTGGCTATATCTTTAGATTAGCATCGGGGCGACGCTCTTTTAGGGAGAGGCCAATGACGCGTGCATTCAGCGAAGAAAACAAAGACGATGAGGGTTTTTAGCGCGTTCCTTCTAGTGGGGCACGTGCACAGCGGGGTTAGAAGAAGAAGACGTTTTTGGAATAGAGCTCCAACAAGCTGTCCTGCGTTTCTTGTCTGTTGTAACGCGACAATATATATATATATATATATATATATATATATATATATATATATATAGATACAGAAACACTACTGTAAAGATTTTTCATCAGACTCACCCTGAACACGCTTGCGTTTTTGTCCGGGTATATCAATTTACACATCTCTACACACACACATATATATATATATATATATATATATATATACAGAAACACTACTGTAAAGATTTTTCATCAGACTCACCCTGAACACGCTTGCGTTTTTGTCCGGGTATATCAATTTACACATCTCTTCTTCTGTGACGTTTTGTCCTGGATATAACATATTTCTGTAGCTTGCTGCTGTGCTGACTGAAATGCATGAGTCAGGCAGTCTTCTGCGTAAGAAGTCGACAATATTTTTGGAGTATTTATCCCTTTTCTTACCACTTCAAGGATGCCTCCAACACTTTTCTTTAAAAAGTAGTAATAAAAGGATGCCGAAGAGCCTTGGACGCTTCTATAGGTGAGCGAAATACTATTGCCCTGCACTCTCCAGGGAATGGCGACTGCATGTAAACATAGCTGGAAGCGCCCGCTCTTCTCTCGACGAAATTTTGTACTAGTATTACTACCTCACTGGGGCACCGACTTCATCGCTAAAAGCAGAAATGTCACTGACTGATGTAATGATCACGGAAAGAATATATGCTGTGATATTGTTATGTCCGGTGTTGTCGTGGGCCCCAAGTCGTGCGCGCCGGGCGCGGCAATCTAAAAAGCATAGACAGACTGGAACGGTTAAAAACGCGTTTATTGCTACTCGTATTGAGGCGGCAGCTGAACTGCCGGTGAAGACGATCTGTGGCTCGTTTGTGGCGAGAGGGGGGAAGGGGGCGTAGTCAACAACCGGTCATGACGTGACAGCATGCGTGAATCTATGCCTTTTTTTCAATGATAAATTCTTTAACAGGCGTCTGCATCATGTAAACTCACGCATGGGGGTACACGCGTTCATCGTGATGTGGGGTATGCAGGTACGATATGCACGCCATAGCGAATATTCATCTTCCGTGCGTTTCTTTTCTTACCGAGTAAGGTCCACGCAAAAGCATCCCAAGGTAACTAGCAACGTAGACACCTAAAGTTCCTTCCTTACTGTTTCCCTCTTTACACCAACTACTATATGGCTCTGCACGTTCATTATGCGTAAAAAAGCAGCGGCGTAACATGGAGTTTTTCATCAAAATGAGATTAAGGAAAGGAGTTGATAATCTTACCTGAGAAGAAAGCTGATTTGTTGATTAGTGCATTCTGACAATATCGACTTGTTTTTCGTGCCTCTATGCATGTAGGACATCAGGTTTCCGTTTTCAAGAGAACAATTTTCTGCTCCCGGACAACCATCATGGTCACTCCCCAACCTTGGAAAGAGTAACGTTGTAAGGGTCACTACACAACAAAATAGAAAAAAAATGCTGCGTCATATCAACTAAGAGTTCGGGCTTTCTATCTGGAAAATGTAAATAATGAATTGACGTATCAATCCGAAACCATGTATAATGCCACCCTCACCAGATATACTTATGGTCTCGATTCTCCACTATTCACGACTGCTTTCTTTCCCCCGCTTTCTGCTATCAATTGAGCCTGTCCGCGCACGGAGATCACAGAAGAGAATTCGAAACAATGTTCCCAATAATAGTGAGCCGCGCCGACCCTCAAAGAAGGCAGCCGTTTGCATCGAAATTGCTACTTGAGTTTTATATTTTGGTGCGGTATGCGTACAGGGGGAAAACCGGGTTCAGAATAGCTGATATGTTCAAGGCCCACAACTGTCGTAGCATTTCGAGTGAGGCGAAAATATTGTAGATCCGTATACTGCTCGACGTTAGCGCATGCGCTAAAGGAACCAGAAGCGATGAAATCGTCCGAAGCCCTCCACAATAGCCTGCCTCATATCTATGTCGTCCTTTTGGCACCTAAATCACAGCGAGAAATGTTACTTGTATTATTATTAAACAGTTGGACATGCCGTGCGTGTCATGGAAGCATAAACACGATCTAGTGTCCCTCGAACAGTTCTCGCTCTTACAATGCCAATATGAAGGAAAGAGGGGGCAGAAGTTATAGAACTATCTATGCTCACTCTCAAGTTATAGCCTCTCTAAAAGTTATCCTCTAGTCTGCTCCATTCTTAAGCGTTCAAGGAAGCAGTTCATATCAAGCCACCGTGCATCTTAACCTACGCACTCTTCACGTCCTACACATATTGCCTCTTAAGACCAGGGTACGTTGCGCGTTAACACAAATGTTTGAAAGCTAGTGCTGAACATGCAAGTTACCCTGTCCCTAATCCAACAGGAATTGATTCATGGTAGTTCAATGCATCACCCGATCTCTCTCGCCCAGGTTAAGGAAACTGCGAATGCTACATAACGGGAACCGCCGTCCCAGCCTCATTTGAGCTCCAGAAGACGCGGCGTACACCATTGAGCGACGATTCAACTTGGTGTAATGTTTCACTCATTTCGTGACACTCCCAGCACGTAGACTGTCTTACGTGTGCATTTAAAAGCCAACTCTGGCGAGTTTTTGTCGAACATGTCATCGTAACGGCGATCGCGAGGCGCATCTTTCACACTCCTGATAGTATAAATGCTCAGCGAATGGTAAAATAATTCCTAATGAAGAAAACCGCGAAAACGAAACCCATATCCAGGCAAACAGTTACGTAAGTGAGTCAACCGTCCTTTTGCATGGTGGAACAACGCGTACGCGCTTCCTTTGGCGGTATTGTCGCAGAGGTTGGCGGAGTGTGCGGATCTCGTAGGCCATGGTATGTTACCGGTATGCTTCTTTCACTTTGCGGGTAATTACGTGTACATACAGTGCGGTCAACAATTTCAAAAAACCACGCAAGCGGCTTGAGGCATTTTCATTTCATTTCATTTACTTGGGCAGTTCACAAAATGTCCAAATAAATGGGCATTAACGCCCACGAAGGGAGCAAAATGAGTGTCGGTCTCCTTACTTGGCCCACTCCTCGTGAGACACTTCACGGAGGCAGAGTAAGTGAACACATAGAAAGACAAAACAATGCACACAGACAATAAATAATCCAGAAATGAAAAAAATATAAGAAAAGCATGCAAGAAGAGCTGTTCGTCATCGAGAATTACAAAATATGCCATCAGCACCACTATATATATATATATATATATATATATATATTCAAATACATGCCGATTGAAATGCAATAAGGAAAGCAATGAACACATTAAAGACATAAAACTAACAGGGATATACGTAAACCTAACATAAATTTACTGGAAAACCCTAGCAGTGAGGTAACCTTGTCACACTGAACTCCTGCAAGACCTTGTCACGGTGACACCTAAAACAACGGCGGATATTTGCGGTTTCTCTACAACATCTTATTAATACTTCCGACACGCGCCGATGGGCTGTCTCAGCTATCTCGCCCTGGGCTTTCAACTACTTCACGTATGCGTTATGATAATCCAACTGAATTTGTGTTCCTCGTTGCCATAACAGCATCCCCAGACTATTTTAACAGGACATCAGACAAATAGCTATTACTTAATAGCCATGCAACTTTTACACTATTATTTTAAACGCAAGACTTTCAATGAAGGAGTGAGTGCTTAGTAGTACGCAGGCGATGAATAGTAATGAGTACCGCTGTTTTAATTGCTGATGCTCCTGTTACATTTGAAACGGCGCAGCTGCACATAAAAGAAACTCCGAGTGAGGGAATCATCCCCTAATATTAGCCATGGAACTAACGTGTGCAGATATCCTCATCGCAGGCGGTAATTGCGCGTGTGTGCAGTGTATGCGCAGTATGCATGAGCCCTTCCCTCCACCTTCGGAAGCTCATCCTCTCGCCGCCGCCGTCGAATCTGTAGTGCTCCGATTCGTCTGCTGAACCTAGACGTGTCCTCACAGACCTATATAGTGATGGACTTTGGGACAGCTTCACAAAAGGAGCATAAAAGAAAGAAAGGCTGCACCTCCACAGTAGTAGTCAATCTCCGGTCTGTCACATTGATGCACGCGCGTTTTGTTTTTTGATTTCAGCGCCCGGCTCACCCCTGGCGTTGTATTGATCTGCTGCTGTTTACGCTTTACGTCAACTCGCCTTTTCAGCTGACCCTCTTCGATCGAAGCAGACACTGCTGAATCTTCACGTTAACACCCTTATGTAAGCGCTCCAGGCTTGAAAAATGTAAAGCCGTCTCGGACGCCTGCGGAGTCTGAGCAGCCAGCGGAACTAGGCGCAACTATCTCAACTTCTGTATCATGCCATGTAGCACGACAAAAATCACCATCCATCTGAGGCAGCACTAGGCTGCGAACAAGAGTGTAGGTTGTCAGTAGAGGGCAAGTGCGGGTCTGCTTTTCCCGTCTGCGCAACTCGATACCTTTAGTTCTTTGTTTGATTCTTTTTTTTTCGGTCCCTAAACGACAGGTCTCTGAAGAGCGCCACGTTAGTGGACGAGTGCGCAGTGTGACATTAGCGCCCTTAAACCTACCACGCAACGACCATTGATGATGCACGCGTGGACTACAGGCGTGAAAAAGGCTGAAAGGGCGAAAAGCATGGCCGTTGCTCATACTTCGCTGTCGTAGTTCATTCAGTCTGAGCCATTGGCGTGTTTCGTAGGATTGTTTTAACCAGGTAATGTCGCTGGGACAGGACATCTCAACACGTGGTAGATTTTTTCTCATATCTCGCGCACTTGCTTAGGTGCAGAAAAAAATTGAAAGCAAGGCACCCATTCTGGGAGGAAATCCCTGTTGTGGACAATGTTTATTATTCGTTGTGCTTTGCAGTTACCACACTGACAGTTTCGCGTTTAAAGCAACTGTCTGCAACTTTGCTAATAAGTGATATTTTATTGCCTGGGGCCTCTAAAATATTCGCGGATGGCGAAGACGACAGTAAACAATACTGAGCTAGTTGTATCCTCGAATGGCTCAAGTGAGATTTTAAACAGTCGGGATATATTAATTGAAGCAACCTGCACGCTTGCAATCGTTCATTTCCTAGTGACTCATTTAAATTACGTTTGCCATAGGAATTAGAGTCCGCCATTATCACGGTGCCCTCAGCCTTCGCTTTTCTTAATATATATCTCTTTCATTCATAGTCTGGCACTAAGAACAAACATGAAACGCTAGTCTAGAAAGCATCATTGCATTCTGAATGAAAGCACCTGTTAGGCCTTCTAGAGGCAGTAATCTTCAGATATTAATTCACGTGGTCTTAGAGATCTTGATGAATGAGCTGTGTTAAGTGATTCTTGCAAAGTGCTTACAAATGCCCAATTTCATGGGCCATTGTTATGAGTCCGGTGAAGCCTTTTGGTGTGTCTTCTCCAATAGCGACGTTTTGCGACGTACAAACTCCACCAATTTCAGTCATACCTGAAAGCATTGTTTGATGAGTTCTAGGCTTACTTTTCCAGGCGGAAGAGTGACACAGCATTAAATGAAGACATCAGTGTGCCCCAGAATTAGCAATGTAAAACAATCTGTCACTGCTATAAATATTCAGGCGACGCTAACTGCTTTTAAAAGCATCACCGTTATTCTACGAACTTATGGCAACAAGGCTTTCAAAAGCACATCAAGGAACCCATCCAATCTAGCATGAATGTGTAAGAACTGACAAACGTTTAGTACAAGTGAATTCACGCAATAATCTCTGATGACTTGGCAGTGCAAATCTCATTGCAGGAGCGGACAGATGAAGCTTCAATGTTGGGCTCCTGTAAACACCAGCGCAGAGGAGCCTAACATCTGTATTACAAAGCGTTTGGATTCTTGGTTTATATCATAACAGTGTATAAAAATCTTTGCCGCGCGCTGGCTTTGTTACGTCGATCCTCGCAACTCACATGCTTATCGAACGACTTTAAATATTATCATTAAGGCATTAATTTTCCGACCTCTGATCTTAGTGTCACATACTATGAAAGTTATACGGCAGCAGTCGATGAAACTTTTGTTGGCATTTGTCCGTGGCCTGTTTAAAGACTGCAATTCCCCGTTACTGGCCCCTCCCTTTTTTATTCTTTTCCGCTCTTTATTCGATCTTTATTTCCATTTCCCCAGTGCAGGATAGCACACCGGAAGTCAAGTAAACCAGCCCCCATTTACTTCTAGCCTTTTCTTCCCCCTTTCCCTCTCTGCTGTCCCATATGCGCACGTAGAAAGCACATATTACAGTGGAACGTGCGTGTGGCATGTGACGGCAAATAATACCCGCTGTAATAACATAAAATTGATAGTCTCATTCCACGTTCATATGCGGAAATTATGCTTATGAATACTTCTGTCTAGAAAGGTTCGCTTCTCTTCGTCAGTCTGAATGTGCATTTTTAAACATAATCATATACAACCCTCCTAGAAAAACGTTGTAAAATTTCTCGGAAGGAGAGTGTCATGCCGCAGCCTATGCCTACCGTGTTGAAAGCTGGCAATGGCGAGAGCAGCAGCTGCGATTGCGGAGAGGCACAGAGAAAAATGTACTCGACGGGGCTGCGGTAGGAGAAATGGGGATGCTCGAGCACACTAGTGGCCATGTAGGCCTGAAGGACATCGCCCTCGGAGATCCAGGTTTGAGAAAGCTGCCCGGGTGAACCTTCGGCCAGACCCCTCACCCGTTGCTCTCCTGTAGGCGCCTGCAACCAATGTGCTCACTACTTCCTTGGAGCAAGTCGCTGGCCAATCCTGCTTTTGTACCTGCTTCCTTTCAGCGTCTGATCTGCCCCAGTCGCTCAGATTTCGGCAAGTTGCCTCACCACACCTACTGCGTCGACGAACATTGTAGCCATCACCAACTGGTGCTGCCGAACACGACGAGAACGTGAGCGAGAACATGAGCTCGTACTATACAAGTTTTTATGTGTACTTTGTCATTTCATTAACTTTTCGTGATTGAGACGTGCTCTATCGCCGTTTCCGCGCAGACATTTGGAACCTGTTAAGATTGAGGGCATGAACTGCGTAATTCATCGCTTTTATCCGTATATACCCATCCTCAAAGTCATCATTATCATTTAGCTGGCTGGTGTTCGCTTGCTTGCTCACGCTGCTGCGTTGAAGTACAAGAGTTCTGCCATCGAATCGGACGTCCAGTTACAAGTGGTGGACCATGCATGGACACCGTCGTCCTCCTGCTCCACCATTATTTACAGGAGCTTCGCTCTGGTCGACGCTAGCACTTGCGAACAACCGTCGTGGCACTAAAACGCGTGCCGACTACTGAAACCCTTCGGGATGAGCTATCTGAGTCTGCTAAGATTGAGGCTTGGGCTAGGTGTTCATAGTTGGAATGAACCAAAAAGCATCAATAACAAGGCAACAACCAGCGTATCATCCAGAAAATAATCTGCTTACCGAGCATTTTCATCGAACTCTATTGGACATGATCTTCAAGTATGTTCAAGCCGACCACAAATTCTGGGGCAGCGTACTTCCGTTGGTCACGTTTGATTATAACGCTCCCGTTCAAACCACAACGAGCTATAGTCCATTTTTCGTCATAAATGATTGGGCACTCTTTTCTTTTTTACACGACATTCCCCCCCTCGCCGCTCCTGCCATCATTTCCATCCGCATCTCCTCCAAGAGGCTTAGCCACCCGCGTTGCCCACTCCCCGCGATGTTGCACGCTAGCACCTCTACAATTCAAGATAAGAGTAAAATGCACGGTGATTTGATGCGTCGCGTTCTTTCGTCCCTCGCAGGCAGCGAGTTCCGTCTTTGGGCACATCTTCGTAGACTGGGGCTCTGTGAAAATTTTCTTCACAGGTATCTCGGACACTGCATCCTGCATGAATGAACATCTCGGGTCACTATTGCGTGGCTCCTGTTACTACGGCTACGGACCAATGTCTACGCATCACCGAAATTGCTCACGCATACTGCCGTTTCTTCGCCGTCCATGCTGTTTCTAGTTTGTTGTCTTCATGAGCGCTTTCTCAAATGAGGGAAGCTAGTGTGAGCGCTGGTCATGATCACCTCTGGTCATGATGATAATTCATTGGCAGCATGGTGTTTGTTGCTTGCTTGCGCTGTGGCATTGGAATACCAAAGCATTGAGATAAGCCTTCCAATGTCGTGAGGGCATCTTTCGTCGGTGGCTACTCGTTGCAATCTATCAATGTGCGCCTCTACCTCACTGCTAGCTTTATTAAATGCTCAAGTGGGCTTGTGTAGGTTTCAGTACCCTCGTTCGCTGGCATTTTGATGTGTTGGTCCGTTTGTGACTGCTTCACCTGTTTACAGATATTCTTGCACGCGTGCCCGCAGCTCAAGGAGCTGGTGTTCTCCGGCTTGCGACTCCACCTCTCTACCGTGATCGTCTTTCGCAGCCTTGAGCCCTAGTGCAACCTTTCGCTTTAATTTCTGCTCTTTCACACAGTGCGAGTGCGGTACACATCACCGTTTTTTCGTTCATTTTCAAGCATTTCACAACAAAGCGAGACTCTCGAAAGCTGCTACGAAAACTTAGTACTGTCGCGTACGCTAGAAATGTAGGGAGAGGTTGCGGACCGTCAGAAATGCCGAATGTCGGCGTGGTGATTGTTAGGGCTGATAACCACACATAAATTAAAATAATAATCTTATAAGACACTTGACAAGCAGGTGATTGATATAGCAGTCGTTAAGTAAGGAACGTACTACACAGTCGAGGTCCCCATGCTATGATTTCATCTTCATGCTCACTTATCCGCCGTGTTCAGTGACACGAGTCGGTGATTGGGCGATGCGGTCACTTGGACGAATAGAATGAGGTGACATGAATTGCCCAGACATTGGGGAAGCCGCAGTAGCGAAACGCGGCACGGCAGGAAGACTGACTGGCCGGGAACCGAAGGGTACCATGCGCTCGCAGTGGTCGCACCATCACACGCGTCCAAAAAGCCCAACCACTCAGGATACTGCCCAGATGTTCACCCACGTAGCCCTCTTCAACAACATTACCCGAATGCCGTGTGCTACAGGCTCCCGTGGGCTCCACTACCCTCGTGCTTTTAATATATATATCTTAATTTCTCCTTTAGGCTACGTGGCGCTCTTTCTGTGTACCTGACGCTGCATACAGGTAGCTGCTGTCGGAATCGTTGGAATTTACCAAACACATTATCTAGATTATATCAACTGCTGTTTTTGCAGTACTCTCTTAAGTGAAGCTCCAAAATTATTGAACTAGATTGTCCCGAAGCAAATACGCAGTCTTGTGGTACATTTAAATTTTCATCACCCAACTTTCTTCCACCACTAAAATATCCTAATAGAAAAAGAACGTTTCAGAAAGCGGTGTCAAGGAAGGCTACACTATAGGGAAAGCTTTGCTGAAAGGCAAACACTTGTTTAGACGCGACGCCTACTCGACGATCGGCCACTTTCTGTGCAGATGCTGCTTGGACACTCTTCTCATCGCTCGTCGGCACTCAAGGCACTAGGAGGACTTTTGCGCTTTTTGAAGACGACGGGCTTGCGCGAACGCATTTGCCTGTTGGACTTGTCCTACAACATCTTTTTCATTATTCCCCTTCTCTCTCTCCCATCTTTCTATTCCCCCTTCCCATTCCCCCCGTGAAGGGTAGCCAACCGGACGCCTTTCTGGGTAACCTCGCTGCCTTTCTCTTTTTCCCCTTCCTTCTTTCCCTTGCTGGATGTTATTTGCAGTGCCGTAAAGCATCCGTACCGCAATACGTGGTCCGCAGTGGTTTAGTGCTAAAGAAATCTCTACCATGTTGAATATAAGTAAGCTCACCTTGAACATCCGCGTTAACCGTGCCATTGACAGTGTACATCAAATCAGCGCTGAAAAAAATAGCAATTACCTTGGGTTATGATACGTGTCCTCTATTTTCAATATGTCCGTAGCTGCTCTTACCAATGTACAGAAAATACGGAAGAGAGCTCTATTTTCCTAGTGCATTTCCTATCTATCTATCTATCTATCTATCTATCTATCTATCTATCTATCTATCTATCTATCTATCTAATCTCTAACCACGTCTTGGTGCTATCCGGGTCTACTGCATCATGTGTCATATGCCACATTCATCATGACGGATTAATGAATGTATGGCGATATGGCGAGCATATCTGAAATGCTATGACATAAATAAAACAGCTTGCGTGTTTTAGTAGATGATTGCACTGCGGGCTTGACCACGGCAGACACGAACACATTTCTAAAGAGCAATAGGAATACAATGCAACAGTCCATGTGCAGTGTAAGTGAAAGTATTGGAGGAGCAGGTGAAGGTTGTATAGGATACATGTGATGATTGTTGTTTAATGTGGTTGTAGTATCTGGCAGTTTTATTTATCATTCGCTCGTTAAGTGCAGTAAGCATTACATGGGCACCACTATAATTTGGCATGTTCTCGTCGAACTTTCGCTGATCGCACAGCAATTAGGCACCAAGCAAAAGCGCCTCAACGAATTCTATTGCGAATTTTCCCTGATGAAACTAACTTCTTATCTATAACACAAATGGAATGTAATATCGCACCACGACTAGTCGATGTGCCTTCAATGCCGAAGTTGTTCTCACAAATAATGAATTAATGCAAAAGCATCTATTCACCCGCAACTCTTGTCTCGAGGCAAAACTATTGCGCATGTACAGTTACATTTCAAGTGCTTCGCATCATCAATCCTTGCAATGCGTCGAGTCTGCTGGTGTTTCCATTGGTGCAGTGAGATGTAATAAAGTGTTATACAGGGACATTTTCTACACCGTGGCTATTATTTTTGAGCACCAGGCCACTGCATGCGAGTTGTCTGGCGGTCTATATCTTACGAACACTGCGCGAGCGAACTTATTATATTTTCACTTCAGTTGAATGATAAGAAGTACGCTGGGTACTGTTGCCCGTATATTGAAATGTCACAAGAAGAAATCATAAGCAGTCCGTAGGAAACATGTCGCGGTATTTTAACGCGGAAACTTTTCTTGGCTTGGTTGACGAGGGCGCGCCCAGCTGATGTCCGCAAAAAGCGTCCGCAAGAGCCGTGCCCGGATAGCACGTGGCCTCTCCTACCGGAAGTGACGTAAGGGCCAACACTCGCCGCAGCGGCCGTCGGCTCGCGATCCGCTCTGCTGCAGCTACCTGCAGCGGCTTGCGACCGCGTCGCCGGTTTTCTTCGCTGGGTTGCCGAAAGGGCGCTCTGAGCTGTGTGGCGTCGCCGTAGCAGCACTAGGCGCATGAACGCTCCACCTATGCCATCGCTTCTCGGCGCCATGCGTGCCGAGTTCAATCTCGAATTTAAGACACCCACTGAGGCAATTACGACGTCGAGGTGTACGTCCATCGATCTCGCATTCATCACCGACCCATACATTGTGCTAGATATTATGTATGTATCCACCTACTGCTCGGATCACAAGGACATGCCAGTGTCTTGTACACCGGCCCAAGTCCGCCGTCACCGAAACGATAAAAGGGTGACGAGACAGGTGACTGTCTAATGACACCACCGACGACGCCGCGGCAGTGGTACTACTTCGACATGCCCGAGACCTTAGTCGGACATATCTGCGTGCACTGCGTGGACGACAAATACAAGAGGATATGTGAAATGTCGACAAAACTTACATGGCACCAAATCATGCAAAAAAACACAATCCGCCCTCCCATATGGCCTCATTCTTTATAACACAACTCGGCAAGACCAGCTTGCAGCCCCCCTCCGCAACAACAATCTAGCCAAGAGAAACGCTTTCGCGTTCTCATCTCATAAGAATATTCTTAGGGATTGTCCAACTTTTTTTCCACTAGCAGTAGCTGTGCACTGCGTGCCCTAACGAAACAATGTGTGTTATTTAGTTGCCCATACTAAAGAAATATGGGGCAATTACACACTAGGGATGCAAAGACTAATGACGCAGAGGAGCTGGTGAAGGTGTTCTCATTCCCGCCCCACGTTATACTCTACGTTATACCTCATCCTTTCCTTCCTCCTCACCCTCACTTCCTTTCCCAAAGGCCTTGATCTGCTATACAATGCAAGGCTATGCTTTACTCTTTTGCCTCCCTCTTTCTCTCCTCCTAGACCTTACGTCACTCCTGACCCTCGCTCTCCCTTCAACCACATGCTGTATACATAACTAAAGTGAAGGGGTCAAGGGCTTTTTTGTTTCTTAGAAACAACTTAACAAACTCACAGGCATTGAAGCCTAGCAAAGCGCAGGGCAAGTTATGCAAGTTCCTAATTGTGGTACTGTAATTTTTCTTGAGTAAGTAGAAAGGACTTGAAGTGGAAGACAACACAAACCTGCCTTCGGTCGGAAGCGAATCCACGACCTTCGGATAGCGCCTCCGATGCTCTACCGCAGAGCTACGAACGCGGTCGTCCCTCCGTCCACTTTATTGGGTATTTATGTATATGTAATCCTGGGAGTGATCCAGCCGCCATGTTTGTGGCTGCGAATGCGAGCATCACATGTGTGTGGCAGGAGTGAAATTGCATTTTACTCTCCCATGCCGGAAGAGGTATGGACATTTCACTCCATCCGACGTTTTGCTAGAGTAGAACGATGCCCTAAAGTGTAGCTCGGTCGTTTCACTCCTGCGGAACCGGCTCCAGTTTTTAGAGTGCAGATGATCACCCACGTTTTGCGATAAAGCAATGCATGAATTTGTACACTAAGTAATACCTTTGCGACGTATATTTTAGGCCAAACGTTCGGAAGCTTATATCACACAAGCTGATTGTCCTCTATCAGAACGTACCGGTGTCGTTATCTACGTCAAAATTCTGACAGATGCAAGAACGTATACCTCTTTAATGCATACCAATAAGCGCAATACAATTTTCCAGAAGGTGGCTCGTGCTCAAGAGATCCTGTACTGAAGGCGACTCTCGAAAGCAGAATTTTGAATGAACTGCATGTTCTATCTCTTTCAATCCGTCTGTAATCATGAGCGGGGCGCACTCACATTTGCAAGCTCGGGATACCGGTATGAGCCACACTACTTGGAATATATCGACTACAGAGGGTTCTAACACCAACGCCGTCATTGGTAGACTCTGCTCCACAGTTCATTTTCTATAGTGTTGGTGCGACGTGAGAGCGAATACCGACCCACCGTTCCCATTGGCCACCTACTACGTATTGTTGTTGTTTTGTGGGGTTTTACGTCCCAAAACCAGTTCTGATTATGAGAGACGCCGTAGTGGAGGGCTCCGGAAATTTCGACCACCTGGGGTTCTTTAACGTGCACTGACATCGCACAGCACACGGGCCTCAACATTTCGCCTCCATCGAAATGCAGCCGCCGCGGCCGGGATTCGATCCCGCGACCCTCGGATCAGCAGCCGAGTACCTTAGCCACTAGACCACCGTGGCGGGGCCACCTACTACGTAGTGGGAGTGAACCGAACGAGCGGCATTTGCAGGCCGTAATCTTTAACCTTTTACATTCGAACTCATGCGTTGAGCCCACTTCTACAAAATACAGATCATGAGAAGTCCAATGTGCGATCAATACGCAGACTTCACAAAGGAGAAGGCTCAACGCACAGCGCGAAATGCGAAGAAACAAAGAAAGGAGGGAGGGGAGGAACGAAGGGAGGAACGGAGGGAGGAAATGCAGAAGGAAAGAAGTGTGTGGTGAAGGACCGGGTTACGGTCAGTAGATAATGATGAACCGCAACTGACAGGCAATGATACCAATAACGTGATGCCTTTGCCAATTGCGTGGTGGCTAACGCCGAAGCAAGTTCTCCGCTGTTATGACCATTTTCACGGTGTGTAAGGCCTAAATTCCTTGCTTCACTTGTGCGGCTCGCCATGTTTTCCAATGATGATGCTCAGTAATATACATAGAAGTTTTGCCATAATGGACGCGGACCACCCACATTTCCTATGTTCATTTGCACCCTGGCGAAACATGAGTATCATAACTGGGACACGCATTTGACAGCTCAAAATTTACAGTTCATGATGGTATGTCTTCCATTAGGCGTTGAATAACAGGTACAACAAGTACAGGTATTACTATTACCATCCGTCACCAAAGCATTGTGACTGTTCCTGGGGGCAATGGCACTATTCTGATATTCACAAATGCGAAGTTGCGCTATTGTAGCTCCGCACAAAGTAGCACATACCTGATAATAACGTAAACTATGTCACAGTTCGCTGGTAAACACTCGTTGATATATTCAGTGGACTTATTTAGTGCTGCCTCGACGTCGATACCGCAGCCTACAGGGTCCACATCGGCTTCTTCTGTACCATTAGATCCATGGCAGGTTGGAGTTCCTAAAACACGGTCATCCTAGAAAACAGGAGGTCACACTCATTACTTGATTTCAGTGCCCTGCGACTAAATCATCACAAACTACACTGGTTAAATTGTCTATCGCATAGAAGAAAAATTTTCTATGTAACGTGGTATTGTTAGCACATAAGTGGCGGGAGTCTTCAACGCTATGCCGAAGGTTCGGTTCTGGTTCGCAGTGATTGCAATTATATACGACTAGTATGCAAAAAACACCTGTATTTATAGATGCCAGGGCAAAGCAAACAGCACAGGGTTTCAAAGTTTTTCAGGTGATCAACAATGCCTGCAACTTGCCTCATAATTAAGCCGTGGGTTAGGCATATGATGTACGCGGGCGTTCCGAAGAGCCTACAGAGGATTCTATGGAAGACGACAAAGAAGAGGTCGTTCAGAATAAAGAAGATGGCTGACACCATAACATAGCCCAACCGTGTCTTATTACAAATTGGCGCAGCCGCATACTTCCTGTGTTGACATTCAAGAAAAGATGTGGGTTGACTTCACCATTGGAGCAAATCAACGCGGTGGCGTCCGGGTCTTGGCTGCAACGCCTCAAGATGAAGAGGAGCAAGCTATTCCGGAAGCAGTGAGCACTGACGCATTTGTCTCGTATATAAGCGCAAACACGAAGCTCACTCCAGATGAATTATTTACGAAAGGAAAAGTGAGGCTCAATATGAAATTTCACGATTATGACATTTTTTATCTGACTCGAACTTGAAGCTGCGCGAAGCCTGATACTGTTGCTTCCTCTGACAGCGGCTTCGACTTGATCAATAAGTTTCTTGAAATGAAACAGGAGCAGAACAGGCAACAAAATGAACTAATGCTATTGTTTGTAAACGTAAACGAAAGAGGAGTCAACAGACCGAGTACGGAACTGGTGAAGCCAGATATGTTTGATGGACAGTGCAGCCCTGAGTCCTGGCTGAGATTTTATGAATATGCCTGCAGTGTAAATTACTGGCACAGTGATCAAGATAAAGTGAGGAACATGCGACGGTTCCTAACAGGAATAGCGAAGTGTTGGTACGAATTACGTATCGTCGATAAGAACAACGAACCCTGGATGGAATGGAAAGAATGTTTTCTCAGGTCTTTCGGCAAGAACAAGGTTTTGCTATGTGAAAAAGCTATTTCGTTCAACTACATGTCTGGATCTGCGCTGAGCTATTTTTATGAGAAGGGGCGGTTACTCCAGCTGGCTGACTCATCGTTGCCTGAGACGTCCATGGTTCCGCTGGTCATTCACAGGATAACCCCGGATCTTCAGAAGCAAATACAGGTGAGAGGGCCGAAAACAATTGAAGAACTTCCACAGGGAATGCGGAACCTCTACTTCGAAGACTTGGGAACCCAGCGGCAACCAATGAAACCTTGTGCAAGTTGTTCAGCGGCAACACAAAATGAGGAAAGACGCCCGTCTGCAAGTTGGAAGTCTTCCATTACACCCATGTCCTTCCTGACTGATCACGGATCCTCGAGGACAGTAAGAGAAGCTGTTTACTTGACTCACGAAGGCCTGTTGTATATGTCCGTTGTGATTGATGGAAAGCAAAGGAACGCGTTAGTTGACAGTGGAGCAAGCTCACAGTTATAAATGCCATATTGTTGAGAGTGAGAAAATACAGCAGGGACGACCTGTAGGGATACACGGGTACAGTGGAAGGCGAGATGTTCACGACAAATGGACAGGTGTATCCATATCGTGCCTGGGCAAGTGTCGCTGTGCAGGCGCTCGTACTCGACGGGGTGCCATACGAATTGCTCTTTTCACGTCCAGCCATCAGCGAACTTCGTCTGAACATCTACTGGACCGGAGAAGTAACCAGTGAAGAAAAGCGTCACAGCGTCACCGCTTCCTCAGCGTCGCCTTCGAGGACCCCGCGAAAGCCATCATCCGGTGACGACGTCATGAAACTTTACCCGGAATTCGTGTGCTTGAAGGGATATCCCAAGGCAACTACAACGTTGGAAGTACCATTCAAGTTAATCTACACTACAGTGGTAAGAAGGAAGTCTTATAATATGTCACGAGAGAAAAGAAAGTGGCTAAAGAACGAGCTTCAAATGATGTTGGATGCGCAGATCATTCGTCCATCCACATCCGCTCTCCCGTCGCCCATTACTATTGCTCCCAAGGAAGATGGAAGTTTCCGTCTGTGCACGGACTACAGACAAATAAATAAGCAGACAGAGCTTTTTCCATTTCCAATGCCACGAATAGACTCTACCATAGACGACACCGGTGGCGGCAGGGTGTTTTAGCGGATTGATCTATGCAAAGGATTTTGGCATGTTCCACTTGATGAAAAAATTACAGCATATCCACGGAGTGAATGATGATGAGTGGGCGAACCTCGGGAGGTTCATTGTAGATTGTGCCGATTTCCGGATTAATTTAGTTAACGCGCACGCTACGAATCCTTATGGTTCCACTATGCTCAAGTGAAATCTACCACCTGCCCTTCATTGCAAGTCAAGATCCAGTGCGTATATATATATATATATATATATATATATAGCTGGTGAACGGTTCTATATATGGCCGGTGAACGGTTCTCCAAAGCGAGCAGTCGGTATTTCTCATCCAAGAAACTCGCTAGGAGACGCTGCCTGCGCCAACGTTGTCTCTCGCGGGTGAGGGCGCATTCTCCTTCTTTGCGAGCTGGTAGAGCGTTCATCTAAGACGCTTCCATAGTCAACGGGCGCCTTTCGCTCTCTCTCTCTCTCTCTCTCACAAGTCAGCAGATGGAAGAGTGAGAGAGAGAGAGGCACGTGCAGGGAGGCATGCGCCGAAGGCGAGCGCGTGCCTCCCGGCACGCCCGTTGCGCTTGACGCCTGAGGCAGGACAAAGTTAGACTAAGAGGAGCTTCGCCCCTAAAATACAAAAAGTACTCTGCATTCATAACACCGCTTGACGTCTATGAGTATAATCGGCTTCCGTTCGGGTGGAAAAATTCACCCGCTGGATTCTCCACCAGGGGGCTCGAGGCGACAAGACGCACCTCGCTACGGCTCCGCGATTTTCGTCGGAAATACCGCATTCACTAGATCTACGACGCTCTACCTTTCTCAAGGATAAGACCAGTGTTCCGGCACCACATGGACATCATGTAGGGTACGTCGGAGCAGTGTACTCATGTTTTGGATGCTGATTCCCGCATCTGCGACACGGCAGCCTCGCTAACCCTTACCGCCGGAGCCTCACCGGCGGCAGCGGGAAACGCGACCCTGCGTTCCGGCGTGATGGACGACGAAACAACCATGGATCATCAAACCACTCCGGTGCATGTTGTGAGACGCCACATTAGTCCACAGACCGTCATCTTGAGACTGGGCACAAAACTCAACCTTGCAAAGTATCCGGCCTACCAGGTCACCAACGCCATCGGCGTCGCTGCTGGACTCACGGCGTCTGAGGTGCGCGACGTGAACATACAAGTAAGAACGCTACAGAACCTTGTCGCGGCGACAAGCGGCCGAGAATCGGCGACGCAGAAACTCGCTGGCTTGCGCTCACTGACACTTAACGGAGAACGCCACGATGTGACCGCCTATGTGGCAGCCGAAGCACACCACGCACGCTGCGTTGTTCATGGCCTTCCCAAGGATGTCCCTGACGACCAGCTTCTAAGCATCATTAGCATCGAAGACAGGCAGATTCTGGCAGCACGTCGAATAGGCCAGTCAGAGGCTATACTCCTCACAGTGAAGGGTGCCACGATTCCCAAGGAAGTCAAGGTGGGCTTGTGGCTCACAAAAACGCAACCTTTTCGCCCTCGCGCGGTACAGTGTAGCATTTGTTTAACCATAGGCCACCGCGCCGATGTATGCCCCACGGCGCACGAATTTACTCGCTGCGAGACATGTGGTCAACAGTTCCCTGCCGGGCAACAACCCGAACGTACGGCTCACGAATGTGAACTTAAGTTCTTCAACTGCGAGGGACCACACGCGGCTCGCGACCCACGGTGTCCGAAGAAACAGCAGGCCGACAAGCTCGCCCGCATTGCCGCCGAAAAAAGACGACTAAGGAGCACACCAGAAGACTCTGCTGTGCCTCAGAAGAGCCAAACAAGTCAGAGTCGAGCAACCAAACCAACCAACAAGAACGACGAAAACTTTCCCTCACTGCCACTTCGGAACCGGTTTTCAGCTTTACAAGATACCACACCGGACCCACAACCAGAACCCCGGCCCAGGTCTGGCAGTCTGCCAGGTTACACAACGAAACGACCAGCGCCACCGCCACTGCCACCCAAGCCGAAAACCCCAAGTTATATTCGGGCCCTCCTCTCCCAGAAGTCGCCTGTGGCTTCCGAAGAACCCCCGCACAAGCAACCGAGACAGGGTCCATCAGACAAGGTGAGTCCGTCCTTCACTCCACTGGGTCGCAGTGCCAACAAACAACATAACACCCCTACACATGCATCCACCTCGACTGCATCTTGCGCTGGTCCACAAGTATCAGCACCACCGCATTATTTTCTCGCATATAAGGAGGAGACAGATACGCGGTTAGAAACAATAGAAAAACAACTTAACCTTCTGCAGAAGCAGCAAGACGAGATACAGGCCCAACAAGTAGAGATCCTCAAGCAACTAGCAGCACTCGCGCAATCGCTTGAGCTCCTGAGAAACGCAGCAACTACGCGCCGACGTGGTACAGCACGTGACGATGCACACCCGTATAAGCTTGTCAATACTAACAATGGCAACGTCGAGTAATTTTCAGCCCGTTTCGTCACAGCCCACTGCGGGGATTATCGTGTGGCAGTGGAAATGTCGAGGTATTCGCCGCAAACGTAGCTCCCTCTTACATTTCATCAAGCAATCCCCGCGTAAACCAGATGTCATAGTTCTCCAGGAACCATTAGCATTAATCTCCTTACCTGGCTATACAACCTACAGTGCTCCTAGCATCCCACAAAAACGTAGGCATGGAACTGCACAAGTCACGTACCGGGTCATGGCCTTAACGCTGGTATCGGACCAACACACCGTTCTGCAGGAACCACTCGACTACCTGAATAATGACAAGGAAGAAAGCGTTTTCTAAAAATGTAGATTTTTTCGACAGTACGACATGAGCATCATCAATACATACCGCCTACCTAATTCGAAAATGCACCGTAACCCATGGCATCGTCTTTTCAAGCAACTTGAAAAATCGGACTTGCTTTGGACAGGCGACTTCAATAGCAGTCATACCTACTGGGGATACCATGCCTCCTCGGAGGCCGGGATGACCCTTCTCAACTTGGCCCACACACACCACCTCTCTCTTCTCAATGATGTCAGCACGCCCACTAGAACCGGTAATTCTGTGCAACGGGACACGAATCCCGATTTGGCATGGAGCAGAACAAAGAAGAAACCGGACTGGCGCAATTTGGGTGAAACATTCGGTAGTGATCACTGCATCATCGAAATTACCATTCCCTTACCTAATCGACAAAGAGGTCCCAGGCGTGGGTACGACTCAATACCGCTGGAACTCACAGACTGGGACGTATATCGCAGGAAAACTTCAGAAATGAAAACGTCGACACTTGACGATTGAACCGCTTCCTCCTTACAGCACATAGACAAACCACCAAATCAGTTGAACGCAACGAGGACAACCCACAAATTGACCGGCACCTTGTAGGACTCTGGGACAAAAGGCATGCGCTAATTAGGAGATGGAAGCGGAACAAATTAAACAAACGTCTCAAATCCCGTATAGAAGAGATCACGCGAGAAGCGCAAGAGTATGCGGACAAGTTGGCCACCGACAATTGGCTGGATATCTGTGAGCGCGCGGGCAACAACTTACGCACGAGCAGAGCGTGGTCTCTTTTTCGTACCTTGCTTGGACAACCCAAACGAAAGAACCACCTAGAAGTTATACAACTCAAGAAAGGCACTGACTCGCAAACCTTGGCTGAACAAATCGCAGACCACTTCTTTCCAACAGCTACGACTGTCCGTTGCACTCATCCTCTGCCGGTATTGGACGACCACACTCCTTCCGATCTCGACCACCCCTTCTCATTGGGGGAGCTGCGAATGGCTATCGACGCCTGTAAACGGCAGACAGCGCCAGGCCCGGACGGGATAAGCAATAAGATGTTGAGAAATCTGCCCGAAAACCAACTGCAGTTTCTCCTCGACACCATCAACAAAATTTGGGAAACAGGCAATATACCCGCAGAGTGGAAAATGGCCACGGTCATTCCCATTCCGAAGCCCAGTAAGGCACCAACCGAAATTGCGAATCTTCGCCCGATTTCACTGACGTCGTGTCCAGGTAAACTTATGGAGCGCATGGCGCTCACGCGACTACTCTGGCAGCAGGACAGAACCTGTCCGGTTGACCCACGCGTCATCGGTTTCAGAAAACACATGTCTACGCAAGATGCGATGCTTGCTTTGCAGGACGTGTACACTGAATACAGCACCTCTCAAATGCGCGCCATAGTTGGCCTTGATATCAAGGGTGCCTTTGACCACGTAACCCACGCGGCGGTTCTTGAGGGCCTCAGGGCAATCCGACCGGGGCAGAAGCTATACAACTACGTCAAGAATTTTCTTACTGACCGCACGGTTGCCGTACAGGTAAATGAAGTACAAGCACGCACGCGGTACCTCCAACGAGGCGTGCCGCAAGGGTCAATTCTGTCACCGACACTCTTTTCCCTCGCTCTCAACGGTCTGACGCACAATCTGAGATCTGTACCAGGCCTCCATTTTACCATATATGCGGATGACATCACCCTCTGGGCCAAAAATGGTTCCCCATCAGATATACAATACACGCTACAGTCGGCCATTGACACTACTGCTCGATACCTTGAAGACAGAGGGCTCACTCTATCCAGTGCCAAATCCGAGTTTATCGTCGTCACTAACAGGAAACTTCCAAGCGCACAGGAAGACAGGCAACTCGTTACACTCTCCATAAAGAATGAACCCATTCCGAGGAAGCCCTGCATAAATGTTTTAGGCTTCTGGTTGCAAGACGACGGCAAGTCAAATGAGTGGCTTCGACATACAACCCAACAGTTACAGCAAGTCCACCGTCTCTTAAAACGCACAACGCACAAGCTGAGAGGCATCAAAGAACACCAACTCAGGCGCATGACCCTTGCCCTAGCCATTCCCCGCATCTTGTATCAATATCGATATCTTGAAATTACGAAAACCCAGAAATCTAAGCTCGAGACCCTACTTCGTCAGATTTCTCGCACTATATTGGGTACCCCTCAATACGCCAAGTCTGATAGGGTTCAAGGAACGGCTATCCTTCCAAACCTCGACGAGTTGGCTCAAATTCACCGGGAAGCACAATTCACGCGTCTCAAGCTATCCGCACAAGGATATGCTCTGCTTCGTGAACTGGGCTATGATATACCTCCCCCTGTCGCACTTGAACCATCCCGGCCCCCATGGGCGACGCTCGACCAGATCAACGTCGAACCTGTGCCGCGGAACATGGATCGAGATACCCAAACAGGACGACGCGAAGCACGAGCCCAACATCTCCAAGAAACCACAGGAGAGTGGATCCTGTACACGGACGCATCTCCGTCTCAGACTGGCGAGGGCTTTCGAACGGGAATAGCTTCCGATGGACTACCACTTTCATGGGGCTTCCATTATAACATCGGTACACAATGCATGGCCGAAATCACAGCCATAGCAGAGGCAATTACTATGCCCAACCCAAATGCCCGTTGTTTACTCATACGAACAGACAGCCAGGCAGCCTGTCGAGCCTTCGCGACAGGTGACCTCCCAGACGCGCTATACAGCATACTATAAAGCACTTAGATGTCCACCCGTCGCTACGTGTTCGAATACAGTGGATACCTGGTCACTCAGGGATAAGGGGGAATGAAGTGGCACACGCCATGTCCCGTGTAAGTCTCCCGGGCCCTCCCCTGTGGTGGCCGGATTCACTGAAGCGAACCGAACTACTTGCTCTGGCGCGTTTAGATAGGCGCGAACGATTAGACGAGATGCGCAACAACCGCAGGGTTTATCCTGATCCACCTCACTCCATGACGAGATGCGAGGCAGCCCTGGTGAGGCGTGCCCAAACTCACTCTTTGATGACACCTCACATTGAGCACTACGTACAAGGCAAGGACGGGTCTCCTTCCTGCGTGGCATGCGGTGGATTCCCCGATAACGCCCACGTTCTGTGGAATTGTCCGAGTGCTCGTGCAGCTATGGACGAGAGCCTCAAATACATACCAACCAAACTAAGACCTGCGACCCTGGAGGAGTGGCTGGCGGACTCCTCCCCAGACCTCATGAAGGCACTCCTTGGACATTTAACACTTCTAGGCCTGTCTGAGGGCTAGGCCTCTTTTTTTTCTATTAGTGGACCCGGACGGGGGTTTGCTTTTTTTTTTTAATAAAGTTGTTCTCTCTCTCTCTCTCTCTTCACCCGCTTGGTTTCAGAAATGATGAATGACGTCTCGCGAGCGTTTCTTGGCACGTTCTGCAACGGCTACATTGACGGTATAATAATTTACTCTCTGAGTGAGCAAGAGCACTCGAACCACCTCGCTAGTGTACTTCGAGCCCTCTGTGATGCGTAGCTCGAGATAAATTACAAGAAGAGCGAGTTTTTTCAAAGAAAAGTGGTGTTTCTAGGAATAGTATTTGACGGTCAAACCAAGACAACAAAAGAGGGATCAGTCGAACGAATCAAAAGGATGAAGAAGCCGTATGACCTTCAAACTTTGCGAGTATTTCTGGGCTTGGCTGGACATTTCCGTTCACTCATTAAATGCTATGCAACGAAGACAAAGTGCCTCACGGAAATGACGAAGAAGAATGTGCCTTTTAAGTGGTCAGCCGAATGTGATTCCGTTTACCACAGCCTTGTAAACATAATCTCGTCTGACCCGGTTCTGACGCTTCCAGACTTCGAATTGCCTTTCGAGCTGAACACCGATGCCTCCCATTACGGCACAGGAGCGGTACTTTACCAGAGAGATACTAAAGCTCCACAAAGCCGGCAACAGAGGGTCGTGACGTATTATTCATACATGTTCTCAAAAGCGCAACTAAACTATACGACTATGCATTAACGGCATGCATTCTTCCATTTATGTTGAGGGCAGTTATGCGACGAATGTGGTCCGCCGTAGATTGGTCGGGTGTCGACACAATAAGTATGTTCGACCCTGGTTTTAGCCTTAGGAGGAACTTGTCGCCACTTACTTGGCCACGGCACGCTGTAATCACAGCTTCGGCGAGTTGTAGACTGGTGAGGTTTTTCATAGGAAGTAACTGATGCGGGCGAATAACCACTTTGAAGTCGTCTTTCGGCAGTGGTGGTAGTTTGTGGAACATGCGTTTCCGTCCGGCGTTGGTTGCAGGCTTCGTTTGTTGTGGCTGGCTGGCCTTGCCTTCGCTGTCGTCAACGCTGTTCTTCAATTTCTTCCCTTGGGCCAAGGCCTTCTGGCGCAATGTAAGCACCATTTGCCAGCCGTCCTCGTCTCCGACTGGGTTTCTGGCTCGTTCTTGCATGGGCGTTTTGGTACCGGGGTCTCTAACTTGCACCCGTGCATCGGCGTCTTGGTACTCCATGCTGTCACGCTCGGAATCTGAAGCATTTGCTAGCTGCGTCGATGTCGCGTTCCCCTGGTCCACCGCAGACGCTGCCGTAGCTGCCGGGGCGGGCGCAGTCGTCACCGTTTGTTGCAAGCACGCCATCAGCGTTCCCGCGTTGCAGCTGCCGCTTCCACTACCCGAGGGCAGGCTTAGCGGTACCGCTGCGGGGGGGGGGGGGGAGTCTTGTCAGAATCGCAGCGGCTTGAAAATCAATCCCAGGTCCAAAGCTCTGGTATCCACCGGTGCCGCTGGACCTCGTGACTATAAGGATGTCAATCTTTCCCGGGTGCTGAGGAGGAGCACCCGCGAAACACAGCAAAACTGTGGAGCTCGATGCGGTGGCGTCCGCACTAGTCGGCGTCCCAAAGGGGTCTCCGGAAGGAACTGAAGAACTGGAGTTCAATGATGGAAAGTTCCGAGTGCTGGAAACATTGGTGTCTCGCATGTTTGAACTTTACCATGACTCGGCGGACTCGGGTGGACATGGCGGCTTCTGGCGGATGTATCGTAAGATTCATCAACGGTTCCAGTGGAAACACATGAAAGATGGCGTTCACCGATATGTCCTGTCTTGCCATCAGTGTCGAGTTCACAAACCAAAGTACCCCCAGGGAACCGGCGAGAGGGTCCTACTCAACACTCTGAATAACCCTTCGAAGTCCGTCCATGTGCATTTCGCAGAGCTAAAGAAAAAGATCTTGAGTAAGAAAAACACAGTCTTTCCTAGTAGCAATAGACCAGTGCACAAGAACAGTGGCTGCACGGGGGGGAAGGAAGACGCAAATAGTGTGATCGCCCTTTTGAGCCGAGAGATGTTTAAGATACGAAAGTCATAATATCAGACAACGCACCAGCATTTGGTGAGCCAGCGTTTGAAAGAGTGGGCAGGGGAACGTGGTGTAGCTTTGCGACGTTGGGCGCCCTACCCATGCTGCGGGAATGGCATGACCGAAAGAATAACGAGTGACTTGAAACAGTTCATTGCCTTGTACTCATGGTCAAAGGCGGATGGAAGTGCTGCATGGATGCTGCTGTAGCTCATCACAATCGGTCGTACACTGCGAGCCTCGGTTGTAGCCCGTATTTTGCGGTATTTGGAAAGGCGCCGATGCTCCCTGCAGATCAATAGCTTGGTATTGCTGACCGTCTACAGTTGTGCGAAAAATG